>JARWLC010000012.1:0-567500 GCA_033318265.1 Phyllotis vaccarum
AACCCTAACCCTAACCCTAACCCTAACCCTAACCCTAACCCTAACCCTAACCCTAACCCTAACCCTAACCCTAACCCTAACCCTAACCCTAACCCTAACCCTAACCCTAACCCTAACCCTAACCCTAACCCTAACCCTAACCCTAACCCTAACCCTAACCCTAACCCTAACCCTAACCCTAACCCTAACCCTAACCCTAACCCTAACCCTAACCCTAACCCTAACCCTAACCCTAACCCTAACCCTAACCCTAACCCTAACCCTAACCCTAACCCTAACCCTAACCCTAACCCTAACCCTAACCCTAACCCTAACCCTAACCCTAACCCTAACCCTAACCCTAACCCTAACCCTAACCCTAACCCTAACCCTAACCCTAACCCTAACCCTAACCCTAACCCTAACCCTAACCCTAACCCTAACCCTAACCCTAACCCTAACCCTAACCCTAACCCTAACCCTAACCCTAACCCTAACCCTAACCCTAACCCTAACCCTAACCCTAACCCGAACCCTAACCCTAACCCTAACCCTAACCCTAACCCTAACCCTAACCCTAACCCTAACCCTAACCCTAACCCTAACCCTAACCCTAACCCTAACCCTAACCCTAACCCTAACCCTAACCCTAACCCTAACCCTAACCCTAACCCTAACCCTAACCCTAACCCTAACCCTAACCCTAACCCTAACCCTAACCCTAACCCTAACCCTAACCCTAACCCTAACCCTAACCCTAACCCTAACCCTAACCCTAACCCTAACCCTAACCCTAACCCTAACCCTAACCCTAACCCTAACCCTAACCCTAACCCTAACCCTAACCCTAACCCTAACCCTAACCCTAACCCTAACCCTAACCCTAACCCTAACCCTAACCCTAACCCTAACCCTAACCCTAACCCTAACCCTAACCCTAACCCTAACCCTAACCCTAACCCTAACCCTAACCCTAACCCTAACCCTAACCCTAACCCTAACCCTAACCCTAACCCTAACCCTAACCCTAACCCTAACCCTAACCCTAACCCTAACCCTAACCCTAACCCTAACCCTAACCCTAACCCTAACCCTAACCCTAACCCTAACCCTAACCCTAACCCTAACCCTAACCCTAACCCTAACCCTAACCCTAACCCTAACCCTAACCCTAACCCTAACCCTAACCCTAACCCTAACCCTAACCCTAACCCTAACCCTAACCCTAACCCTAACCCTAACCCTAACCCTAACCCTAACCCTAACCCTAACCCTAACCCTAACCCTAACCCTAACCCTAACCCTAACCCTAACCCTAACCCTAACCCTAACCCTAACCCTAACCCTAACCCTAACCCTAACCCTAACCCTAACCCTAACCCTAACCCTAACCCTAACCCTAACCCTAACCCTAACCCTAACCCTAACCCTAACCCTAACCCTAACCCTAACCCTAACCCTAACCCTAACCCTAACCCTAACCCTAACCCTAACCCTAACCCTAACCCTAACCCTAACCCTAACCCTAACCCTAACCCTAACCCTAACCCTAACCCTAACCCTAACCCTAACCCTAACCCTAACCCTAACCCTAACCCTAACCCTAACCCTAACCCTAACCCTAACCCTAACCCTAACCCTAACCCTAACCCTAACCCTAACCCTAACCCTAACCCTAACCCTAACCCTAACCCTAACCCTAACCCTAACCCTAACCCTAACCCTAACCCTAACCCTAACCCTAACCCTAACCCTAACCCTAACCCTAACCCTAACCCTAACCCTAACCCTAACCCTAACCCTAACCCTAACCCTAACCCTAACCCTAACCCTAACCCTAACCCTAACCCTAACCCTAACCCTAACCCTAACCCTAACCCTAACCCTAACCCTAACCCTAACCCTAACCCTAACCCTAACCCTAACCCTAACCCTAACCCTAACCCTAACCCTAACCCTAACCCTAACCCTAACCCTAACCCTAACCCTAACCCTAACCCTAACCCTAACCCTAACCCTAACCCTAACCCTAACCCTAACCCTAACCCTAACCCTAACCCTAACCCTAACCCTAACCCTAACCCTAACCCTAACCCTAACCCTAACCCTAACCCTAACCCTAACCCTAACCCTAACCCTAACCCTAACCCTAACCCTAACCCTAACCCTAACCCTAACCCTAACCCTAACCCTAACCCTAACCCTAACCCTAACCCTAACCCTAACCCTAACCCTAACCCTAACCCTAACCCTAACCCTAACCCTAACCCTAACCCTAACCCTAACCCTAACCCTAACCCTAACCCTAACCCTAACCCTAACCCTAACCCTAACCCTAACCCTAACCCTAACCCTAACCCTAACCCTAACCCTAACCCTAACCCTAACCCTAACCCTAACCCTAACCCTAACCCTAACCCTAACCCTAACCCTAACCCTAACCCTAACCCTAACCCTAACCCTAACCCTAACCCTAACCCTAACCCTAACCCTAACCCTAACCCTAACCCTAACCCTAACCCTAACCCTAACCCTAACCCTAACCCTAACCCTAACCCTAACCCTAACCCTAACCCTAACCCTAACCCTAACCCTAACCCTAACCCTAACCCTAACCCTAACCCTAACCCTAACCCTAACCCTAACCCTAACCCTAACCCTAACCCTAACCCTAACCCTAACCCTAACCCTAACCCTAACCCTAACCCTAACCCTAACCCTAACCCTAACCCTAACCCTAACCCTAACCCTAACCCTAACCCTAACCCTAACCCTAACCCTAACCCTAACCCTAACCCTAACCCTAACCCTAACCCTAACCCTAACCCTAACCCTAACCCTAACCCTAACCCTAACCCTAACCCTAACCCTAACCCTAACCCTAACCCTAACCCTAACCCTAACCCTAACCCTAACCCTAACCCTAACCCTAACCCTAACCCTAACCCTAACCCTAACCCTAACCCTAACCCTAACCCTAACCCTAACCCTAACCCTAACCCTAACCCTAACCCTAACCCTAACCCTAACCCTAACCCTAACCCTAACCCTAACCCTAACCCTAACCCTAACCCTAACCCTAACCCTAACCCTAACCCTAACCCTAACCCTAACCCTAACCCTAACCCTAACCCTAACCCTAACCCTAACCCTAACCCTAACCCTAACCCTAACCCTAACCCTAACCCTAACCCTAACCCTAACCCTAACCCTAACCCTAACCCTAACCCTAACCCTAACCCTAACCCTAACCCTAACCCTAACCCTAACCCTAACCCTAACCCTAACCCTAACCCTAACCCTAACCCTAACCCTAACCCTAACCCTAACCCTAACCCTAACCCTAACCCTAACCCTAACCCTAACCCTAACCCTAACCCTAACCCTAACCCTAACCCTAACCCTAACCCTAACCCTAACCCTAACCCTAACCCTAACCCTAACCCTAACCCTAACCCTAACCCTAACCCTAACCCTAACCCTAACCCTAACCCTAACCCTAACCCTAACCCTAACCCTAACCCTAACCCTAACCCTAACCCTAACCCTAACCCTAACCCTAACCCTAACCCTAACCCTAACCCTAACCCTAACCCTAACCCTAACCCTAACCCTAACCCTAACCCTAACCCTAACCCTAACCCTAACCCTAACCCTAACCCTAACCCTAACCCTAACCCTAACCCTAACCCTAACCCTAACCCTAACCCTAACCCTAACCCTAACCCTAACCCTAACCCTAACCCTAACCCTAACCCTAACCCTAACCCTAACCCTAACCCTAACCCTAACCCTAACCCTAACCCTAACCCTAACCCTAACCCTAACCCTAACCCTAACCCTAACCCTAACCCTAACCCTAACCCTAACCCTAACCCTAACCCTAACCCTAACCCTAACCCTAACCCTAACCCTAACCCTAACCCTAACCCTAACCCTAACCCTAACCCTAACCCTAACCCTAACCCTAACCCTAACCCTAACCCTAACCCTAACCCTAACCCTAACCCTAACCCTAACCCTAACCCTAACCCTAACCCTAACCCTAACCCTAACCCTAACCCTAACCCTAACCCTAACCCTAACCCTAACCCTAACCCTAACCCTAACCCTAACCCTAACCCTAACCCTAACCCTAACCCTAACCCTAACCCTAACCCTAACCCTAACCCTAACCCTAACCCTAACCCTAACCCTAACCCTAACCCTAACCCTAACCCTAACCCTAACCCTAACCCTAACCCTAACCCTAACCCTAACCCTAACCCTAACCCTAACCCTAACCCTAACCCTAACCCTAACCCTAACCCTAACCCTAACCCTAACCCTAACCCTAACCCTAACCCTAACCCTAACCCTAACCCTAACCCTAACCCTAACCCTAACCCTAACCCTAACCCTAACCCTAACCCTAACCCTAACCCTAACCCTAACCCTAACCCTAACCCTAACCCTAACCCTAACCCTAACCCTAACCCTAACCCTAACCCTAACCCTAACCCTAACCCTAACCCTAACCCTAACCCTAACCCTAACCCTAACCCTAACCCTAACCCTAACCCTAACCCTAACCCTAACCCTAACCCTAACCCTAACCCTAACCCTAACCCTAACCCTAACCCTAACCCTAACCCTAACCCTAACCCTAACCCTAACCCTAACCCTAACCCTAACCCTAACCCTAACCCTAACCCTAACCCTAACCCTAACCCTAACCCTAACCCTAACCCTAACCCTAACCCTAACCCTAACCCTAACCCTAACCCTAACCCTAACCCTAACCCTAACCCTAACCCTAACCCTAACCCTAACCCTAACCCTAACCCTAACCCTAACCCTAACCCTAACCCTAACCCTAACCCTAACCCTAACCCTAACCCTAACCCTAACCCTAACCCTAACCCTAACCCTAACCCTAACCCTAACCCTAACCCTAACCCTAACCCTAACCCTAACCCTAACCCTAACCCTAACCCTAACCCTAACCCTAACCCTAACCCTAACCCTAACCCTAACCCTAACCCTAACCCTAACCCTAACCCTAACCCTAACCCTAACCCTAACCCTAACCCTAACCCTAACCCTAACCCTAACCCTAACCCTAACCCTAACCCTAACCCTAACCCTAACCCTAACCCTAACCCTAACCCTAACCCTAACCCTAACCCTAACCCTAACCCTAACCCTAACCCTAACCCTAACCCTAACCCTAACCCTAACCCTAACCCTAACCCTAACCCTAACCCTAACCCTAACCCTAACCCTAACCCTAACCCTAACCCTAACCCTAACCCTAACCCTAACCCTAACCCTAACCCTAACCCTAACCCTAACCCTAACCCTAACCCTAACCCTAACCCTAACCCTAACCCTAACCCTAACCCTAACCCTAACCCTAACCCTAACCCTAACCCTAACCCTAACCCTAACCCTAACCCTAACCCTAACCCTAACCCTAACCCTAACCCTAACCCTAACCCTAACCCTAACCCTAACCCTAACCCTAACCCTAACCCTAACCCTAACCCTAACCCTAACCCTAACCCTAACCCTAACCCTAACCCTAACCCTAACCCTAACCCTAACCCTAACCCTAACCCTAACCCTAACCCTAACCCTAACCCTAACCCTAACCCTAACCCTAACCCTAACCCTAACCCTAACCCTAACCCTAACCCTAACCCTAACCCTAACCCTAACCCTAACCCTAACCCTAACCCTAACCCTAACCCTAACCCTAACCCTAACCCTAACCCTAACCCTAACCCTAACCCTAACCCTAACCCTAACCCTAACCCTAACCCTAACCCTAACCCTAACCCTAACCCTAACCCTAACCCTAACCCTAACCCTAACCCTAACCCTAACCCTAACCCTAACCCTAACCCTAACCCTAACCCTAACCCTAACCCTAACCCTAACCCTAACCCTAACCCTAACCCTAACCCTAACCCTAACCCTAACCCTAACCCTAACCCTAACCCTAACCCTAACCCTAACCCTAACCCTAACCCTAACCCTAACCCTAACCCTAACCCTAACCCTAACCCTAACCCTAACCCTAACCCTAACCCTAACCCTAACCCTAACCCTAACCCTAACCCTAACCCTAACCCTAACCCTAACCCTAACCCTAACCCTAACCCTAACCCTAACCCTAACCCTAACCCTAACCCTAACCCTAACCCTAACCCTAACCCTAACCCTAACCCTAACCCTAACCCTAACCCTAACCCTAACCCTAACCCTAACCCTAACCCTAACCCTAACCCTAACCCTAACCCTAACCCTAACCCTAACCCTAACCCTAACCCTAACCCTAACCCTAACCCTAACCCTAACCCTAACCCTAACCCTAACCCTAACCCTAACCCTAACCCTAACCCTAACCCTAACCCTAACCCTAACCCTAACCCTAACCCTAACCCTAACCCTAACCCTAACCCTAACCCTAACCCTAACCCTAACCCTAACCCTAACCCTAACCCTAACCCTAACCCTAACCCTAACCCTAACCCTAACCCTAACCCTAACCCTAACCCTAACCCTAACCCTAACCCTAACCCTAACCCTAACCCTAACCCTAACCCTAACCCTAACCCTAACCCTAACCCTAACCCTAACCCTAACCCTAACCCTAACCCTAACCCTAACCCTAACCCTAACCCTAACCCTAACCCTAACCCTAACCCTAACCCTAACCCTAACCCTAACCCTAACCCTAACCCTAACCCTAACCCTAACCCTAACCCTAACCCTAACCCTAACCCTAACCCTAACCCTAACCCTAACCCTAACCCTAACCCTAACCCTAACCCTAACCCTAACCCTAACCCTAACCCTAACCCTAACCCTAACCCTAACCCTAACCCTAACCCTAACCCTAACCCTAACCCTAACCCTAACCCTAACCCTAACCCTAACCCTAACCCTAACCCTAACCCTAACCCTAACCCTAACCCTAACCCTAACCCTAACCCTAACCCTAACCCTAACCCTAACCCTAACCCTAACCCTAACCCTAACCCTAACCCTAACCCTAACCCTAACCCTAACCCTAACCCTAACCCTAACCCTAACCCTAACCCTAACCCTAACCCTAACCCTAACCCTAACCCTAACCCTAACCCTAACCCTAACCCTAACCCTAACCCTAACCCTAACCCTAACCCTAACCCTAACCCTAACCCTAACCCTAACCCTAACCCTAACCCTAACCCTAACCCTAACCCTAACCCTAACCCTAACCCTAACCCTAACCCTAACCCTAACCCTAACCCTAACCCTAACCCTAACCCTAACCCTAACCCTAACCCTAACCCTAACCCTAACCCTAACCCTAACCCTAACCCTAACCCTAACCCTAACCCTAACCCTAACCCTAACCCTAACCCTAACCCTAACCCTAACCCTAACCCTAACCCTAACCCTAACCCTAACCCTAACCCTAACCCTAACCCTAACCCTAACCCTAACCCTAACCCTAACCCTAACCCTAACCCTAACCCTAACCCTAACCCTAACCCTAACCCTAACCCTAACCCTAACCCTAACCCTAACCCTAACCCTAACCCTAACCCTAACCCTAACCCTAACCCTAACCCTAACCCTAACCCTAACCCTAACCCTAACCCTAACCCTAACCCTAACCCTAACCCTAACCCTAACCCTAACCCTAACCCTAACCCTAACCCTAACCCTAACCCTAACCCTAACCCTAACCCTAACCCTAACCCTAACCCTAACCCTAACCCTAACCCTAACCCTAACCCTAACCCTAACCCTAACCCTAACCCTAACCCTAACCCTAACCCTAACCCTAACCCTAACCCTAACCCTAACCCTAACCCTAACCCTAACCCTAACCCTAACCCTAACCCTAACCCTAACCCTAACCCTAACCCTAACCCTAACCCTAACCCTAACCCTAACCCTAACCCTAACCCTAACCCTAACCCTAACCCTAACCCTAACCCTAACCCTAACCCTAACCCTAACCCTAACCCTAACCCTAACCCTAACCCTAACCCTAACCCTAACCCTAACCCTAACCCTAACCCTAACCCTAACCCTAACCCTAACCCTAACCCTAACCCTAACCCTAACCCTAACCCTAACCCTAACCCTAACCCTAACCCTAACCCTAACCCTAACCCTAACCCTAACCCTAACCCTAACCCTAACCCTAACCCTAACCCTAACCCTAACCCTAACCCTAACCCTAACCCTAACCCTAACCCTAACCCTAACCCTAACCCTAACCCTAACCCTAACCCTAACCCTAACCCTAACCCTAACCCTAACCCTAACCCTAACCCTAACCCTAACCCTAACCCTAACCCTAACCCTAACCCTAACCCTAACCCTAACCCTAACCCTAACCCTAACCCTAACCCTAACCCTAACCCTAACCCTAACCCTAACCCTAACCCTAACCCTAACCCTAACCCTAACCCTAACCCTAACCCTAACCCTAACCCTAACCCTAACCCTAACCCTAACCCTAACCCTAACCCTAACCCTAACCCTAACCCTAACCCTAACCCTAACCCTAACCCTAACCCTAACCCTAACCCTAACCCTAACCCTAACCCTAACCCTAACCCTAACCCTAACCCTAACCCTAACCCTAACCCTAACCCTAACCCTAACCCTAACCCTAACCCTAACCCTAACCCTAACCCTAACCCTAACCCTAACCCTAACCCTAACCCTAACCCTAACCCTAACCCTAACCCTAACCCTAACCCTAACCCTAACCCTAACCCTAACCCTAACCCTAACCCTAACCCTAACCCTAACCCTAACCCTAACCCTAACCCTAACCCTAACCCTAACCCTAACCCTAACCCTAACCCTAACCCTAACCCTAACCCTAACCCTAACCCTAACCCTAACCCTAACCCTAACCCTAACCCTAACCCTAACCCTAACCCTAACCCTAACCCTAACCCTAACCCTAACCCTAACCCTAACCCTAACCCTAACCCTAACCCTAACCCTAACCCTAACCCTAACCCTAACCCTAACCCTAACCCTAACCCTAACCCTAACCCTAACCCTAACCCTAACCCTAACCCTAACCCTAACCCTAACCCTAACCCTAACCCTAACCCTAACCCTAACCCTAACCCTAACCCTAACCCTAACCCTAACCCTAACCCTAACCCTAACCCTAACCCTAACCCTAACCCTAACCCTAACCCTAACCCTAACCCTAACCCTAACCCTAACCCTAACCCTAACCCTAACCCTAACCCTAACCCTAACCCTAACCCTAACCCTAACCCTAACCCTAACCCTAACCCTAACCCTAACCCTAACCCTAACCCTAACCCTAACCCTAACCCTAACCCTAACCCTAACCCTAACCCTAACCCTAACCCTAACCCTAACCCTAACCCTAACCCTAACCCTAACCCTAACCCTAACCCTAACCCTAACCCTAACCCTAACCCTAACCCTAACCCTAACCCTAACCCTAACCCTAACCCTAACCCTAACCCTAACCCTAACCCTAACCCTAACCCTAACCCTAACCCTAACCCTAACCCTAACCCTAACCCTAACCCTAACCCTAACCCTAACCCTAACCCTAACCCTAACCCTAACCCTAACCCTAACCCTAACCCTAACCCTAACCCTAACCCTAACCCTAACCCTAACCCTAACCCTAACCCTAACCCTAACCCTAACCCTAACCCTAACCCTAACCCTAACCCTAACCCTAACCCTAACCCTAACCCTAACCCTAACCCTAACCCTAACCCTAACCCTAACCCTAACCCTAACCCTAACCCTAACCCTAACCCTAACCCTAACCCTAACCCTAACCCTAACCCTAACCCTAACCCTAACCCTAACCCTAACCCTAACCCTAACCCTAACCCTAACCCTAACCCTAACCCTAACCCTAACCCTAACCCTAACCCTAACCCTAACCCTAACCCTAACCCTAACCCTAACCCTAACCCTAACCCTAACCCTAACCCTAACCCTAACCCTAACCCTAACCCTAACCCTAACCCTAACCCTAACCCTAACCCTAACCCTAACCCTAACCCTAACCCTAACCCTAACCCTAACCCTAACCCTAACCCTAACCCTAACCCTAACCCTAACCCTAACCCTAACCCTAACCCTAACCCTAACCCTAACCCTAACCCTAACCCTAACCCTAACCCTAACCCTAACCCTAACCCTAACCCTAACCCTAACCCTAACCCTAACCCTAACCCTAACCCTAACCCTAACCCTAACCCTAACCCTAACCCTAACCCTAACCCTAACCCTAACCCTAACCCTAACCCTAACCCTAACCCTAACCCTAACCCTAACCCTAACCCTAACCCTAACCCTAACCCTAACCCTAACCCTAACCCTAACCCTAACCCTAACCCTAACCCTAACCCTAACCCTAACCCTAACCCTAACCCTAACCCTAAAGGTACACAGAGAAATGAGATCTGGCAAATGGATGTGTTTCAATTTCCAGAATTCAGAAAGATGAAATATGTACATCATACTATGGATATCTTTTCTGGCAGGCAATGGGTGACTGCCCTGAGTTCTGAAAATGCTGATGGTGTACTTACTCACCTTTTGGAACCGTGGCCATAATGGGAATTCCCACTCAGATTAAGACTGACAATGCTCCAGCTTATGTTTCCCGAAAAATGAAGATAATTTTGGGACACTATAATATAAAGCATATTACAGGGATACCACACAATCCTACAGGACAGGCAGTTGTGGAGAGATCTCACCACACATTAAAAGAGATGCTTTATAAAAAAAGAAAGAAATGAAAAAACCCAGAGAGATGTTGCATAGTGCCTTATTGACTTTAAATTTTCTTAACGCTGATGAAAAGGGAACATCAGCTGCTGAGAGACATTGGGTAATAGAGAAATCCTCTGAGTTAAATCAACCCATCTACTTCAAAGATGTGTTGACTTCTGAGTGGAAGCCTGGATATGTGCTTTGATGGGGTAGGGATTTCGCTTTTGTTTCAACAGAGACAGAAAAGTTATGGGTACTGACAAAACTAATAAAAGTCCACTTCGAAAAGGAGTCCCTTCCTGAGGAGGAGAAGTAATTGCTCATCCTTGATATGACAAATGGATACATGGTAAGGAAAACACATTTAACAAACCTGGGGCAGGGTCTCAATTTTGTTTTTACAGGAAAATGGATACAACTATTTTTAAGACCATAACTAAACATTGAATAATTACTCATTTGCAATCGAAGAGAGAGCCATGATGAAGGAATGTAAATGATGAATTATGAGACCAACTGATATACATATGCACTACTGGGTAATCTCTCAATTCTTACTGCTTTGCATCTTGCATCTACACCTCAAAAAAAAGTGGTCCTGATTTGACAATTAATAGGGCTGGATTTGGATTGGGAGCAAGTGGCTTTCTCCCTCTCTAAGCCCAAGCATATTGGTAAAGAAAATGTGAAATATTCTGTCTCATATCATAAAAGCCACCTGGTGTGGGACAGAAGATAGAATATTTAGGGACCAATTTTATTGTGACTTCATCTTAAACCTTGTTTCTCTCTGTTTCTGTATCTTTCAAACATTCTGTCTGCATACAATCTCTTGAAGTCATAGAAGATATGAATATCTTTTTTGAGTATCAACAATGCTTAAGTTTTCAATTGTAAATAACATTTCCTCCTATCAGCTATCTACAAAGAATCTGGAACCGAGATGGGGCCCTCACCGCAACAACTCCTACTAGTGAAACAAGAATAAAAGGGAGAGTATGAGAGAGAGAGAGAGTAAGACAGAGACAAAATTAGAAAAATCAAGAACCTGGTGCGCACCAATCAATGATTGTTTTCAGAAAATAGACTATTCCAAAATGGCTGCAAGATAGCTCTCTATGATTATCCTCCAGATCACACTTCTAACTAGAATTCCAGATGGAGTTAACCACTATTCTGAGAATGGTTATAAATGTATATAGTCAGTCCATTAAGATCTAACCATTGTTTTAGCTTTTACAGGATCCCAAAGAGATGCCATCGCCCTTAAGTCAGCAGGAAGCAACCTTATGAAAGACTACGCCCCCTTTCCCAATAAGTTTTGTGTTCTGAGGGTTGTGGGTAATTCTTATTCTGTTAGAATAGTTTTAAGTGAAAATTCGGTGGAGGACAGAACTATAATATAGTATCAAAGATCTCTTTTGAAGAAGAGAAGGGGGATAGATACGATAGATAAAGGTAGATTGTTCTACCTACCTATACACCATTCTAGCTGAATGTATGGGCTAAGTTAAAGACAATTTGCACTGGCATAGGTATTTGTATATTGATACAAATGTGAAATCATTTTATATGTTTAATTGTGATAATTTGTACATTGGTACAAAGTTCAATCTGAAATTGCTTTATAAAACCAAAGCAACTTGCATTCCGATATAAATCTGAATCTGTAACTATTATGTAAAATTGAATCTGTAATTGCTATATTTTATATATGCTTCTATCTTTGTTTAAAATATTTGCACATCATTGTCATGTACACTATGCAATTACTATCTTCATTTAACTATACTAGATATAATGTATGATTGCACTAGTTATGATATATGCACAAGATGTTTTATACACCTCTGTTTAGATGATATATATGTATTTACATGTCTAAAATGCTGTGGACACTTTATATGGTAACATACCCCTGGCTAATGTTTGATAGTCATACTAAAAGTCATGGTTCAGGGATTTTACACCCCTTATATAGATATTCTAATTTTTAGTACAGGGTTTATTCCTTAAGACGATAAAACTACTGTCAACATTACTTAAGGTACCATATCCCAGTCATCTCAGATACAGGTTAGAATATCATAGATAGACAGAAATCTTCAACCATTTCATAGACCCAGAGAATATGGCATTTAACATTTGAAATTCTGCCACGAGAGGCACAATGACTCCTGGTGTCACTGTTCCTTTCCTGAGATGGTGTTGAGAATCGAGGATACTCCTTTGGAGTTTGTCCTTTTGGCAAAGAATGGCTGGTTGGGTAAGGAACTGTCCTTACCGTGATTGCTGACAGTACACACATGATGTCCAAGCTGGATGAACAAGTTGATGGATGGAGACTGATGAAACCTGCCTGGCAGGATAAGACAGTCCCTCCAAAATTGCCCTGCTTGTGAGAAGACCTGTCAGATACCATAGGCCTGTAGCCAATATGATAGATGCTCCAACAGCGCACAAAACCAGAGGTGATTGTCCAGGTAGCTGTGTTGTTGTCCTCTCCCAAATTTTGGAAGCCACTACTTCCATCTACTTCTGACTTTCAAGTGATACATCTTCCTTCTCAGGTCTTGAAGGGGTTGAAGAATAGGTATTTAAGGTTACTACTTCATAATAATTCCTATTGTACATAGTCTTAGTTTAGAACCTTCTTAGTTAGACAAAAGGGGGAGATGTAGTGGAATTCAGGTGTCAGCCAATAAGGTCAGAAGACGCTTCCGGGACCCTGGAGGGGGTGTGGCCAACCTGGAGGGGGTATGGCCAACCCCACTGATAAGTGGATTCTGGGACACGAGGAGGTCTCTTCCTGGTTCCTGGCTGCTGGAGAGACAGGACCTTTTTTCTTTAGCTGCATATTTTTATGTTGTATTTTATATATTTAATTATATATTTTATTTTACGCATGGTCATATATCTTTATATAGTTATACTTATTTTTACAGTCAACACATCTTTCATATATATTTATCTTTTTAAGTATAGTTTTGTTTTTGTCTTTACAGTTATAAATCTCTAGTCATGGTTATTTATTTCATACATATAGTCTTTTTATTATATAAAAGTTTACATTTTTATACATTTTATAACTTTTTGCATAGGCTTTATATGTAGTAACTTTTTAATATAGCTCTTTCTTTATATATATATATATGTACCCACATTTTTATATTATTTATTTTTTATATATATTTTTACTATTTTTAGGATTTTTCTTTTTTTCTTTCATGGCTCATTCAGCACACATACACTCACATTCATGTGTATTTCTTTTTCTCTTTTCCCTCAACATTGTCTCTATTCCCTACAGTCTTCACACTCAAGTTTTGTACAGCTCTATCTCTCCATTGCTGCTTCACCCTCCATATTGCCAAACTCTGGACAATTATATGCTACAATTTTAGGGGCCAAGTGATTTTTTTAGTATATAAATTTATATAGTTTTCTCAGGCAGGTCAGGTCACAAAGACCAGCCAATATAAATGCTTGTCCTTGCACATAACTTTTTCCTCAGAGAAAGACACCGAAATTGAGGACATAACAATAATTTGTGTGGTCAGGGTAAGTGCAGAGAGTCAACTATTGCAAGGGGTGAGTCTCAGAACAGCCTGGTGTTACCTTCAGAAGGAGTTTGGTCTGTCTGAATTTGTTCTGAAGCCTAAAATTAGTTGTCTTTGAGACTGGAACTACTGTTACTTTCCTGCGTCAGTAAAGAATATTTTGGTATTATTTTTATACATTAGATTTGACTATCCACAACTATAAGTGTGCCCAAATGTAAAGCATACTACCAGAGAAAAATGGAAAGAACCCCACAGTTATTCCTAGTATGAGGCATAGCAGTGGAACCTGAGAAAGTTAGACAGAAAATCCTACCACTAACACTACACCTAACCCCCCAACCAGGCCCCAATCCCTAACCCCAACCCTGATAAATAACCCTAACCCCACCCCAACCCTTACCACCTAACCCTAACCCCAATGTAACCCTAATGCTAACCCTGACCCTAAAACCCTAACCTTGCCCTAACCCAAACCCTAACTTAACCCTAAATCCCTACCCCCCCACCCTAATCCCCAGCCAAAACTTTGACATTGACTTGACCCTATTCCTAAACCTAGCAAGGCTACCATTATTTTATCTATCCCTATTGCTAACTATAACCTATATCCCCCATTTCTTACCCCTTATTCCAAACATAACCCAACTAACCCTAACCTTAACCATTTATAACCACTTTAAACCTAACCCTTACCCAAACTTTTATCCTTTTATTTTCTAAGTATGCAATAAAATCTCATGAAGCTGGAGCAAAATCATTTATTGGTTTATTTTTCCGACCATTTAAGAGCCAGTTTAGAACAATTGCATAACTTTATTTCTAGAATTGGGCATCAGAAGCATGATTAGATGTTCAAAATAATTCTCAGCTGCATACTCTGAGGCAAGCCTAAGCTAAAGGAGAGATTGCTCTAAACAGATATAATCAACAGCACTTGAAAAAAAATGGAAAGAAAAATGTAATGTCCTAGAAATAATGGGATCAAATAAGATACAACTAAAGTAAACTAAGAAGTAAAACTAGTAATTTTAAATGAGATAAATATAATTGAAAAACTCATATCTATATTGACTTTGAAAAGGAGAAAACCATTCCCTAGTGGAGGGACTGGCATAAGATATTAGTTCATCATGGCCCTGTGTGCAGTGTTAGCTGCTGAGACTGTGACTGAACACAAACATGACAAGCAGGATTGAACAAATCTGTACAGGAAAGTTTCCTGTAAATTCAATACTCATTCACTGAATATAACCTTTTTAAATTGTACACCCCAAAGCTGGGGATCAGTCTATGCTGGGAAATTATAAAATCAATGATCCTGCCACAATCAGATCCCATTTTATAATAGTGACTCCAGCAGCTGTTTCCCTCTTTTTCCCTACAGTGGACACAATGAACTATCTCTTCTATTTCGGACTGAAGGCAGACGCTATGATCCACACACAAATATTTTTCCTGTTACTGAAATGGACAAGACTACATTATTCAAATTTGTAATTTTAAGACTCAGTGGCAGTTTGTGGTTTTATTATCTTTTGCTCTACCTCCACATTGAAATGCCAAAATGTTGTTTGCTTTTTGCTCTCTTGGTATTACTCTTTTGAAAGGTCCACTACCCAGCCCCTAAATAAGTTATACAGAGTCTTTTTATTAATTATAGATGCCTTTTCTTAGCCTCTCATGTTGCTAGCCAGCTTTGCTAGTTATCCCATCTACCTTTTATCTATGGGCTTTTATCTTTACTTCTGTATAGCTTACTTTTCTTACTAGTGACAGTGTGGCTGGGTGACTGGCCTCTGATATCCTCCTCTCCATTCTCTATATTGCTCCTTTGTTGTAAAAATTCTGGTTGTTAAAGGAAACTCAGAACCAGCTGGCAGAAAAAGGCTGAAATATCACAGAGAGGAAACACCACAGTCAAATCTTACCCAGCTATCTTCCAGCTTCCTCAGCCTCACTCCTTGAGGCTTCTACTGTTGTAATCTTTCTATGCCTGCCTTAAATAACTTCTTTGCCCAGTTGTTTCACAACTGGTTAAGATTAAAGGTGTGGGCTACCACTATTTGGTAGTTAGTCTCAAACTCACAGAAACAAAGAAAGATCTTCTCTGTCTATGAATAAGTATGTACAAGTATATGAGCAAAACCTGCTTGATCTATTTCTGTTGGTTGTGCATCATGGTTTCAAGACTGAACATGCTGTTTTGGAAATAAGTTTATTCCTGCCTGAGGGTAATTCACCAATTTTCACAATTCCACTCTTTTTTGAGCAACACAAGTCTGACCCTTGGCTGGCCTAGGCTGCTTTGGACAGAAAACATTACCAAGAATAGAAAATATGGAGAGGTAAATATCTCAGCTAACACTTACTGGTATCATGACCCTGAATTTCTAGAGCTGCAGAAAAGACTATGGACACTGTCCTGATCCAATCACAGTCTTCCTAGGTTCCATGGGCCTCCCATCATACCCCATTGAACATTCTCATTTTGGATGACTTGAAATTTCTGCCTCCACTTTATAGGTATCACTGTTACAGGCTTGTGTCACTATTCCTGGCTTAGTTGGTTTCAGATTCATTAGTGAGGCATTAGAATGATAGGATGATTAAGATGAGTTGTACTTACGTGTATTCAAAGCAACTTATCTCTGAAAGCCTGAGTTTCACCATCTATAAAATAAGAATAGTACTCTGCCCTAGTCCCTTGATAAATTTTAACAGACTCAAAGCTAAAGATAAACTATATTGCTTGTAGTTGTAAGAGAGTGGACTTTAAGGCAGGAGGGCTGCATTTTATGGGAGCCGCCTTCTGTTACTGGGCTTAGGATAAGTGCCTGTGACCTGGCTATTCTAACCACTCAGGCTCAACCAGCCATCCCTATTCTAGACTCCTGCTTTATCTGTCATGTCTGACACTTGTTACCATGACACTTTCATGTGATCCTGTATCCCTCTGAAACAAAGAGCCAAATTAAAGAGCCTTTTACAAGTTTACACAGACATTATATTACAACAGAAAAGGTACACCCATAGTTTAACACTGAATTAGTTATTTCATGTAATTAAAGGGGAATAAAAATTTTTCTAGGAAGTACCTTCTCATTTAAACTCATAGGGCTTTTACTCCCCACTGAGTTTACAGGTGCAAAGAAAATAACAAATATAATGCTTGGACAGGTTTTAACACTAAAAATTTCTTCTCCAGAATAAATACTCTATATAACGGAATGCAAGTGTGTTGGCTAAAGATTTTACCAAATAATTTAGAGTAAAAAGATATGCAGTATTAATTTTCCCAGGTACTCAAAGATTATTGTAATATGCAATGGCTTTAACATATTGATTGCATATAAAAAGTTTTACTTCTGTATAAAGTGCAAAACTTTACTACATTAACTACATTTATATGGTTTTGCTGTAGTGCCATTTTTTCACATGATTTTGAACACTACTGCTACATGCAAAGGCTTTACCACACTGGTTACATTCATAGGGTTTCTCTCCAGTATGTGTTCTTTCATGCCGTTGAAGATGACAAAGTTGTGAAAAGGCTTTACCACACTGATTACATTCATAGGGTTTCTCTCCAGTATGTGTTCTTTGATGAATTTGAAGAGGACTGCAACGTGAAAAGGCTTTACCACACCAATTACATTCATAGGGTTTCTCTCCAGTATGTGTTCTATTATGCCTTTGAAGACGACTGCAACGTGAAAAGGCTTTACCACACTGATTACATTCATAGGGTTTCTCTCCAGTATGTGATCTTTTATGCACCTGAAGATTACTGAGTTCTGCAAAGGCTTTACCACACTGATTACATTCATAGGGTTTCTCTCCAGTATGTGTTCTTTGATGCCTTTGGAAACTATTGAGATGTGCAAAGGCTTTACCACACTGGTTACATTCATAGGGTTTCTCTCCAGTATGTGATCGTTTATGCATCTGAAGATTACTGAGTTGTGCAAAGGCTTTACCACACTGATTACATTCATAGGGTTTCACTCCAGTATGTGTTCTTTCATGCCTTTGAAGATGACAGAGTTGTGGAAAGGCTTTACCACACTGATTACATTCATAGGGTTTCTCTCCAGTATGTGTTCTTTCATGCTGCTGAAGAGAACTGTAGCTCACAAAAACTTTAGCACACTGATTACATTTATAGGGTTTCTCTCCAGCATGTGTTCTTTGATGACTTTGGAGACTATTAAGATGTGAAAAGGCTTTACCACACTGGTTACATTCATAGGGTTTCTCTCCAGTATGTGTTCTTCCATGCCTTTGGAGACTACTGAGATGTGCAAAGGCTTTACCACACTGATTACATTCATAAGGTTTCTTTCCAGTATGTGTTCTTTCATGACTTTGGAGACTGATAAGATGTGCAAAGGCTTTACCACACTGATTACATTCATAGGGTTTCTCTCTAGTATGTGTTTTTTCATTCTGTTGAAGATGAGTGTCATATGCAAAGGCTTTATCATATTGAGTATATACAGGTTTGTTCCCAGTTTGACTTTTTTCATGCCTGCAAGGAGAATTGGTACATGTAAACACTTTGCCACATTCAATAACACTATTGGATGTTTTTACCTGTATGAATTAATTTAACAATTGGGTCCAGTTGTAAATAGGAATCAGATCTCAAGGTTTTATTACTGTGTTTATATTCATGTTCTTCACCTTCATTAAGGGTTGTTTCGCAACTTTGAAGATGTCTTTGATGCTAAGATCCTTTATTGCATGGTTCACTTCTATAGAGTCTTTATTCTATTAATTTTTCATACAATTAAAGAAAAGTGCAAAACTTCAGAGCTTTACAACCCTTATTGCATTCATAATTTTTCCTATAATGTGAGTCATATTATTTGCTATGTTAACTAGGACAAACAGAAGCATTTACACAGTCCTAGTGCTCATTGGGCTTTATTTGCAAATACGAGTTTGTTGATGTATTAACAATGAAGCTAGGAAACAATTACTTGTATACTTGAATCAAATTCAACAAGTATGCCTAACATGGGGACTGCTATATATCTAATAATTGTTCTGAGAGGTATATATGTCTTTTCATATCCCTATGCTCATATAGCTTTATACAGAGTGACGTATAATATACCTAGTAAAGGAAGAATAACAAATAAAAGGTTTCTACATTGAATTCACAGTTTGACTTTATGTTCCTAATGGACTTGTAGTATAGGGATTAAGGTTTTTTTTCCTCTGGCTGTTCCTCTCACTAAACAGTATAGTCACAAGTATCTGAGTAATAATAGCTATGGACTATTTGCTTATTAGAAGGTTTTAGAGATATATTTATCACCTATTCAATGTGTATACCTTTTGTGATATGAGTGGTATAAAATAAATGAGTTGACAGTTCTACAACACAGCTCTCATGGTGCTCTGATTCAAATGATGTCATCTGTTAAGGCATTATTTCCTTGTCTTCTTTCTTAAAAGAATGCCGTGTAAATGCAATATGCCTACCTGAAATTGAGGTATATAGTTTTGTGAGAATTTAATAATTATCAATGTACTTTAAGCTGTGCTTATTTACACTGTTGCTTTTAAGACTTCTAGAACACATTACAATTTCTTCAGAGGCACATTATTATCAGCTTTCATATCAAAATTACCTTTCATGTCTTCTAGAACTTTGAAAGTGTTCTTTAATATTATGGTCTTCCCAACTGCATCCTAAAATATCAGAAAATGTATATTATTAATAACTATATAAAATTTAAGTTAATATCTCCAATAAACTTTAGAACCATGTCTTATTTATTCACCTCATTTTTCTTTATCAAATTATGGAAGATCATTAATAACCAAGGAACAGTTGTCCCCTTATTTTAAAACGTGAAGAAAAATTAAGTCTTACCTACAGTAGTGAGGTTCCTGTATGTCTCCAGCATCACATCTTTGTAAAGATTCTTCTGGGAAGGATCCAGCAAAATCCACTCTTCCCAAGTGAAGTTGATATGTACATCTTCAAAGGTCACAGAATTCTAGAATATTCCATGCAGAAAGTATGATACTGACAGCATTGTAAATATAGTCATATAATCCTGGTGCCCCCCACACATATTCTATGGCATTAGTGCTCCCCACACATATTCTATGACAGAGACATTATAATGTAAATATAGTCATATAATTCTGGTGCTCCCCACACGTATTTTATGACATAGACACAAGAGAGTCACCTCTGTCATTTCTGTACCCTTGGAATGGGATATCACCTTACAAGAGAAATAGCTATTAACAAACATAGAGAAGTAACTAGATCAACAGTACAAAGTACACATGAGAGAAATTGTATAAAAAGCTACTTTCTACAAACAATAAAGAATAAGATGGATAAACTGGGTGCATTACCTCACACCATTGACCCCAGCACTCAGAAGGCAGATATCTTCCTTTGAGTTGAATACCAGCCTAGTCTATGCAATCAGATCCAGGAGAGCCAGATGTACATATCAGGACCCTGTCTACTATGCAAAAATTAGTCAAACTAATAAAAAAGATAAAAGAACCTAGAGGGTTTTACTGAAGCTCTTTAGAAAGTTATACATTTATTCCAGTATTCATCTTCCAGAAGCCAGAAGTGCCCCATTTTAAACACTATCACTAAGACTTTACTAAAAGACACTGCATATTTAAGCAGTTAAAATGAACAGATGAAAACAGTAACAATATAAATATTGATCATAAATAATCAACACAAGGCAGGAGAGATAGCTCAGTAGTAAAGAGCTCTTGCTGGTCTTGTATATAGGCAGGCTCAATTGCCAGTACTTACATGGGGGATTATAATTATACATCATTCCAAGTTGAAGGTTTCTGAGACCATCTTTTGCAACACTGTACATATCTATGCATATAGGTAAAATAATAATATTCATTTATAAAATTCAAAACTAACACAACAGGAAGAAAGAAGGTCATGCATTTGCAATCTAATAACTCAGAAGGCCCAGGCAGTATTAATAGCATGAATACATGACATTCTGGGAAACAAAATGATACCCTCTGCCAAGTTTTTAAAAATTCAAGATATGAGTGAAGCTCAGTACAATAGCATATGCTTGACATGTACAAACACCCATACTCCAGGCCCATCAACCAATAATATAAGAGCAAAAAGCAGAAATGTTGGCCCACCTTTAATCCTAGGATTTGGGAGTCAGAGTCAGGGGGATCATTGAGTTCAAGACCAGCCTGGTATACAAAGATACTTTCAGGACATCCAGGGCTACAAAGACAAATCTTGTCTTCAAAAACAAACAATTTAAAACAGCAGGCTACCAAACTGCCTTACCTCTGAATAGCAATTGCTCCTACTATATCTTATGTGATTTAGAGACAGAGTCTATAATAGTGGTGAAGATATAACAGCACAAGAAGAAAGCTGACTGATTAGTTTCAACCACAATTCAATAGACAGAAATAATAGGAAGTGGGTTGAAGCTAGATTGTCATCACACTCCCATAAGTAATTTTATCTAGAAAGGCTGCTACTAAAGGTCTTACAAGAAATCAAAAGAAGGTCCTATGGGAGAGATGCATTCAAATACATCATCCTATGTCAGAGGTTTTTCATCCAATCACTTACATTCTGATCCAGGCTCATGGCCATCAATGAAGAAAATGCATTTACTCACTTCAATAATCCTCAGTCTGCAAAGTCTCTTCTGACATTCAAGACATTCTCTTGACAGTGATGTCTTGTAAAGTCAGAAAACGAGCTTCATCTTTCCAACATACAATACATTTTGTTTTAGTGATGTGCTACATTCTTTTATGTTGCATTTGCTTAACTATGTGAAACTGTGATGCTTTGCCTGTCTAAGATACTTGACTGGTCTAATAAAGAGATGGCCAGTAGTTTGACAAGAAAGGATCAGCAGGGCTGTCAGGTAAAGAGAATAAATGGGATGAGAAATCTGGGAGGAAAAAAAGGAGGAGGAATAAGAAAGGCAGAGGGCATTAGGGGCCAACCACCTAGCAACAGAGCAAGCCATGGAGTAAGAAGTAAAGAAAAGTATATAGAACAAATAAAGATAAAACCACAGAGGTAGATGACATAATTTAAGAAAAGCTACAAATAAGCCAAGCTATGGACAGGCATTAATAAGAAAGAGTAAGCCTCTGTGTATGTAATTTATTTGAGATCTGGGTGCCAGGCTCCCAAAACAGAAAAAACAAAAGAAAACAAACAAATGAGAAAACCCCACCATTCTCACTCCTCCTCTCCAGGGTCTCTGTTAACTTTACCTGCGGTTTGGGGCAAGTGGCGCCTCAATGTGGGGCTCGAGTACAGGAGATTCAGTGAAGAACACTGTCCAAAAAGCTGGCTAAAAAGAAGTAGATAAGGAAAAGAGAGGAGGAGTTGTGGTTGTCTGTCATGACAAGAAATTAGTCAACAGAAATTGTCAGTTGATGGCCTGAGGCTTTAAAAACGTGAGGAGTAAAGGTTAAAAATTAAACAGCTGTGTGAATTTTTTGATTACATAAAAGATGTATGTCCATGGTTTCCTATTGAGGGCACAATGAGTAAAGATGGAAGAGTGTAGGAGATGCCCTTAAAGATTATTATCAAACTTTTGGGCCAGAGAAGGTCCCTATAACTGCTTTTTCTTACTGGAATTAAATTAATGAAGTATTATCTCAAAGACATTTTGACTCTGTAGTTGATAATGTTATTAACAATGGGGAGAAGTTCCTTCAAAATCAGGAAAAACCAGAGCAGCAAAATAAGAAAGGTGAAAATAAGAAATGAACAGAGAATGAGGATCTTATGTCCTTTGATAGTGAGAAGAAGTAATAGAGGAGGTCCAGGACAGTCATTTTAAAAGACATGCAATGACTGGTAAGGATACTCAGAAAGGAAAAGGAGATGATCCATATAATATTGAAACAAAGTTCAGGGAGCAAAAAACACAGTCTAAATCTTTGATGAATACGGAGGCTGAACCAAAAGTAAAATCACTTTATCCGCCTCTGAACAGTTTTTATTGGGAAAAAAATGGTGACAGTGATATAGACTGGGATGATCTGGAGGAGGAAGCAGCCAAATATCATAATCCAGACTGGCCACCTTATGACCGGTGTCCACCTCCATATAAGGGTGCCCCTCCATTAGTTTGCCCTGTTGTTGATCCCAGAAAAGAACTAAGAGATAAAATTAAATTTGTAAAAGAACAGATAAAATTAGAAGAATAATATCAAGCTCTTATAGGGCAATTAGAAAAGCTAAAGACAGGGAAATCTGCAGGGACAAAGAATTCTCATCCTTCAAAAATATGTCCTGTGCCTCACAGAGCACAACCAAAGCAGAATCTTATTATACTTTGGATGATGTTGACGCCTTTCCTGTCACTGAAACAGTAGATGGACAAGGACAGTCCTGGTGTCACCATACAGGATTTGATTTTAAACTAATTAAAGAATTAAAAACTGCAGTGGCTCAATATGGGGCTACAGCTCCCTATACAACAGCCATAGTCGCAGAAAACTGGATTACTCCAGGAGATTGGCAGACATTAACTAGAGCAAGTTTGGCTGGTGGAGACTATCTCCTATGGAAATCAGAATTTGTTGAAGCTTACAAAGACACAGCCAGACTAATTAATACACAGCTGGCAATGGCTGGATTTTGGATATGTTAATACGGGAAGGAAATTATGCTAACAGCGATGCCCAAATGCAGTACGATACAAGTCTTTTCACACAAATTCAAGCAACTGCCACTAGAGCTTGGAGAACGCTCCCTGTAAAAGGAGATATGAGTTCCCCCTAACTTAAATAAAACAAGGACCTGATGAGCCTTTTGCAGGTTTTGTCCACCAGCTAATGACTGCTGCTGGAAGAATTTTTGGCAGTGCTGACATTCGAGTGATGTTGTGAAACAATTAGCTTTTGAGAATGCTAATGCTGTGTGCCAAGCTGTAATTCGGACCTATAAAAAGAAAACTGACCTCTCAGGGTATATTCATCTTTGTTCAGATATTGGGCCTGCTTATCAACAAGGTCTTGCCATGGCCGCAGCCCTGCAAGGATTTACTGTGAAACAATTTTTAGTTCAACAGAACAAAATTAAGTGCTTTGCTTGTGGATAAAATGGGCACTTTGTTAAGGACTGTAAAACTAACAAGAGAAACCCTCTTCAAGGACATGGCCAGCCACTTGATAAGAACAAAACATAGGTGCAGTTTGCTCCTGGACTCCTGGCATAGATCCACAACACTGGACTCCGTGCTTAGTCATGCCAACCTCAGAAAGGCTCAGTAAGGACAAAGACCAGGCAAGGAGCCTTAAGGTGATTTTATGCTGCAGGGAGGCTTCTGGGGCCGGGCGAAACTGAAAGTAACTTTCTTAAGCACCTTGCCTTTGA
Source organism: Phyllotis vaccarum (assembly GCA_033318265.1). NCBI lineage: Eukaryota > Metazoa > Chordata > Mammalia > Rodentia > Cricetidae > Phyllotis > Phyllotis vaccarum. The sequence goes on from JARWLC010000012.1 coordinate 24,724, forward strand.
CTTCCTCCTTTTCTGCCAGTTTGAGAGGAACAGCCTCTCTTGGCTCCTCTGATGCTTATTGGGTTCAACTCTTTACAAAAAATAGACCAATATTAACTTTTGTTATAAAGGTATAAGATAATGTGGTAGATACAAAAATGAGTTAGACTTGACCTCTGCTTCCAAAGCTGACTGTCTAGGAGTTAAATAGTATCTCTCTCTCTCTCTCTCTCTCTCTCTCTTTCTCTCTGTATGTGTGTGTGTGTGTGTCTCTGTGTGTAAAATCTATTAATATATTCATGACACCACAATGCCATAGATTATTTATATAAATTTTAATAGATTGCTATATGAAGTTGCAGGGTAGGATGGCACATGTGGATTGTGTGGACCTTAATTGCATTCTAGTTATCTTGCCTTCTAAGCATTCTCCTGCAGGAATTTTAATGCAAAAGGAAAATGTTATATTGGAATGGTTATTTCTTCCACATAAACCGAGTAAGAAGGCATATGTGGAAAAGATTTCTGAACTTATTTTTAAAGGAAAATTAAGACTTCGTTAATTGACAGGAATGGACCCAGCAGAAATTGTTGTACCTTTAACTAATGAAGAAATTGACCAATTATGCATAGAAAGTGAACCTTGGACAAGAGCCTGCAGTAATTTTTTGGGAGATATTAACAACAAATATGCTCAAAGCAAAAGAATGGAATTTCTAAAGAAAACTTATTGGATTCTGCCTTGTATTGTACGAGATAAAGCAATTTCTGGAGCCCCTACATTTTATACCAATGCAAACAAATCAGGAAAGGCAGGCTACAAATCAGAACATATAAGTAAAGTGGCTCAAAACCCTTATAATTCTGTTCAAAAGTCAGAATTATATGCTATTGTGATGGCATTAATGGACTTTACCAAACCTCTTAATATAGTCAATGACTCTCAGTATGCAGAAAGACTTGTTCTACACATTGAAACAGCTGACTTTATTAATGATGAATCAGAATTTACTTCATTATTTATTCAGTTACAAGAAATAATTAGGACTAGAAATCATCCCTTCTATATAACACACATTTAATCCCATACGGGTCTGCCAGGTCCTTTAGCAGCAGGTAATGATGAAATTAATAAATTATTAATAGGAAGTGTACTAGAGGCCTCAGAATTTCATAAAAAGCATCACATCAATAGCAAAGGATTAAAAAAAGATGTCTTTATCCCTTGGCAACAATCCAAAGAAATTGTAAAAAGTTGTCCTACCTGTTCTTTCTATAACCAATTTCCATTGCCAGCAGGAAGTAATCCTAAAGGCATATATAGAAATGAAATCTGGCAGATGGATGTATTTCATTTTACAGAATTTGGGAAATTAAGACATGTCCATCATACAATAGATACGTTTTCAAGATTTCAATGGGCAACTGCTATGAGTTCAGAAAAGGCTGATTCTGTAATCACACACTTGCTAAAAGTTATAGCCATCATGGGAATACCTGTACAAATTAAGACTGACAACACTCCGGCATATGTCTCTAGTAAAATGAAACATTTTTTTTGCTTATTATAACATAAAGCATATTACAGGAATACCACACAATCCTACAAAGCAAGCAGTCATAGAGGGATCAAATAGAATTCTAAAGGCTATGCTAAATAAATAGAAAGGAATAACAAAGACCCCCAGAGATAGACTACATAATGCTTTATTAACTTTAAATTTTCTCAATGCTAATGAGAAAGGAACAACAGCTGCTGAAAGGCATTGGACTCTAGAAAAAACAGCTGAACTAAATCAGCCTGTTTACTTCAAAGATGTACTAACCTCTGAATGGAAGCCAGGGTATGTGCTACATTGGGGGAAGGGGTTTGCTTTTGTTTCCACAGGTGAAGAAAAGTTATGGATACTATCAAAATTAATAAAGACTCGATTTGAACCAGAGAAACTTCAGGATACTAAGAACTGATAGCTCATCCACCCATATTACAATTCTTTAAGTTGTAAGAAAAAACAAAGGGTGGGGGAAGGTTTCTGTTTTTGTCTTTACAGGAAACTGAAAATACCCATCTTTAAGAAGTGAAAAGACCTTGGACATCTAGACATCTAAACCAAAAGGGAGGCTATCCAGAAAAATTTACAAGCAAAAGAATATCGTAACTATTGGTGCCAGTATACTTCATAGGGTAAAATTTCATTGCTTAACCTCTACAAATTTTTTTTGTTAGTTGAAGTCCCAGTTTAATTATAATTTAAAGCTGGCTTTAGAGTTGGAGTATGGATTTCTCCTTCTCTAAACTCAAGCATACTTGTTAAAGGAAAATACAAAATCTCTATATCATATCAGAAGAGCCACCTAATATGGGACAGAAGAATAACAAAAAACAAGGAACTATTCTATCTTACTAATCCTATGCTGAATAAGTCATTATATATTTAGTTTCCTGTACATTGTGTTGGGTTTTAGTCTCTTATCAGTTTTCTGCAGTGATCCAGGACAATGCCTAATTGTGAACTTGAAGTATCCAAAAGGAAGATGGGGCCCCACAATGATGATTTCACATGGACTCTGACAAAGCCACTAGGCTGACAAACACTAACCAAAGATCAGATTTGGACTACAAACTGCTCAGGACAATTTTGAGGCAGCTCGCTGAGATGAATCAGATTCACAGACTCCTATAGTCAGGACTTGAGACAAGCCATGCACTTTCCTGTTATGCAAAGACTGGACAACAAATGACACAGCTATTTATTTCAAGACTTGACATTTAACAAAACTTTTTCTTTTCAGGATTCCAAAAGATGCCGCCGCTCCCAGTCAGCAGGAAGTAAATTTAAGAACACAGCACCCACATTCCCAAGTGGTGGGGTGGGTTGTTTTTGGTCGTTCAATGGATTATGAATCATTGTCAGGTTAATTGGTTAAAAATTGTTAACAGTTATGGTTAGAAAAAAGTTAAACAAGAATGGTTAGATTCAAGATTTGTGTTTAAAAAATAGAAAGAAAAAGGGGATACAGATATATAGGATATAAGGATGGATTATTGAATCTTCTTTTAAAAGGATTTACTAGCTTTAAATATTTTACACTGGATTGGATTTTTGCATATTGTATACAAATTGTGTATACTGAGATTGTGTTACTGTAAAATATCTCTACGCCTGTTCAAGGTATTATACTTACTCAGTTCATCTAACAATGTAATACAAGTTGCTAGTCCATAAAAGTTTTTATTACCATTTAATTAGAATATAAAGCAATGCAAGTTAGTAGTTAGACATTACATTCAAACATAGTCATATTAGATGTGTTTTCAAGATCACACAATTATATTTTAGATGAACAGGTCTTCTTCAAACACTTCAGAGATCCATAGAATATGGCATTTAAAACATTTTAAGAACTTAGATTTTTCTGGACAGTGAGACAGGTCTGTTCCTAGCAGTACCAATCTACTTCAAGAGAAAAATGGGCATCGAAGAAACTCCATATGGAGTCTACTTTCTTTGTGGCAATGGTTGCCACTGGACAAGAGCTTGTTCTTATATTGACTGCTTGACAGTATGCTGTTTAAACTAGACATGCAGGTTCCATAGGAAAGTGACTTCTGAACTTTGGCAGAACAAGCTGAGATGGTCCTTCAGGTTCCTCTTTGCAGAGAAAACTGTCAGATATTCTGCAGAAGAAGCGACTGAAACTATACCAGAATGGGCAGAACAGATTTCCTGCTTCACTGAAATGAAAAGAGACTCTGGGCCTGTAGGCTGAAGATGGATGCCCCAACTTTATAAAGAAACTTTGGGTGACTGTCCAGGCAGATAGATGTCATCTCTGTTATTTCTAAATTTTGGAAGTTGCTTGCACTTCCTGTTTACTTGGGTAAATATTATTTCCTTCTTGGGTCTCTGGGGTAATTGAAGATGAAATAGTTATAGTTTTCTAGTGACAGTTTTAGAAAAGAAACTTTGAAGTTAAGTGTATAAGTTTAAGAGACATCAAAATAATAGTTTTTAGTTAGTAATACAAGTTAGAAAGAAAGTGAATTAGGTATATTCCTTTGGACTCACCAAAATAGGATAATTAATGAAATATTTTCTTTTGAATTGTCAATTGTTAATGGACTAGACATTACTCATTTATTGTTTGTATATATTGTATATGGTTTTTCTTACATTAGCTATAACCTTTTTTAAAATTTGACACAAAAGGGGATATGTGGGGATATTTTGTAATATAATAAAAACATTTTGGAGATCAGAGGGATCTATCCACAGTCAGTCTAGGAAGATCAGACAGTGGTAACTCACACCTTTAATCCCAGCACAGGTAGTATCCTGGGAGTTGGGACCTATGCCTTTAATCCAAACTGAGTTTGAGGTCATCTTAGGCTACAGAAGGAGTTCCAGGCTCCCAGGCAGGCGGTAGTGGGGCCATGCCTTAACTAAGCGAAGAGAAGAGAGTATTTAAGGCAGGCATAGAAAGCCAGGAAAACTAGGAAAAAAGAAGCCAGGAGGAGCCAGGCTGAGGAAGCTGGAAGACAGCTGGGTAAGATATGATTGTGGTGTTTACTCTCTCTAATATCTCTGACTTTCCCAGAGATCTGGCCCTGAGTTTCCTTTATTCATGCAAAAACTGGTCCCAACTTTCCTGACACATATATGTTCTTGACTGTAAATACTGATACTGTTCTTGTGGCTCAAAATAGCCACAAATTACATCACTTAAATGCTAGGACTTTGCATCTACTACATAAGATCACCAGAGAACAGGCCAGACAAATTGTAAAAAAAAAAAACCTGCCCTTTCTGTGCTATTTACTTACCAGTTCCTCACCTTGGTTATAAACCCAAGAGTATTCATTCCCAATGCTTTATGGCAGATGGATGTAACTCATATTCCTGAATTAGCGACCTAAAGTATGTTGATGTTCTTATAGATACTTGCAGTGGTTTTATATATGGTTCTTTGCAAACTGGGGAAGCAACTAAACATGTTATAAGTCATTTGTTAATAGCAATGTCAATATTAGGGTATCCACAACAAATAAAAACAGACAATAGCCCTGGTTACACTAGTCCAAGTTTTGCCTAATTTTACACTCATCTTAACATCCAACATGTTACTGGAATTCCCTATAATCCTCAAGGACAGGGCATTGTTGAAAGGGCTCATTTGTCTCTTAAACTTACTATTAACAAAATTAAAAAGGGGAAATGGTATTCTACTAAGGGGTCACCCAAAAATATCTTACATCATACCTTGTTTATTCTCAATTTTTAAAATTTGGATGCTAAAGGACAATCTGCAGCTACTCGTTTTTGACACACTGAGACAAAAAAAAAATATCATTTTGCAACAGTCCTTTGGAAAGACCCATGGACAACTCTTGGCATGGACCAGACCCAGTTCTCATTTGGGGAGAGGGTCAGTTTGTATTTATTCTAAAGAAATGAAATCTGCCAGGTGGCTTCCTGAAAGATTAGTTAAGCAGATGAACCAAGAACATGAAATTATAAATAATCAAAACAAGCCAGGGTTGAAGGCCCTGAGGAAGATTCCCTTTCTTGTCTTGCAGAAAATGAAAATGTTCCTCACAGCATTGAGACTGGCACTGACAATGGTTTCAGTGATTGACTGAGGCCTGGAACCACCTAACCTGCAAAAGCTTTTGTTAATTCTATATGGCCCACCCTGTGAATGTCGAGGAGGAAACATTCAAATCACTCCCACAATTGGCACTTTTACTCAGAGCACTGAGCTTACCTTACCTTTTATACAAGCATGAGAGGAGGCAGTAAATAACAGTGGCAATGCCTTAAAAAACCTCAGATTATTCTGGCTGTGAGCAATAAACCAGGACCCTGTCCCAAGGCATGTACATCATTTAAGGATCAGATGCATTCCACTTGTTATAATGTTGTGCAAGAGTGCACGGGGACAGATAATCAGATATATTTTACAGCCATTCTTCAAAGAAATTATGCTGGGTCCAGGAGAGGAGAGTGGAGTAATGAAGTCAAATTAACAGAAAACAGTCAGAAATACGCCCAAGCTTCATGCTCAGGCACTGTGGGACAGCCTGTTTGCTGGAACAAAAGGTCCCCAGCTTATGTTTTAGATTGAGGAGGTCCCACAGATATGATTAGAGAAACTCATGTTAAAAATGTTATAGAAATCAATGTAAAACATCTGGAACCAAAAATATACTACCACCCCTTATTTTTGCCCAAGTCCAGAGGAATAGACATGAATACTCAGACTTGGGATATTTTACAAGCCACTCAATACATCCAACCCTACCTTGGCTGGTGACTGTTGGCTATGTATGATTATGGGAACACCCATATCACTTGCTATTCCAGCAACCGCTCCACTACTAGTAAGAACTGCAGTTATAGCACTCCCTTTAGAGTCCAACCAATTGGATTCAATCCCTCTTTTTGCTTTCAGGGACATTTTCAGAATAATAGCCATGATATAGATTTAGGATTTACTTCTTGCCATATGACACAGAATTATAGTGGTGACTCTATGTCTTGGCCATGTGTTTGTTTGTGGTGGAAGTTTAGCCTATACCTTTCTTTCAGCTAATTGGACAGGTCTTTGTGTTCTGGCCTCTGTCTTGCCAGATATAGATATTATACCAGGAAGTAAGCCTAATCCTGTCCCTAGTTTAGATGTCATTGCTGGAAGGGCAAAATGAGCAGTACAATTTATTCCTTTATTAGTAGGGTTAGGTATAACTTGGCTACAGGAACTACTGGACTTAGTGTAGCAGTACACTCTTATCAAAAGCTTTCAAAGCAATAAATTGAGGATGTAGAAGCTCTTTCTAGTGCCATGCAGGGCATACAAGATCAAATAGCCTCCTTAGCTGAGGTAGTCCTTCAAAATAAAAGAGGTCTAGACTTACTAACAGCAGAACAGGGAGGGATCTGTTTGGCTTTACAGGAACATTGCTGTTTTTATGCCAACAAATCAGGCATTGTTCAAGACAAAATTAAACACCTTCAAGAAGACCTGATCAAGAGATAAAAAGAATTGTTTGATAATCCACTATGGAGTGGACTTAATGGGCTCCTCCCATACCTCCTTCCCTTGTTAGGACCCCTGCTTGGCTTACTAATACCTCTTTCGTTAGGACCCTTACAAGATCATGGCCTTTATAAAACAGCAGATTGATGTCGTGAAAATGCAAGGTACAGGTCCACTACCATAGACTGGAGATGGCAGACAGAGAAGATTTATGCTTGCTCCTAAGGTGGCCTTGACACACTTCTAGTAAGCCTGCCTTGGTGAGATGGGCTGGTTAGTCAACTGGAATGCTTGTAGGCCCTGGTAACCTAAGGCAAAGGCAGGGCCTTTAGCTGTTCTGTGCTCAAGGATGGGTGTGTTGGGCTGCCACTGCAATTCCTGACCTAAGACAGGCAAAGCCCCCTCAAGGTTTCTGTCTGAGCATTGTTATAAATTTTAAAAAAGGGGGGAACTGTGAAGAGCAAAGCTCTGCCTAACTCTGATCCAAGGTCACATCTCATGATTCACTAGCAAATAACAGGATCAGGCTGATAGCAGATCTTGTTTACATCTTGCTTACAACTTTGGCTGGAAATGGAATGTGTCCTTGCTCCTCCACTCCATTGAAGTCATAATTTCAACTGCCTTTCCCCTTCTCCAGCTGCAACTTACTTTTCCTTTCAATGTTAGCAGCAAGAGTAATAACCAACCCCTTCACCCTATATATACTCAGTTCATTCTCTTAATAAACGGGGCTTGATCAGATCCTTGTCCTGCCCAAATTCTCACTCCCCTCCAGGGTCTCCCTTGACTTTATAGATTATAGAAGGAATTCCAGGCTTCCAAGCAGGCAGTGGTGGGGCCACGCCTTAATTTACCAAAAGGGTATTTAATGTGGGGATAGAAAGCCAAGGAAAGGAAGCCAAGGGGAGGCAGGCTGAGGAAGCCGAAAGACAGCTGGGTAAGATCTGACTGCGGTGTTTATTCTCTCTAATATCTCTGACTTCCTCAGAGATCTATCCCTGAGTCTCATTTATTTGTGCAACATATGTCATCATTGGGAGGGGTTGGCTACAAATTATTATTGATTAGGGTTTAAAAAATACTGCTAGTTTCAGATGCTTCACTACAGTGTTGATGCTAATTTAGTCAGAGATTTCTCATTAATAACCTTATATCTGTAGGCCGAAGCCAGAATATGTGAACCAGAATAAAGTTGGATCTTATACTTTATTTGATTTTCTTATGTTTTTTGGTACTTTTTGAGATAGAGTTTATCTGTGTAGTCCTGGAACTCTTTCTGTAGACCAGGCTAGTCTCACACTCAAAAACTCTAACTGCTTCTGCCTTCTGAGTGCTGACATTAAAGGTGTGCATGGCCCCCAAGCAACTGAAGATGAATCTCATCATCTCAAATGATCCAGATTAAAGATAGTTCTTAACTTTCAAAACATTTAAAACAAATCCCTCACAGGTGGGCCCAATTTTTTGAATTTTAGTAAATTCGAAGACATGCAGACTATCTAGAATAGCAATCACAGCAGCCAAGACACAAGAAAGGAGACCTTGGTTTCAAATCTTCAGTATTCTTTTTGCTCTAGCTATTTCAAATCTCTTTTTCCTTGAACCAGATATGTGTTTTGAGACAGCACTGGATATTATTGTTTTGAATCCCAGAACTTGTCTCTGTTATTATATTTAATTAATCTCTAAGATTCAGGTAAATTGAATTCTCAAAATTTATTTTAAAAAATGTACTTACTTCCAACTCACATTATTTATTTTCCTTCCTAAACTCTCCTAAATGAGGGCAATGCCTTCTTCACGCCAGAGGAAGACTATCAAAAAGTATACATTACCAAAAATGAGACTGGGAGAATATCCAAAATTATAGCATCAAAATGAAGACTCTAATCTCAAAGGCCAAAAACAAGAGGTCAACATAAATTTTATTAGATATTATTTCTAAATCCTGAATTAAAGAACATACATAGGCTTACATTCAACATTTAGCCCTATGAAAACTGATAAATGATAATTTCTCAGGTAAATAATGGATGATAAAATTTTAATCTTAACAGAATTTAATCAGTATAACACACTGATAAGATGTCTAAAGAGAACATTTGATGTCAGCATCTGTAGTAAAAGATTAAAAAAAATTATCTGTCTCTTTTACATGTAATGTATTTTTATGGAGCTGGAAGTATACAGAAAAAGAAAAGGATATATTTTGTAGTATATTAACAATTGATAGACAATCATAAACATATGTAAAATATTGCCTAAAATATTTTTCACAGGCCACTTCTGTATAATGGTATCTGTGGAGCTTTTAAAATTAAGTATTCATGCAGAATGTGTGTGTGCTGGGGTGCACACAATTTCAAAAAGGAGATATGAGGTCATTTGGAATTAAAGTTAGAGAAGTTTGCAAGCCCTGAGAATGAGAATGGAAGATGAAACAGAGACCCTAGCCAATGACCCATCTTTCCATGCACATGGAATATATTATTAGTATGAATTTATATTACATTCCTGTAGAATGTAGCGAGAAGAAAGCACACCAGTGAACCTAATCCACACACTTAGAAAGGGCTCTTCTAATGAGAAGGCAGAGATTCTGGGGTCCTGGCCAGAAATGGGAGCTCAAAGATTCTCTGATATTTAAGAAATGATTATATTTGTGAATTGGAAAATGGTTTATAGACATGAAACCTAAACCAGGCATACTACTCTACCTTTTTATGGTAGAGAAAAATTAATTCAACTTTATGTAAATGCCAACGTCATATACTCAGTATATTAATAACATCAACTATTCCATGATAATACTAGAAAAGAAATAACCACAGTCATCACACACACACACACACACACACACACACACACACACACACACACTTTGCTGAGGTTGTCTTCTAAATCATGGGTATTAAGCAATTCCATCTGTCCAACTGGAGGGATTATAGGCATGAGGTAACACACATGAGAAATGCTTCTGTTTATAAAATGACTCCACATGTGAGAACCAAAGAAGCTTTTCAGCACAAATCTTCATCTCAGTGGAGAATCTTTTAAATAAAGCTAACACACCTCTCAAAATATATCGCTTACACCTTTCTCCATTTTTCAAATGATCAGCAAATCATTACTTTTAGAGGATACACTTTATGTCCACAATACTCCCTCCTCCAAAATAAAAAAATATTAGAACCAATAGGAAGAGTATTGTAGATGGCACTGGCACAAGATAAATAACACAAGATAAAACTGCAGCCCAGGAGTCATAGGGGAGGATAGGATTAGCTGGAAGATTTGAGTGACCTGAGGTGGTTCTGTATAATTATGATGTCAACAATGTGTCTAGGCATTTATGACATCACTGGTCTGTCCTAATAACATGTGACATGTGTCAGGAGCAGTCAACTGCCCTATTTACTTCTGTGACCCCTTGACCTCCTCTCTCCTACACCCAGTGCCTGCCCTGTCCATGATTGAGGGTCCACATCACAGTGATGTCACCAGACACTCCAATGGAGGACCCTGTGTTTGACATGGCAACCTTGTGGGCTACATTCTGGAGCTCACAGGTTATTCCTTAACCCTCAAAAGTGACTGACATCCCATGTCTGAGATCACAAGTCACTTCACAGGTGACCCATGTCCCCTCTCTGAGATCACAAATTACATCACAGATGACTCCTGTCCCCTCTCTGAGGTCACGTCACAGGTGACCCATGTCTTCTCTTTGAGGTCAAAGGTCACTTCACAGGTGATGCACACCCCCTCCCCTATCTGGGGTCAAAGGTCACTTCACATTTGACTCATTTTCCCACCTCTCAGGGGACACTAATGACATGTCAAGAGGTGACAGACTAAAATTATAAAATTAAAAAGTGGCAGCCTGGCTTCCTCTCATTGACATATTAGTGTGGAGAAAGGATGGGGAGGGCAGAGAGAGAGCCCCAGGGCATGCTGGGATTGATAGATTCCCTGCTAAGATTAGCCTGGGCCAGTTTTTTCTTGATTTCTGTGGTTGTTCTTTTAAACTGGTACAGATGTTCAAGGCCTCAGTAAGGGTAGGAAGTGACATCACACAATCGCTCACCCCCAAGGGTCACACCAGGGTCACAGGCCCTTGAAGAGTAATTTTAAAAGGAATAAAATGGGGGGGGGGGTGTCTTCCAAAACAGAAAGCAGAAACGAGAGTGGGTTTCCTTCACCTTTGTCCTCCAGGTCTGTCAGGGTGGCCTTTGACTCCAACAGATTGACAGCTGGGCCAGAAAAACCTGAAAATCATCTGGAGAGCTCACATAGTCACTCAACAAACCTCTTCTCTGGTCACATTTTCTAAGTGTTCGTCATCAACCCTGGTGTTGTTCCCTGGGGGTTTGAAAATTTAAAGTATAATTTAACTAAAATTTAAAAAATATTTAAATTTTAATTCTAATTTTTAAATAACTAAAAATAAACATTTTCGTTTAAAGTATTTCGGTTTTTAATTTAAAAAATTTGAATGTTTCATTCTTTGCTTTGTTTTCATATTTTTCCCTTTGTGATACCTGGAAGGCATGATGGACAATGTGGTTTGTTTTCCTTGCAGCCCCAGAGGACAGAAGAACAAAGATAAAGCTATAATTAAAAATGATAAAAACCATAAAAAACTTCAGATCAGAAAAAAAAATGAAAGAAACTTTTTAAAAAATAAATTGATAAAAAAAAGCCCTGGAAATTCTCCAGGCACTGCACAAATGTCACAAATTTTAGCCCAAACCAGAAAAAGAACATGTTTTGTCTTTAAAAAATTAAAAAAAATAAAAGAAAATATTTAAATTTTTAGTTTTTATTTTACAGTACTTTCTACAAAAATTGTTTGTGGGAGAGTAAAGCATGTATGAAGGGGAATACAGTTTAACTTTTCACCCAAAATTGTGGGGGGCGAAGGGAGCTGACAAATATCTTTATTTCTATAATTTTTATTTTTATATTTAAGTTTTTATTAATTCATGACTTTAGTTTTATTTTAAAATCATATTTAAATGTTTATTCTGAATTGCTTTTGCACAAGTGCATGGGCTTCTGAGATGATGAATCTTTAGGGTCTAGGAAGGATACCAGAAATAAAGTATAAAAATGAGCTGGAAATGAACAAAATTAATCTTGATGAAAAGCCCCCCACACTTTTCTACATTCTTATCAAACTTTAAAATACAAAAAATGAATATTATATTAAAGATTGAAAAATTAAACATTATAAAAGAATTGCTGTGACTGGGACTGATGCATTTTATAGCATCTCCTCATTTCTAGTCCTCATAAATAAAAAGTTTAAAAAAGTTTTTTTTTTCTTTTTTAGGTACTTTCTGACTCAAGTAGATATCAGGGATTATGCATGGGGTTACAGGGAAAGCTCCCATCTTGGCTGCCATCCCTCTGCCTTACTGCTGAAGCTGAGTTCATTGAGGGCTGTGACCTAAGCACCTGAAAGGTCAGGGATGAAAGGTCAAACTTGGTTCCTCCTGTAAAGTCTAGCCTGGGCTACCTGAACAGTGAAGGAGGGGTCAAGGGTCATTCATGTGAAAAGGATAGGACCAGGGGATAACTGGCACCACATAGTGAGTGGTTAGTGGTTAGGGCAGGTGAATAACTGATGTGTAGGAGTGGGCAGAACAGGTTGACTAATAGTCTCTCCTCATCTGTGGGCATGACCAGTGAGTGAATCACAGCTTCTGTATGTTGAGAACATTGATGGAATGACAACTCTATTATGGGTGGAGCCATTGGGTAATTGACAGCTCCTTTTGGGCAGAAACAGTGAGTGAATGACTGTAGGTGTGTGGGTGGAATCATGAGGGATTGAGAGCATGTGTGTGGGAGGGGCCAGAGAATTAATCTCAAAATGTTTTACATTTGTATGGATTTTGGTTTATTGATACAGACTTAAGGTCAATTCTCTTATGCTGTATGTATTTTCTACTCTTGTTTAAGATATGATGTTTATGTAACTGATTTAAAATTGCAATGTATAATTAAGAAATGCATGTTAGTTAGATTTTTAGGTATACAAAGATACAATTCAATTAGATAGGTAATCTTCAAACACTTCTAAGACCTACAGAATATGGCATTTAAAATGTTTTAAGAGCTTAGACTTTTCAAGATAATGAGACAGGTCTGCTCCTGGCAGCACTAATTTACTTCAAGAGAAAAATGGGCATCGAAGAAAATCCATATGGAGTCTATTTGTGGCAATGATTAGCCACTGGACAAGAACCTGTTCTTATATTGACTGCTTGACAGTATGCTGCTTAAACTGGACATGCAGCTTCCATAGGAAGATGACCTCTGAACTTTGGCAGAACAAGTCAAGATGGTCATTCAGGTTCCTGCTTTACAGAGAAAACAGACATTTTTCAGGACTCAAGAAGAAGCAACTGATGAACTGTGCCAGAATGGGCAGAACAGATTTCCTGCTTCACTGAAATGAAAAGAGACTCTGGGCCTATAGGCTGAAGATGAATGCCCCAACTTTATAAAGGAACTTTGGGTGATTGTCCAGGTAGATAGGTGTCATCTCTGTCCTTTCTAGATTTTAGAAGTCGCTTGTACTTCTGGTTTACTTGGGTAAATATATCCTTCTGTGGTCTTTGATGTAGTTAAAGATTGGATAGTTATAGGTAAAGTTTTTCTTAGTCATTTGAAAGGTATACTGGATATGAAACTTTAGATTCATAAAGATAAGGTAGATGATAAGAGTATTTTCTTTAATTTTGCTAAATACAAATAGACTAGATATTATAACTGTAATTCTTGCTTGATGGCTATTTTGTTATATGTAATTTTGCTATGTTAAAATTAAAACTTTCTTTTTTGATTAGTCAGAAAGGAGGAAGTGATGTGGGAATGCCTTTCTGTATGCTGTGAATCTCAATATTTAAATAAAGGAGCTATTTTAGGCCATGACAGGCACCATAGAAGATGTAGGAGGAGAAATCAGAGCATAGGTATACAAAGCAGGGTGGAGTCAGGCAGATCGATCAAGCCGCCCAAGGAGCAACATGTAAGGAACACAGGTGAGCCACGGGCCACATGGCAGACAGATTAATAAAAAAGAGTTGATTTAAGATGTAAGAGCAAGCTAGCAATGTGCCTGAGCCATAGGCCAAACAGCATAAAGTTAATATAAGCGTCTAAGTCATTTCTGGGGGCCTGAGCAACAGAGGCCGGTGGCTATGGGTCTGGCATGGCAGGTCATGGGTCTGGGCCTCTGGCCGCCCGGGACCAAGAAACCCCATTGCAACAGACAGTGTTTGAGGATGGGAGAGGAGGTGTTGGGGGATTGCATGACACAGTGAGTGACTAACAACCAGTGGGAGGAGAGTGGGCTGAGTCAGTGTGGGACTGACAGCTTGTATGTGGTTGAGGCAAGTGAGTGATTGACAGATTGTCTGTGGGCAGGAATAATGACTGCCTATTTGTGGGTGGCACCAATGAATGACCTCAAAGTGTTTATGGAAGGTGCCAGTGGGTGATTTACAACCATCCTCTTTGCAGAACCAACAGATAGCCCTTTTATGTAAGCTTCTGAAGTAAAAATATTCAGGTGAGTCTTCCTGCTCCTGGTGTTGGGGTGGGGCCTTGGGTGTGACTTCTGGTTAAAGCACCCTAACCCTTGCTCATGACAATGTCCCCCAGCATACAACACACTCAAGCCCAAGCTCTGTATCTACAGTATTGTACTTCTAGATGGTCCACCCTGACGTCACTTCTGGCTTGGCCTGCCAGTCACTTCAGGAGCATCCAAGTGTAGGACACATGCCTTTAATCCTAGCACTCAGGAAAGAGAGATAAGTCTGAATCTCTATGAATTCAAGGCCTAACAGAGCCAGGCAGAGTGACAGACACCTTTTAATCCCACCAATTGTAATCCCATGTATTTGTTTACTCTTGTCTTGAGACCCCCAGAGACCAGCAAGGAACCAGATTACAATGCAAGAATACAAGTTTCTTTTTTATTTTCAGGGACAGGTTCAAATCCATTTCATAAGGAAACCCTAAATTTTGACACAGCAAAAGGAAGAAACATTGTAAGCTCAGGGATAGAAAGTTTTAAAGAAAAAGTACAAGTGGGGAGCTGCAGGCCTTGACATTTACAGACTGAGTAGAGATATGGACTAGAGTGATTCCTGGAAACTATTGCTTGAACCTTCAGCTCAGAACAAGTTTTGAAATCACTGGCTAAACTTTATTCATAAAATCAAAATCTGCTAGCAGTGTTTCTGCAAAGATCAAACTGCAGAATATCTGCAGGGGAATCTGGATCTTAAGTTTCACAGCCTCCAGGGCATCTGCTCCAATCTCACTGTCAGGAAAATCCCATAGATTCCTGTGGCCCTTCTCTAAGATAACGTCTGCAAAGTCAAGTCTAGGCTTCCACACATCTGCTCCTAGAACTTAGTAAAAACAGGTCTAAATCCTAGCATTAAAAAGTTGAACCCAGAAATGAGTATCTGGGATGGGAAAGAAAGATAAGCTGCAGAAGACAGCAGTGTCCCACCTTTGCCTTCAGGCTGCTTGATGTCATCTGAATACTCTGAGGTGTTTAGTCTGAGGATCTGGAAGACAGGCCTGAGGAGTTGGCTTGGTGAGAACTGGCTGTGGCTTGTGTCTGTCTCTCTGATATTTCAGCTTTACCCCATTATCTGGCTTTGAGTTTTTATTATAGTACCAAATAGATTGTGTAGAATACCATACTGCTGTGTATTTAAGCACAATATAATCCTAAGGGAGGTTCTCTTGTCACTCAAGCCTCACGAGCCAATCAGGGGCCTGCCAGTCAGAAGTGATGCAGGGCTCTTCCAGCCACCTGCTTCAGGATTAGCTTTAGATAAGAGCTGGCACCAATGGTTTGTGTAGTGTACTATGATACTGCTGTGGGGAGCTGAAAAGAAATGGCCAAATGTGGAAACCACAATATGATGAGTAAAGTGCTGGTGTCCTCAGATGGGATGGAGCAGGTGATGAGGTGCAGGAACCAGTGTGGTTGGTCTTCCCCGGATCTGGGTGGGAAGGTGCATTAAGAATCTCTGTCAGTCCTGTATGGTCTCAAGTGGTCTTTGAAGCCCAAAAGGGGCATGGCCAGGAGTGCTTAGACCAGAAGGGAAATAGAAAATCTGAGTAACAGAAACTACAGATGCAAGCATAGCTAGCAGAATTCAAGAGATGGAAGAGAAAATCTCATGGTAGCCATCAGAGTAGAATCAAAAGAAGTGAGCTTGATAAAGGTAAAAAACTGCAAATAGGTAACAGAGAGTAAAATAAAAAGTACATATACAGAAAAAGAAGTGCACACATGGCAAAATACTTTGAACAAAAGTATTAAATATAAAACAAGTCAAAGAAATAGTAAGTTCTTTATATATTTACTTTAGATATTTTAAAGCCAGGGGAAGAAGGATAAGCCATGAACAATTATGTATATTTTAGAATTTGTAGAGAAAATTTGCCTTTGGTTTCCTGAATAAGGAACATTAGATGCAGATTCTAAGGGGTTGTATTAAAATCAGAACACAACAAGATTATGATAACCATGATCTTGAAGGATTGCTTTTAGTAGCTAATGTTTTTAGTCTCTGAACACTTATTTGGGACAGTTTAAACCTCTGTCCTGAAAGACAGAAAGTACTTTTTAAATCAGGCAAAACTGAAACTAAACTTTCTGCTCTACCAGAGAAATTGTTGTTTGAAAATAGTTATTTTCTTTTGCTCATGTGCTTAGAAATATGCTCTACAGTTGAAATGCCTCTGGTTCCCTACAAAAGAGACTGTAAGCTCAGAGACTTTAAAAAGAATAGGAAATAAGCTGACATTCACAGCTGATTGGAAAATGTAAATATGAACCCTCTTTGTTTTAGTCTGTTTGTTCTCTTTGGTCTTGTTAGGTCTATTTGTTCTGTTATTATGTTGTTTATTGTTTTCTTTCATGTATTTAAGGGGACTGGATCTCCTTGATTAAACTGAGATAAGAAGGTGGCTCCTGCCAGGTGGGGCTTGCATACTGGAGGAGAAGCCACCTGTTAGACAAGTGGGGCCACCATCTCTGTGCTGATATACTAGCATTTTTTTTTGTTTGTGTCATTGTTACTCATTCCTGTCTATTAACCTCTCTCATTACCATGAACATTTTTGCAGTGAAGAATCATCAGCTATTTTTAAAATTAAAAAAAAAGCAGCCAGAATTAACCTAATATGGTTAAATTTTCAACATATCTTATAGTTTTTCTTTAAATCCAGCATAGTTAACATCAGGTATAACATTTAAAACAAGAACTGAAAAATATATAATAACATAAAAGACAGTAGGACACCACAAGAACCTAGTGGTTCTACAACAGTAAG
This sequence comes from Phyllotis vaccarum, assembly GCA_033318265.1. Lineage (NCBI taxonomy): Eukaryota > Metazoa > Chordata > Mammalia > Rodentia > Cricetidae > Phyllotis > Phyllotis vaccarum. The sequence continues at coordinate 42,121 of JARWLC010000012.1, forward strand.
ACCTAAGCATTTTGATATAAAAGAAATAAAGGAAAAAGACCTTAAGAATATTTTAATAGAAATGACAGAAGCCCTTAAAGAGAAAATTCAAAAGAAATGAAAACTTCCTTAAGGAAGTAAAGAAATACGCAAGCAAAAAAAAAAAAAAAAAAAAGGAAGAAAACAATAAATTTCTTAAAGACTAGAGAACCAAGAAAAAACAATTAAGCAGGTGAAGGAAACAGTACAAGACTTAAAACTGAAATAGAAGCAATAAAGAAGACACAAACCAAGGAAATGCTGGGAATAGAAAATCTGAGTAACAGAAACTACAGATGCAAGCATAACTAGCAGAATTCAAGAGATGGAAGAGAAAATCTCAGGTGTAGAAGATACAAAAGAGGAAATAAATTTGTCAGTGAAAGTCAAAGAAAACACTAAAGTTAAAAAAATATAACCCAAAAGATCCAGGAAATCTGGGACACCATGAAAAGACCAAACCTAAGATTAACAAGAATAGAGGAAGAATACCAGCTCAAAGGCACAGAAAATATATTCAACAAAATCATAGAAGAAAACTTTCCCAACCTAAAGCAAGAAATACCAATGAAGATACAAGAAAAAAATTCCAACCTAACAAAGCTAGATACACTCACAAAACCACAATCAATAGACAATCTCACAAAAGGAAACCCCAAAGAAGAGAAACACATACACACTACCACCAAAAATAACAGAAATTAACAACCACTTAATATTTCTTAATTTAATTAAAGTAATTAAAATTAATATCTCCTAATATTAATGAACACAATTTACCTATAAAAAGGCACAGGCTAACATAATGGATACAAAGACACAACCCATCCTTCTTCTGCATAAAAGAAACATACCTAAACTTTAAAGACAGACACTGTCTCAGAGTATAGGGTTTGGAAAAGACTTTCTAATCAAATGGACTTAAGAAACAAGTTGGTATATTTATACTAAGATCTTTAAAAAATAGATTTCAAACTAAATTCAATCAAAAGATCAGGAAGTAAATTACTTATTTATCTCAAGAAAAATTCATCAAGACGAAGTTTCAATACTGAACATTTCTGTCTTCAATACAAGGTCACCCATACATGTAAAAGAAACATTAACAAAGCTTAAATCATGAACAAACCCCATACACTACGGATAAAAGGACTGAAAAGGAAATAATGGAAACATGACCCTTGGTAATAGCATTAAATATCTTGGTGTAACTCTAACCAAAGAAGTAGCAGACCAGTTTGACAAAACCTTTAAGTCACTGAAGAAAGAAATTGAATAAAGTATCAGAAACGATCTCCCATGCTCCTGGATATGTAGGATCAACACAGTAAAAATGGCAATTTTACCAAAAGCAATGTATAGATTCAATGCAATTCCCATCAAAATCCCTGATGTGGGAATGTCTTTCTGTATGCTGTACATATCAATCTTTAAGTAAAGGACTGTTTTGGCCATGGCAGGCACCATAGAAGAAGTAGGTGGGGAATCAGAATAGTTAGGAGAAGGAGGGCAGAGTCAGACCAGATCAAGCCAGCTGCCAAAAGAGAAACATGTAAGGAACACACGTGAGCCACGGGACACGTGGCAGGTAGATTAATGAGAATGGGTTTAGTTAAGATGTAAAAGCTAGCTAGCAATGTTCCTGAGCCATAGGCCAAATAGTATGAAGTTAATATAAGTGTCTGAATCATTTTGGGGGGACTAAGCAGTGGCGGTGGCTAAGGGGTCAGAGACTGCTGGTCTGTGGGTCTGGACCTTTGGCCAGCCAGGGTCAGGAAACCATACTGTAACAAATCCCAGCATAAAGTTTTACAGACATTGAAAGAACAATACTCAACTTCATATAGATTAACAGGAAACCCAGGATTGCCATAACAATCCTGCTCAATAAAAGAAGTTTGATGTGGGAATGCGTTTATGTATGCTGTGAATCTCAATCTTTAAATAAAGGAGCTGTTTTGGGTCATGGCAGGCACCATAGAAGAAGTGGGAGGAGAATTCAGAGTTTAGGTAGGAGAAGCAGGGTGGAGTCAGAGACAGATCAAGCCAGCCGCCCAAGAAGAAACATGTAAGGAGCACGGGTGAGCTATGGGCCACGTGGCCAACAGATTAATAGAAATGGGTTGATTTAAGATATAAGAGCTAGCTGGCAATGTGCCTGAGCCATAGGCCAAACAGCATGAAGTTAATATAAGCGTCTGAGTTATTTTTGGGGACCTGGGCGGCTGGGCGGCTAAGCGGTCTCGGGCAGCAGGTCTGTGGGTCTCTGGACCTCTGGCCGCCCGGGACGGAGAACCCCACTACAACAGAAGTTCAAGAGGAATCACCATCCCTGACTCAAGCTATACTATAGAGCTACAGTAATAAAAACAACCTGGTACTGGCATAAAAACAGACTTGTGGATTGATGGAATTGAATCGAAGACCCAAACTTTAACCCACACACCTATGAACACCTGATTTTTGACAAAGAGGTCAAAAATATTCAATGGAAAAAGATAGTATTTCAACAAATGGTGTTGGATAGTAGTCTGTAGAAGAATGCAAATAGATCCAAATCTATCACCCTGCACAAAACTCAAATCCAAGTGGATCAAAGGCCTCAACATAAACCCAGATACACTGAATTTGATAGAAAAGAAAGTAGGAAATACCCTCCAATGCATTGGCACAAGTGGCCATTTCCTAAGTATAACACCAGTAGCCCAGACACTAAGAACAACAATAAAAGTGGGATCTCCTGAAACTGAGAAATTTCTGTAAGGCAAAGGACACAGTCAATAAGACAAAACAACAGCCTAGAGAATGGGAAAAGATCTTCACCCACCCTACATCTATCTGATAGAGGACTGATCTCTTAAATATACAAAGAACTCAAGAAACTAGAGCCCCAAAACCTAAATAACCCAATTTAAAAATGGGATTCAGAGCTTAAAGGGAAGAATTACAAATGGCTGAAAGGCACTTAAAAAATTGTTCAACATCTTTAGCCACCAGAGAAATGCAAATCAAAACAACTTAGAGATACCACCTTATACCTCTCAGAATGGCTAAGATCAAAAACACAGATGACAGCCTATGCTGGAGAGGATGTGGAGCAAGGGAAACATTCCTCCATTGTTGCTGGGAGTGTAAACTTGTATAGCCACTCTGGAATGCAGTATAGCAGTTCCTCAGAAAACTGGGGATCAATCTCCCCAAGGATCCAGCAATCCCACTATTGGGCATATACCCAAAGGATGCACATTCGTACCCCAAAGGCATTATCTCAACTATGTTTATAGCAGCATTATCCATAATAGCAAGAACCTGGAAACAACCTAGATGCCATTCAACTGAAGAATGGATTAACAAACTGTAGTATATCTACACAATGGAGTATTACTCAGCAGTTAAAAAATTTGCAGGCAAATGCATAGATTTGGAGAATATCTTCCTGAGTGAGGTATCACAAGCCCAGAAAGATAGACATGGGATGTATTCACTCATAAGTGGATTTTAGAAAAAAAGCAAAGAATACCAAAGCTGTAAACTATAACCCCTGAACAGCTTGGGATCAGAAGGAACTTAAGAAAGACATCCAGAGATTCCCCTAGGAAGATAAAATAGAGAAGATCATCTTAGCAAATTGGGATCATAGCAGGTTGCAACTAAGAAGAGGTGGGAACAAATCATGAGAGGAGATGGTTGAGTGAGAGGAGCAACAGAGAGAGAGAAAAAAAAAGAGATTGATATCTTGATAGAGGAAGCCAATGTGGGGTTGGAAAGAGACCAAGTACTAGGGAAACCTCTAAGAACTCAGTGGATGTCCCTGGTCATGTCTCCAACCAATAGTGGAGGGGCTGCCTAAACAGGAGTTCCCCTATAATCACATGAATAACCACCCTAAGTGTCATCACAGAACCTACATTCAACAATGAATAGAGGTGGAGGCAGAGATCTATGGCTGAGCACTGGGCGGAGCTCCTGGTCCAGCTGAGAGCAGGGAAGGAGAGTCTGTATGAGGAACGGGATAGGGATTATGAGAAAAATTCCCACAGTGGTGACTAGCTGGAGTTTTGGGGAGCTCACTGGATCAAGAATCAGGAAACCATGGTTGGCAACTGTCAACTGGTATGGGCAGTATGTGGAGCCTTGAGGGTTGGGATCAGACTGTGTAAAAAAAAAACAAAATAAAGAAAACTAAAAAATGAAGCCATCTGCCTGCACAATTACCCTACTGTGAGAAAACCCACAGATGAAATAAAACTAATACTAAATGTTTATTAAGCAAATGGCTTAATCTAATTACTAAAACCATATCAAAAATATTTTCAAACATCAACAAGTATTTTAAAGGAAGGGAGTATCTCTGTGGTAGAGCAACTGCCTAGTATGAGCCCTGCCTGGGTTTCATTCCCAACACAGAAAATTATCTATAATAATGGAAAATCTAAGCTATGAAAAAAAATATAATTTTAAAAGCAAATAGGCTTTTTAAAAAAGAAAAGCTGAGTAATAATGATAATTTAGAACTAATTTGTGTATTCATGGACCAAAATGCACAAAAAGCAAACTGCCTAAAGAATCTTTAAAATTTCAAGAATCATGGTTTCTTCCCGGATCACATCTTATCCATATCAACCTGAAACAAATTGACAGTCTCTTGTTTCCCTCTCCTCCAAGCATTTTTGATTTCCATTTGTCAAATACATTTTTTTTTACTTCTTTTTAAAGTTAAAATAGCCCTAAAGTATCCATGTTGGTTCAACTTTGCATCCTGCCATAGAACATTCATACAGCTTTATTTCTAATAATGAGATATTGAAAACAACCTAGATGTTTCCCAACAAAGGAACAGATAAAAACTGTGATACATTTACACAATTGAGTATTACTCAATTATTAAAACAAGGACATTACAAAACTTTCAAACAAATGAAAGGAAAAGCAAAAAAATCACCTTGAGTGAGGTAACCAAGACCCAAACTATAAATATGGTATGAACTCACTCATAAGTGGATATTAGCTGTAAAGTAAAAAACAATTATGTTACAATCTATAGACCCAGAGCTAATTAACAATTAGGGCTCAAGGAGGATCGATGCGGATCTTGGAAAGGGAAAATAAAATAGATTTTCTGAATGGAATGAGAGTGGACAGGGATGGGAACAGGAGAAATCAGGTTGGGGTGGATGTGGGGAAGGAGCATGAGGAGAGACTACTGGAATTAGTGGACAATTGGGAGTCAATATAGACACCTAGTACAGTGGAAACTCCTTAGATTCTATTAAAATGACCAGAGCAAGTACTCTTAGAAGCGGAGGATAAGGAGCCTTACTAGCCATCTCTAACCAGAAGAAGCAGTCAGTATTGAGACTGGGACACCAACTGAGCCACAAAACCCTTGACCTACAATTAGTCCTGTTTGTAAGATGTGTTGGGTTATTTGTGCCTGAGAAGTTATGGAAGTGGACAACCAATAACTGCTCTAACTTCAGGCCAATTTCATGAGAATGATCCCATGCCCAACATTGCTTGCATGTCCAAGAACCTGAAACTCAATAGCTCAAAGGTGTAGGATAAAAACAAACAAGACTGGGGGCAGGCAGAGCTCAATGAAATGACTCCTAATGATATTCTACTAAACTCACAGAATGATACCTACTACAATTGTCATCAGACAGGCTTAATTCAGCAACTGATGATGGCAGATGCAGATTCCCACAGCAAAACATTAAAAGAAGCTCAAGAGACCCTGCTGATAAGGAGAGGAAAACTAGGATAGCACAGCCCACAGAATCAAAAGCAGGGCTCATAGGTGCTCACAGAGACTGAAGCAGAAAAATCATGATGCTGTAGGGATCTGTGATAAATCCTTTACATATATGCTATTATTTCATACCTTGGTGTTTTATGAAATTTCTACAAGTGGAAGTTTGTGTGTGTGTGTGTGGGGGGGGTAACTCTGACTCATCTGCCAGCTCTTGGGACCTGTTCCCTCATACTGAGTTGCCTTATCCAGCCTTGATATACTGGTTTCTGCCTAGTTTTACTGTAACTTGTTGTACCATGTATATGAGTTTGTTTTGTGTGTATTTATAACACAAAGCTAGACACATCAGAGAGCAGGGAGCCTCAGGAGAGAAAATGCCTCCACTACATCCAGCAGTGAGGCATTCTCTTAATTGTTGATCAATGAGGGAGGGCTCAGCCCACTGAGAGTGGTGTCATCCCTGGGATAGTTGTCCTGGGTTGAGCAAATCATGTGACATAAGCCAGTAAGCAGCACACCTCCATGGCATCTACATCAGTTCCTGCCTCCAAGATGCTGTCCTGTTTGAGTTGCTATTCTGACATCCTCTATAAGTGAACAGCATTTCTTAAGAGATTTATTGATTTCTCCGAAATTTTTGTCCTTTTACCCATTTCCTTGAGGAAATTTTTCATTTCCTCTTTAAGAGCTTCTGTCATCTTTATAAAGTTATTTTTAAGGTCATTTTCCTCTGCTTCATCTGCATTGGAATGTTCAGGTCTTGCTGGTGTCAAACCTCCAGTTTCTAGAGATGTTATATTGTTCCTCATGTTGTTGAATATATTTGTACACTGCCTTCTACCCATTCCTTCCTCAAATTTATACAGTTGGAGCCTGTGTATCCAGCTTCTTTCAATCCATCCTTCTAAATTGCTGTCCTTCTTGATTGCTGTGGTTCCTGACTATCCTTCCCAATTTGCTGCAGTTGGAGTCTGTAGCTCTGGTAGACTCTGGTGCCTTGGGGATGTTAGGTGCAGGGGCAGAAAAGGTTTCTGGGACTGGGATGGGTGTGAAAGAGGGGCAAGGTATGTGCTCCTGGTGCCTGGGGCTAGAGCACTAAGTGGACCAGTCAAGAGTTCAGGGGCTGATCTGTCCTTCCCAATTGCTGCTGAAAGCCAACAAAGCCAAAACAAACAAACAAACAAACAAACAAACAAACAAACAAACAAAGGAAACAGTCCAAGGCTTGAAAACTGAAATAGAGACAATAAATTAAACAAACTGAGGGAAATATAGAGAAGAACTATCTGAGTAAATGAGTAGAAACTATAAAGGCATCAACAGCAGAATACAAGAGATGGAAGAAAGAATCTCAGGCATTGAGGATGCAACAAAGGAAATAGATTCATTGTTTTAAAAAATGTTAAATCCAGTAAATCTTCAACAAAAAAATCCAGGAAATCTGGAACACCATAAAGAGACCAAATCTAAGGAAAATAAGGATAGAAGGAGAATTCCAGCTAAAAAGCACAGAAAACATATTCAACAAAATCATAGTCAAAAACTTTCCCAACCTAAAGAAAGACATGCCTGTGAAAGTATAAGAAGACAAAAAGGTTCTCTGACCATGTAATAATCAAAACATTAAACATAAAGAATAAAGAAAGAATATTAAAGAAGCAAAAGAAAAGGGCCAAGTAACATATAAAGGCAGACCTATCAGAATTACACCTGAATTCTCAATGGAACTCTAAAAGCCATAAGGTCCTGGACAGATGTTTTACAGACACTGAGAGACCATGAATGTCAGCCCAGACTACTACACTTAACAAAGCTTTCAATTACCATAAACAGAGAAAACAAAATATTTTATGACAAAACCAAATTTAAACAATACATATCCAAAAATCCAACCCTACAGAAAGTACTAAAAGGAAAACTAAAACCCCTTCAAAATTAAGTAAATCCACGAAAAGGGAGGCAATAACTAACCTCAAACCCGTAAACCCCAAGGAAAAGAAACACACCACCATCAACAACCCAATAGCAACTAATAATCACTTGTCATTAATATCTCAATATCAATGGACTCAATATCCACCTATAAAAAGACACAAGCTAACAAAATGGGTACAAAAACAGTATCTAGCCCTCTGCTGCATACAAGAAGCACACCTCAACCTCAAAGACAGACATCACCTCAGAGTAAAGAGTTGGGAAAAGATTTATCAATCAACTGGATCTAAGAAACAGGCTGGTGTAGCATTCCTAATATCTAACAACATAAAATTCAAACTAAAAATAATCATAAGAAATTGAGAAGGATATTTCGTATTCATTTTTGGAAAAATCATCAAGAAAATCTCAATTCTGAACATCTCTGCTCCGAATACTAGGGCAGCCACATTTGTAAAAGAAACATTATTAAGCTAAATCACACACCAAACCCCACACACTAATAGTGGGAGACTTCAACACCTCATTCTCACCACTGGATAGGTCTTCCAGACAGAAACTTAACAGAGAAATAAGGGAAGTAACCGATGACTCAAATGGATCTAACAAGATCTATAGAACATTTGACACAAACACAAGAAAATATATCTTCTCAGTCTCATGGAACCTTCTCCAATACTAGCCACATACTTGGTAACAAAGCAAAGCTAAACAGCTTTGAAAAAAATGGAATAACCCCCTCTACCATATTGGATCACCAAGGCTTAGAGTCAGAATTCAACCAAATTGCAGAAAGTCTACAAACTTATGAAAACCAACAACAATCATTTAAATCATCACTGGGTCAAGGAAGAAATAAATGAATTAAAGACTTCCTAGAATTTAATGAAAATAAAGGCACAACATATTCAGACTTATGGGACACCATGAAAACAGTGCTAAGAGGAAAGTTCATAGCAATAAGTGCCTACATAAGGAAAATGGAGAAATCTCACACTAGAGACTTCACAACACACCTGAAAGCTCTAGAACAAAATAAACTCACCCAGGAAAAATAGACACAAGAAAATAATCAAATTGACAGCTAAGATCAATAAAGTAGAAACAAAGAGAACAATACAAAGAATCAATGAAACAAAAAGTTGGTTTTTTTTCTTTTTTTTTCTTTTTAAGAAAAATCAATAAGATAGACAAACCCTTATCCAAACTAACAAAAAGGTAGATAGGGAACACTTAATCTATAAAATTAGAAATGCAAAGGAGGACACAACAAGAAAAACTGAGGAAATCCTTTGAAAACTTTTTAGAGCCCACTCTAAATGAGGGGATGCCTTCCTGAGCCTTGATACAGGGAAGAAGGGATGGGTCCTGCCTCAACTTGGTATATTAGTCTGTGTTGACTACTCAAGGGAGGCCTTACCCTCTTTGAGAAGTGGATGGAGAATATGGTGGGGGAAAGGAGATAAAAGGGAACAGTAGAAGGTAGTAAAAGAACTCTCATTAAAAATTAAAGAAAGCAGGAGGAAAGTGAACAGCAATCTGGAAGTGTAAAACAAACCCTTTTCTCCCCATCTTGCTTTTTGGTCACAGTGTTTCATCATAGCAACAGAAATCCTAATTAAGATATTATGTTTAGTTGATATCTATGACAGACCTGCTCTTTTCTAAAGGTAAATGGAAGAAGGGATTTGGAAAAGAGGTAAGCGAGTGAGGGGAGAGGGAAAAGGCATTCACTGCAAGTCAAGAGAAGAATAAAAAAAAACCAAAAGAGAGGACTATAGACAAATGAGAAGATTGGGTTAAGGCAAGCTGAAACTCAGCAGGGCAACTGTCAAACTCCTGTTGCTCTGTCTCAGACACACTGGGCTTCGTTTTCAAAGTCCTATTCCTGATGAAGCATTAATCTAACTAAATTTGGGAGTCAGATATTGGGGTAAGAACCTCAAAGATTAGAGAAACAGCAGAGTAGCCACCAGTGACTTCTACCTTTTCAGTTCCTTTATCCAGAAAATGTCAAGATCCTCTCTCAGCCCCGCCTTACTAATCCTATCTTCTATCTGTCCAGAGCCTTCCATACCTCAGTGGTATGTTTTTAATCAGGTAGTGACTAGCTCCACTATCTGACTCCAAGTAAGCTTTATTAGCAGAATATGACCAAAATATTATAACATGTTCCCCTTTTGTCTAAATAAAAATTAAAAGTTTTTAGTTAACTTTTTGTTCAGATTTATTTTTACCATTACCAATAAAAACTTGTAAACAGCCCTTCTAAACTATGACAAATATAGCCTACTGCACAATCAAAACAACCTATCCCACCTCTTGGGAATGTGGGCATCATGCTTTTAAAATTATTTTTTGTTGTCTCTGGGTGACAGCATCTTAGGGGGACCCAGAAAAAAATTGAAATAATTGCCAAGTTATGAGAGAGTTAACTGTATTATTTGTTGTTCATTTTTTGTATAATGGGAAAGTTTAGGTCTTATCTCAATTCCTGGATAGAGTAATGTATGAGGCTGGGCCATCTTATCTAGTCACCTTGAAATTGTCATGAGTAGTTTGTAGTCCAAAGCTGATCTTTATGTGGTGTTTGTCAGTTTAGTGGCATTACCACAATGTAGGTGGAATCATTGTTATGGAGACCCATCCTTCTGTTAGAGACTTTAAAGGTTGCTGTTAAGAATGATCAGGGTTGAATGTAGGAAATTTAAAGATTTTAAATATTATATGTAGTAAATCTCAGAAAGGTTAAAGGACCATAATTTTTTATGTACATCCAGGGTAGATAAAACTTAATTTTTAGTTACCTGATAGACTTAAGCCCAAAATCATGGACAGGAAGTTTCAAGACTTTTTTGTTTTAGAATTAGTTAATATTCTATATAACCACTAATATCATGACAGGAAATTTATTATGTATATTGATTTTAGAAAAATTGAAATATAACTTAAGTTTTAAAGAGTTAAAACCAAAAAAATTACAAGATTAATGGCAATAGAATAGTCTCTTAATTTTGGCTTTTCTTCTGTCCCTTATCAGATGGCTTTTTGAGATGAGACAGACATTTTGAATTTGGGGGTAAAAACCTTCAAAGATCAGAGAAGCAGTGGATCAGCCCCAGTAACTCCCATCTCTTCCGCTCCTCCATCCAAAATGTGGCCAAGATCCTCTCAGCCCCACCTTACATTTTGTTTTCTATCTGTTCACAGTCCTCCAAACTATGGTATTTTTGGTCAGCTAATGGCTAGCTCTGTTTTCTGACTCCAAACAATCTTTGTTATTAAAATATTACACAACACTCTACAACTTCTCATTTATCTTGCTTTTCTGCTACTTCCATTCCCCATATACAACTCTCCATGGCAGATGTCTCACAGCTTAGATATTCCAATATTCTGTGATCTCAAATGCAACCTGGCTTCATCTTCACTGCCTTGTGCAATAAACTTTCACAATCTCTTTAATGAAGCTCTGACTCAGCCAAACACAGATGGGTGCAATGGTAATAAACAGACCACAGGAGAATCCACGACCTTTACATTTTGCATATTTTTTTCTTTCCAGATTGTAGTAGATTTAAGATGTTATATTGTAAATAATTGTCCTGCCTATGAGTAAAATAAAAAGTGCTGATTGGCCAAAGGCAGACAGGAAATGTGGGCGGGGCTACCAGACTAAGAAAACTTGGAACAGGAAGAACAGAGCAGAAATGTCACAGAGAAGCCAGAAGATGCAGGGGACAACTATGCTGCTCTGAGAAAGGTGCTTAGCTGCGTGGCTGAACAGGATAAGAGTCATGGGTTAGATTAAGAGTAAGAACTAGCAAGTTATATGACTGGACCCCAGTTCAATCAGCGTACAATTAATGTAAGCATCTGTGTGTCTCTGTGGGACTGTGGGTCTACGGGTTTGTGGATCCAAACCTTGAGGCTAGACCCAAAGTCAGGGCCAGAAACCTCACACAACACCAGATTTAGTAAAACATAAGTGATCCTGCAAGATTTGATGGGCTCTACAAAGCTTGAACCAAATTTGTAGCAGGTTCTGTATGATGCTGCTCCTGGAACAAGACATTACTGTTCATACTCCTTCCGTAAATTAAGTGGTTAGCTGAATGGAGTCTTAAACTTGTAGCATCTTCCTGGGCTTCAAATGCAGGGAAAAGGCTTTTCCTTTAATGGTGCTAAAATCCTTGAAAATTTCTACCTCTTCTTCACCACTAGTCTGCCATCTGAAACTACCTGGTACTGTTTTTCTCAATAAAACACAGACTTTTATTTATTTCTATTTGCTTCTTTTTCACTGTAGACCTGAATGAATCAATAGTAAAATCCATACAACAGAAGCAATGTTTTGTCTAAATCAGCCCATTACTTTTTAACTATGCCTTACTCACTTTCTTAAGAAATACAAGAAGGTTTTAAAGATCCTAAGCCATTGTATGAATCATTTCAATCACCCAAGCAGCAAAACCATAAATATGAAAATAGCAACAACTGGAAAACACAGGTACACCAGGAAACGGAAAGAGGCATCTAAGATAAAAAAGGGAAAACTAAAACTGTATCTCCACAGGAACTTAGTAAACCAACAAATACTCAAGGAACTCATACCAAGAAATTTTCTGAAAACAAAACTGGTGAAGGTCCATCACTTTCCAGAAAATGAGCAATATAATTAGGTTACAATAATAAAATCAACAACATAGATGGCACCACTGACAAAATAAGGCACAAAGACAGACTTACAAATATATGTTCTCTTAAATAAGAACTACAAGATTGTAATCACTATCAAACTCCAAAAAAGCACCGACCAGCTCTCATTCTGTAGACTTCAGTTCTCTTCTTTACCAGTAGCAGAAAAATGGGTTGGGTAAGGAGGGCTGTTTCACCAATATTAAAGAGATCACTGGAAACCTTCTTATGTTTTAATTTTACAGAAAATAGTTTTGACTACTAAAAGAATCATATTCTCTTATGATAAAGAAAAGGATGTCTTTTAGGATAATGTAGACACCATTTTGTTTCCTATGATCAATGGTTGCCTATAAGTCTGCATCAGGGAGTGAAAATAAATTTTTTTTTAAATAAAATGTAAGAGAACAGATTATGAAAGAATCAGTGTATACCTAAAGCAATTAGTTTTTACTCTAATTACTTTATAAATCACAAGCACTTTTGAAAATAAGTTTATTGCTAATTTTTTGTATGTTTCTGCATGACAGAAAATGACTTCCATATGTATAGAGGTGACATACAAAAGAGGGTATGAGATCCCCTAAGTCTGGAATAGTAGAGAGTTATGAATCTCCCAATTTGAGTGTAGGTATCTGAACTCCGGTCATTCCCAAAAAGAATATGTGCTAAGCCACATGCCAAGACTCTTAATTCCTTTTATCAACTAAGCCAAAAGTCTTTTACAGATTAACAACAAGAACAATGAAACATAAATAAATAAGGAAGTAAAGAAATGATCCATGGGAACATGAGGTATCAAAATTAAGAGGTTGTATGGTAAATTTGCAGCATAAAATGAATTCAATACAATGACAATGCCCAATAATTTATAATAGGAAAGCTGATTACAAGGCTACATTCACAGTGGAAACACTCAAAACGATCAATGGGATTATGAAAAACAGTACACAGATTGACATACTATGATGTCTATATTTAACACAAAGATACAAGAATCAAGAATGTATACAATATTTGTGAAAGAATAATGGAGATGGAGAGAGAAAGTTAAGAACAAAGGCAGGAAAATATACTTGACTTTTAATCAAAAGAAACTTAGCCAGGAAAAGTATAATACTGACCATTTACCCAGCTACCCATGATTCTATATGTATAGAAATTAAATAAACAGACTTCATAAGTTTCATGAAATTAACTCAGAATGATCCTTAAACTGTTGTTTCTGATCCTCTAGCTTCTAATATTTCTTCAAAAGACAGAATCCTGCCACATGGATTCTGCCTATCAACACCATGCACATCTGAGAAATCTCTGCAGATTAGAAACTCCTTTTCCCCCTGGAACTTAAAATTCATTGAATCATACCATTGTGGCTGGTGGTATCATAAATTGAAACACATTCTAATTGTGTATTGCTGAAAGGTGAACCACATCATCATCTTTCTACCAGTTTATAAACTATTTGTGATATCTACCTATAAGACAAACATGAAAGTGGAATGCAATATTCAGAACGCCTAGAAACCAGACCTTCAGTTTTCCAATCTGTCTTTCTACTGCACACCAAAAGAAGTGCCCATGTGTGCACACTAGGCAGTGACACTATAAGCATCATATCCTCTCATGCCATAGCTGCAGAGTCTCCTCATACCCAGGAAGTTTATACACAGGGAGGTGAAGAGGACTAGGGCCACTGCCCAGGTCACCACATGGACCAACAGAACCACAGTCTGGCTCATGGTCCATCCAAATCCCAGCAGAAACGACAGCTCAGTAGACTTTCTCTAAACTTCCTACACCCATGGCTTGTGGTATTCCTTATAACCCCTTACAGCAGAAGTAGAGGAGAATCCTGGAAAAAAAAAACCCCATAAATTACCTATCACTAGTACTCCTGATTGTTAAGCCTCTCCAGAAACTTTACTTGGCTAGTGTCACCAATCTGGACCTCAGAATATTAACAGCTCCCCTACTGGGTGATCAGAGATCAAGTGACTCAGACAGACAGCCCTTCCAGCCCAGCAGACAAGACCCTAGTCTAAAAAGTTTGTATTTTAGTAGATATTCTTCCATTCTCCTAGAACACATCTCATTTCTTATCCAAAGTGCCAGGTCTTCTGTGTACACTTCATCACATACTCAATGTTCAGTGCAGCTAACCCATTGCCTCATAGCTGTAAAATTTTGCAGACAAACATAGGTCACATTTACACAGTAACATTTACACAAGCCATGAATTATAAAACAATGAGGAATTGGGGTAGGGCTTGGAGACGGGAAACAGAATGTGGGTATAATGTAGTTATAATCTCAAAAATTATTTTGACACAGGCTTTATGGCCATGTGATCCAGAGATAGTATTTGTATTAGAGCACATCAAGGATTTCTCACACCTTTTTCTCTAAGGATTAGCATCTTAAACCAGAAAAATAACAGTCCTGTTAGGCAAGGCCACAACGTTTTTCTCAGGTCTTTAATTTTGGTTGAACTAACTGTAACTATAGCAATTTTGTTTCAGTTTTTTTATTCATATTCAGCCCTGCTCTGTGGACAGAAAGAAATGACCAATCAGGATATTCATTGAGCATCTAAGATTGATTATCTGACTCTACATTGCTAATCTCAACTGCTGTTGAAGCAGGAACACTTTCATCCTCTGTCCTGCCTCAACCTTTAAGCACTGTAAATCCCACCAGATTCAAAGTTGGTCAGTGAACTTAATTCTTACACAGCCCCCTCTTCATTTATAAGTCCCCAAATAAAAGCCAAAGAGACTAGAAGTCACTCATTAACTGATCTATGTTTCCTTCTCACTAACTAGTCAAGGCCCAGCCTGGAAGGACTGTCTTCCCAGCACTGGGCAGCAGAGGCAGGATTAGGTGTTCAAAGTAACTCTCAATTACATCGCATAATGCAAGCTTAAGCTACAGCAGACATTGCTTTACATATAAATCCACAACCAACATTACTTGAAAGGAAAGGAATAAAACTATTGGTGACCTAGAAACATTAAAAACAGAAACAAATAGTAATAAGAACAGTAATGCGCGTAAAGAAAAATACTTAAAAATAACACCAATAAGGGTTTTTTTTTTTAAGTGGTAAAAATAATGTACTTTTAAGATAAAAAACAAACAAACAAACAAAACAAAACAAAACAAAACAAAAAAACCTTAGCTATACTGACTTTGAAAAAGAGTTGGCCTTTTCCTAGTAGAGGGAATGTCATTAATAAGAGATAGATTGATGTTGCCCATAAGCACATGTTGGCTGTTAAAATCTGTAACCTGACACACAATTACAGTCAAAAGCCTGTTTCTCAAAACTCTGAGTTGACATAATGCTGCTGTCAACCATTATTGACTATATTTGCATAGGAGTTGCCTAATTACAAATTTAATATTTATTGGTTCAAACTGTACACCCACACAATTTAGTCTGTTCATTCTCAAGACATCAATTAGTAAATACTGGGAAATTACAAAATCACACTCCCTACCACAATCAGGTCCTTTTTCATAATGGTGACTCCAGCAGCTTATCACCTAACCTGTACACAATAAACTATTTCTCTGGCTTTGGTCTGAAAACAGAAGCAGTGTTCCACATGTGAACACTTTTTCTCATCTACTTGACTCAAACAGATACAGTTTAAAACTCTGAGGTGGTACAGGCATTTAATTTAAAAGTTTGGAAGTGTAATATAGAGGACAGCAAGGTCATTACCCTGGAGAACACCAGACTGGAGTCAAGGCTACCTGAGTCAAAATAAAAAAGCTTTTCTCAGAAACAAGCTAACAGGATGGAAATGCCGCTGTTCTAGAATTAATATGCGTTTCCAGGGAGAAATCACTCTACACACTTAAATTAATAAGGAAAAGTATCTCTAATGATGATATGCATCCATCTCTGGCTAATGCTCAAAGAGGAGCTCAGACTTATATAGAACATCTAGAAGCCACTGGAGAAATTAGGCCTCTCTGAATTTGGCAACTAACTTTCCATGGATGCACAAAGCACATGTATAAGTTGAATAAAAATACGTTTATACACACAGCTCCCTGCTCCCAGTGCTCTGAGCAGATCCAACTCATGGAACAAAGTTATTCAGAGGCCTGTTCCTGGGTCCAGGTAGTTGCACAGACTGCAAGGGACTTCACAAAATAGAGAATCTGGCTGCAGGTTTTCACCCAGATTCGAGGAGGGCCCACCACATATGTTCCTCCCTGACTGGGGACAGCTTCCCTTTCCTCACCATGTCATGGTTTTCCAGCTCGCCCATGCTCTCCACACTCAGCTGCCTGCAGCAACACTCACAGCACAACAAACCAAACCACTAGCCAGCTACTGTTCAAAAGCAAGCCGGAAGCCTGGCTCCAGAAGAGTCCGGCACCACTTTTGACTGGCAGGTTATCTGAAGGATCTGATTGGCTAGTGAGGCCTGAGTGACAAGAGCACCTCCCTTGGGGTTTCAGTGTGCTTAAAGACACAGCACAATGTTTTGTGACCGTGCCTTCCACCCAGACACAAACCTTTTCCAAATCTGCAGAGATAAGCATTTTTATGATTCTTGTCCTTATCTCACATAGCAGATCCTGCTGTCTTTCTGTATTTCATAGGCACATCTCCCTCTTCCTTCTCTACACAATGTGGCTAGCTGCTTGCACAGCCCACTATACTATGTCAGATGGAGTGACTCTCTGTCACACAGGTAAATGCATTTCCAGAATACTAACAACTAAAGAGAGATTTAAGAAGACAAAAGAAGATGTTTGTTCTGTGGTTTCATGCTGAGATAAAATAAACTAAAGGTACTTTTTACTGGGTAGTCACAAGGACTTCAAACAACCAGAAAAAGAAAAACAAGAACCAGATCTCAAATAAGATTTCAACCAGAACTCTCTCCCATCAAAAAGCTGAATGACAGCTCCATTGCTTTAGCAGTTTTATTCGTGAAACACAGAGCAAACTCTTGGCAAATGAATAATAGTAAAAAGAGTAGTCTTCATGAAAAGTCGAATTCTTAGAGAATAATAAGCTAGGAAGAATGTGTTTATGAGCACTATTGTTAGCTATCACATCTTCCTCAGTGGGTAGTGGGTAAACACACACACACACACACACACACACACACACACACACACCTGCATTATTCAAGGTTCTCGACATGAACAGGACTGGGACAATAAATCTCTTCAGGTATGTAGAAAATATATTTATTAGAATGTCTCACAAGCTGTGGTCCATGTAGCCCAACACTGGCTGCCTACCAATGGGAATTTGAAAAATTCAGTAGTTTGTTCAGTCCATGAGGCTGGATGTCTCAGCTGGTCTTCAGTACACACCAAATCCAAAGAAGTAGGCTCTGATGCTAATAAAGGAATAAACTTGATAGCCAGAGCTAGGGCAAGCAGGCAAAAAGAGAGAACTTCCTTCTTCAATATCCTTTATATATGTCCACTGCTGCCAGAAGGTGTGATCCAGACTAAAAGTAGATCTTATTCTTTGTTTGATTGGCTTGTGTGTGTGTGTGTGTGTGGGGGGGGTGTTTGAGACAAGGTTTATTTGTGTAGTCCTGGAACTCATTCTGTAGACCAGGTGGCCTCAAACTCAGAGAATCCAACTGCCTCTGCCTCCTTGGTACTGGGGTTAAAGATGAGCATAGCCACAAAACCAGTAAAGATAGATATCACTTCACATGATTCAGATTAAATATGGGTCTTTAACTTCAAAACCTTTAAGAAAAATTCATCATGTGTGTACCCACCTCTTTGGGTTTTAGTTAATTCTAGAAGTAAGTCACTTTGACTACTAAAAATTGCCATTACAACCAAGACAAAAGAAATAAAATATATTTCTTATGTGCTGGAGGCAAGTAGACCGTGGGGATTATTCTCAAAACAATGCTTTTCCTAAACAAAGGAAGCATGTGGATTTTAGTTAGGGAGTCTGTACACATTCACACAGAGCTCTACCTACTCCTAAGCATGCTCAGTTAACAAATCCACATCTAAACATGATATCAATATAAAAGCAGAGACATTTATAAATAGTTTTACCTCAAAGTCATGAAGAAAAGACACATAAATTATTAAAATGATGGTAAAATGACTCTGGCTTGTTCCTCTCTACCACAAAGTCTTAGCTAAAAAACAAGTAAATGACACTATGGAAAATAGAATAGTTTAGAGCCTATTTGACCTGTCAATCTTTATGTTTGATCTAACAGATAACTGTACCATTACCACAATTCTCACAGATACAAAAAAAAAGTCAAAAAGAGAATGCCAATACAGAAAACATTAAGAAAAAGACACTTAACAGCATTGCTTACTGTATTAACCTCAGAATAAAGCTGCTTTTGCCTCTGTTGCAGACTGGTTTGCAGAAGGCCATAGCTGCTTCCAAGCAAGACCAGAAGGTGATGTGGTATGTCTTTCTGTACACTGTGAATATACTTAATTACCATTTGTTAATAAAGAAGCCATTTTGGCCTATGGGAAGTACATGTATGTGCACACAAATGAGGAGTCCATTATATGTTGATTAATTATTCCTGAAAAGGAAGCCTTTCCTGAATATTCAGTTTCATTCTATTGGAGAAAATATTATTATTCCTCTCCCAGCAGGTATAAATAACAATTCAGTTGTTAAACCTTTATAGCAGCACCTAGGTTTTCATTTATTAAATCCTTCATTCATTAATTTTTAAATTATAACAAAATAAAATATGATAAAGATGAAGCAAAAATTATCACATCAAAGTTGGACAAAACAAACCCAATAGTAGGCAAAGATCCTAAAAGAAGTCATAAGAATCAGAGGCCCACTCATTCACACACTCTGGAATCATGTAAAAATACTAAACTGGAACACACAATACATACTTGGAGAACCCAGTGCAGAGCTGTGCAGGTCCTGTCTATGCTGCTTCACACTTTTTGATTCCATAAAGCTTTCCTCATGTTTATAGAGAGAGCCTTATTTTCTTGGTGTCCACCATTCCCTCAGGCTAGTAAACTATTGTTCAACTCCTTGGGGTTTCCTGAGCTCTGAGGGCACAGAACTTATGAAGACATTCTATTTTTAGGGTTGAATGTCCCAAGATCCCTCACTCTCTGAAATGTCTAGTTTGGGTCTCTGTATTTGTTTCCATCTGCTGCCAGATGAAGCTTCTCTGGCTGAGCAAGAGATTGATCTGTGTAGTAATATATCTATCTACTAGAATAGCATTAGGAGGCATTTTATTAATATGTCTCTTTTTCGTCTTTTAGACCAGTATTATTTCATTTTCCAATAGTTTCCTAGGCTATGGGTTGAGAGAGGAGTATATGATATATGAAAATAAATGAGTAGTGTTGCTGTGCCCTCTTCTGGCCAAAGGTTGTCATGTACTTGTCCTTTGGAAATGAGGACATGCATATCAGGTGTGGGGTGCCACCTTCTGGAAGTAAGAGGTAATTGCATCTGCTCAGTGTCTTCTCCCATAGTTGCCTTGATCCATAAACATGCTTTCTCTCTTAAAAGAAACCCAATCTTAGTCATAACAGAAAGGCACACCTGTTCTCTGGTGAGGTCCATGCTCACCATTCCACTTGGTAAAAGTCTGAAGGTCTTTCAGACCCATGGTCACACTAGGGAACCAAGGTTACTGACAGCTCAGGCCAGTGTCTTCTGTCTAGTCCAATGGGATACTGTTCTCCAAGTACCCAGCTAAAAGTTCTACTCTACAAGCCATGTCATATGTCATGGTAGAAATTTTTTCATTCTTCTGAATCCCACAAACAAATAATATATTGTATAATGAGCTAATAGAAATGTGATTGTTTGTGGTTATAGGACAGCAAGAAGAAACTACCTACCATGGTGGAACCCACTCTCAGGTGAAGAAGACAAGGAGAAGGGCATAGGCAGGCATATTTTAGGGAGCAAAACATCCTGGTCCACACAAATAGCTCCAGGATAAATATACAAAAAAAAAATCAGTAGTTGGGACCAAGATGAACATGTTATTGCAGATATTACACTGTGTGTCCCTTCTGCATACAGAGTGTAGAACAAACTTAAACATGCCAAGTGAACATTCAAAACAAACTCAGAAACACAAGCCACCAGGCAGATAAGAACAGAGGTAATGAAAACATTAATATAAAAATGAAGTCAGGTGGTGATGGCACATATCCTTTAACCCCAGAAGGCAGATCTCTGACTTCCAGCCCAACTTGGTCTACAGAGCTAGTTCTAGGACAGCAAAGGCTACACGAAGAATCCCTGTCTCAGAAAAACCAAGGGAGCCTACTCTTACTAACTGCTGCCCCAACCCCAGACCAGCAAGGAAGACTCATGTGGACTGGTACACCACATTAGCAATCTGGTTTGTCGGATACTGAAATTTAAAAAAGCCTCCTAATTCCCCAAACTCACCATCACCCTGAAACCCCAGTAACTCCCTGAGAAAGATTTATCAGCTCCCATTGAATCAAGACGTGAATGACACTTCACCCAGCCCAGCCAGAGAGCCTGGTCTCTGAAACCAGGGCATAATCTGTGGACTCCCACTTTCATTCACTGCTGTCCCAATCCCATGCCAATAGGGAAGACTCCTGTGGGGTGGTATCCCCCATTAACAACCCAGCTTCTCCAATCCTGCAATCTAAAAGATCCTCCCCATTCCCCAAACTCACCCATTTCCCTGCATCCTCAGCAGTTTCCTGAGACAAAGACATCACCTGCTCCTATTGGACCAAGAGTGGATCCCTGAGACTCAGAATCAGCTAGGCCCTATTGGGCCAAAAGTGCCTCCCAGAGATACAGAATATGCCAACTCCAAGTATATTAAGAGTACAGATTGTACCAAAACAGGCTCCCCAAGACACAATCAGAGCCAGAGTAGATTAGACCAAGATTGTGTTCCTGAAAAACAGATAATTTTTGCACCAATTTGAGGAAGCAATGGGCAGATTCCAGTGCTTATATAATAACATAAAAAAATGGCACCACAAAACATGAATATTTCAATGTGGAAAACAAGGAAATGACCTTAAAATAACTTTATGTAGAAAATAGAAGGCTTTAAAGAGATTTTTTTTTAAAATTCCTTAAAGAAATAGATGAAAAGACAAACAAAAGGTTGGGAAAACCAATAATTTTGTAAGATAAAACCAAGAAAAGGCAATCAGACAGGTGGAGAAAAAAGTTCAAGACTTAATAATTGAAATTAAAGAAATAAAGAAGACACAAGCCAAGGGACTTCTGGAAATGGAAAGCCTAAGTAATTGAACAAGAACTACAGATGTAACATACAAGGATACAAGAAATGGAAGAGAGTATCTCTGTTGTGGAAGATTTAATAGTGAAAATAGATATGTCAGTCAAAGAAAACACTAAAGCAAAAAAGTCATAAAACAAAACATTCAGGAAATCTAGGACACCATAAAAAGACCAAATCTAAGAAAAATAGTAATATAAAAATAACATGAGCTCAAAACCACATAAATTTATTCAACAAAATCAGTAGAAATCTTCCCCAGTCGAAAGAAGGAAATGCCTATAAAAATACAAGAAGCTTACAGAACATCAAATAGACTAGATCCCTCAAAAAAAAAAGTCCACTGGCCACATAATAATCAAGCCATTAAACATAATAGAAAGAATATCAAGAACTGCATATTAAAAAGGCCAAGTAATTTATAAAGGCAGACTCATTAGAATAATACCCGAATTCTTGATGGAAATAATGGAAGCCAAAAAAATTCTGGTCAGATGTTATACAAACACTAAGAAACCATGATGCCAGTCCAGACTATTGTACCCAGAAAAACTCTTAATCACCCTAGATGGAGAAAACAAAATATTCTATGAGAAAACTAGATTTAAACAACGCCTACCCACAAATTCAGCCCTACCAAAAGTACTAGAAGAAAAACTTCCACCTAAGGAAACCCCAAAAGAAGAGAAACACATGCACACACAACCACCAAAAATGACAAAAATTAATGATCACTGGTCATTAATATTCCTCAATATCAGTGGACTTAATTTACCTATAAAAATACACAGGCTGAAAGAATGGATATATAAACAGTATCCATCCTTCTGCTACATACAAGAAACACAGTTCAACTTCAAAGACAGACACTACATCAGAGTAAAGACTTGGAAGAAGGCTTTTCAATTAAATAGAATCTATCTTAATATCTAAAAGATAGACTTTAAATAAAATCAAGCAAAAGTGATTAAAAAAAAACATTGCATATTCATCTCAGGAAAAAAATCCATCAAGATGAAGTCTCAATACTAAACACTTCTGCCCTTAATACAAGGTCACCAATATATGTAAAGGAAACATTAACAAAGCTTATATCACACATCAAACCTCACACACTAATAGTGAGAGACGTCAGTACCCCCCTCTCACCAATGGATAGGTCTATCAGATAGAAACTTAACAAAGAAATAAGAAATCTAACAGACATTTGACTCAAAAAGACTTAAAGGATATATATAGAACATTCCACCCAAACACCAAGGAATATACCTTCTTCTCAGTACCCCATGGAACTTTCTCTAAAATTGACAACATACTCAGTCATAAAGTAAATATGAATCGATACAAAAACAGAATATATTCAAATTAACAAAATCAAAAATGAAAAAGGCAAAAATGACAGACACGAAGGAAATCCAAAGAATCTTTAGGTCAGAGTCCAAAAACCTGTACTCTACTAAATTGGAAAACCTAATAGAAATGGACAATTTTTTGGATAGGTGCCATTTACCAAAATTAAATCAAGACCAGATAAATGACTTAAATAGATCTATAACCCATAAGGAAATAGAAGCAGTTATTAAAAGTCTCCCAACCAAAAAAAAAAAAAGCCTAGGGAAAGATAGTTTCAGCAAAGAATTCTATCATAATTTCAAATAAGAATTAATATCAATACTCATCAAATTGTTTCATACAATAGAAACAAAAGAAACATTGCCAAATGCTTGTTATGAGTCTATAGTCAGTCTGTTACCCAAACAACACAAAGACACAATACAGAAAAATATCCTAATACAGAAAAATACAGACCAATCTCCCCCATGAACATTGATGCAAAAATACTCAATAAAATACTGGCAAACTAAATTCAAGAACATATCAAAAAATCATCTACCATAATCAAGTAGGGAAAATCTCAGAGATGCAGCGATGGTTCAACATAGAAAAATTTGTCAATGTCATCTGCCATATAAACAAACTGAGAGAAAATAATACATAATCATCTCACTAGATGCTGGAAAAAGCCTTCAACAAATCCAACACCCTTTAATGATAATGATTTTTGAGAAATCGGGGATAAAAGGAACATACCTGAACATAATAAAGGCAATATATAGCAAGTTGATAGCCAACAACAAATTAAATGGTGAGAAACTCAAAACAATCCCACTAAAATCAGGAACAAGACAAGACTGTTCACTCTCCCCATATCTATTCAATATAGTTCTCAAAGTTCTAGCTGGAGAAATAAGACAACAAAAGGAAATCAAGGGGATACAAATTGGAAAGGAAGAAGTCAAACTATCACTGATTGTAGGTCATATGATAGTATACATAAGTCACCCCCCAAATTCTACCAGGGAACTCCTACAGCTGATAAATACTTTCAGCAATGTGGCAGAATACAAGATTAACTAAAAAAAAAAATAGCCCCCCTATACACAAATGATAAAAGCACTGGAAAAGGAATCAAGGAAACATCACATTTTACAATAGCTGCAAATAACATCAAATATCTTGGGGTAACTCTAACCAAAGATGTAAAAGATCTATTTGGCAAGAACTTAAAGTCATTGAGAAAGAAATTGAAGAAGATATTAGAAAATGGAAAGATCTCTTATGCTCATGGAAAGGCAAAATCGACATAGTATAAATGGCAATCTTTCCAAAAGCAATCTACAGATTCAATGCATCTCCATCAAAATTCCAACACAATTTTTCACAGATCTCAAAAGAATACCCAATTTCATATGGAAAAACAAACAGCTCAGAATAAATGAAACAATTCTGTTCAATAGAAGAACTTCAGGAGTCCTCACATCCCTGATTTTGGTGAGGTGTAACTCTACCATAGAGCTACAGTAATAAAAACAGCTTGATACTGTCATAAAAACAGTTGTGAATCAATGAAATTGAACTGAAAACCATGACATTAATCTACATATCTATGAATACTACTTTTTGAAAAAGAAGTAAAAAAAAGATACAATGGAAAAAGAAAGCATCTTTAACCAATGGTGCTTGCATAACTGAATGGTGGCATATAGGAGAATACAAATAGATCTATATCTATCACCCTGAACAAAACTCAAGTCTAAGTAGATCAAAGACCCGAACATGAACCAAGTTATACTGAACCTGATAAAAAAGAAAGTGGAAAATATCCTTGAACACATTGGCACAGGTGACCACTTCTTAAATATAACACCAATAGCACAGACACTGAGAACAACAATTAATAAGTGTGACCTCCTGAAAGTGAGAAGCTTCTGTAAGGCAAAGGGCACAGCCAATAAGACAAAATGACAGCCTACAGATTAGGAAAAGACCTTAACCCACCTTACATCTGATATAGAACTGATCTCTAAAATATATAGAGAATTCAAGAAATTGGAAGTCATAAAACCAAATAATCCAATTTTTAAAATGGAGTACAGAGCTAAATAGAGAATTCTCAACAGAAGAATCTCAAATGGCCAAAAAGACGCTTAAAAAATTGCTCAACATACTTAGCCACCAGGAAATGCAAATCAAAACAACTCTGAGATACCATCTTACACCTATCAAAATGGTTAGGATAAAAAAAAAAAAAAAAAAAACACTGATGACAGCCTCTGCTAGATGGGAAGTGGATTAAGGGGAACACTCCTCCATTGCTGGTAGAAATGTAAACTTGTACAGCTGCTTTGGAAATCAGTATGGCAGTTTCTCAGAAAACTGAGAGTCAATATACCCAATGATTAAGCAGTACCACTCTTGGGTATATACTCAAAGAATGTACATTCTTACCCCAAGGACTTTTGCTCAACTATGTTCATAGTAGCATTATTTGTAATAGTTAGAACCTGAAAACAACCTAGCTGCCCCTTGAGTGAAGAGTGAACTTTTAAAAATTGTTGTTTATTTATACAATAGAGTAGTGCTCAGCAGTAAGAAAAAAGTTCTGAAATTTGCAGGCCCAGAAAGATAAATATTGTATGTACTCACTCATAACTGGATTTTAGACATAAAACAAAGTATAATCAGGCTAAAATCCACAACACTGAGCAGCTGGGTCACAAGAAGGAACTAAAGAGAAACACCCATGGATCTCCCTGGGAAGGAGAAACAGATAAAAATCCCCTGAGTAAATTAGGACCATAGTGGGGAGGGTGTAAGGGGAGATGGGAAGAGAACATGAGGGAATGGAATGATTGAGTTGGGGAGGCCAGAGAAGGAGAACAATGAAATAGATATCTTGAAAGAGGGAGACATTGTGAGGTTAAAAAGAAACCTGGTGCCAGGTAAATATCTAAGAACTCACAAAGATGACAGACAGCTAAGACTTCAAGCAATAGTAGAGAGGGTATCTTAAACTGGCTTTCCCCTATAATCAAATTGATGACTACTCTAATTGTCATTGTAGAACCTTCATCCAGCAACTATTAGAAGCAGATGCAGAGATCCACAGCGAAGCACTGAGTCAAGTTCCCAGTCCAGCCAAAGAGAGAGAAATTATATGAATGAAGGGGTCATGATCATGAGGAAGAATCCCACAGAGACAGCTGACCCGAGCTATTGGGAGCTCACTGACTCTGAAATGACAAGTGGTTGAAAAATGATTAAGGATTCACAATAAAAACAGATTCAGATAGAAAGTACCTCTATAAATGGGTTGCAAAGTGTGTGAAAAAGAATACATAAGCTGGGCGAGAAAAGAAAAAGGTAGAGAAATTCCTTTTAAAAAGAAATACAATAACAAAATATAAGCTACATAAAGATGGAAAATACACAAAGAGTCTGGATTATGGTTATTATTGTGTTTTATTTTAATTTTTAAACTGTTAATGAGCTAACAACAGAAAAACAATTGATTGCAAAGGCTGCTAAGTTACGCAAACATACATTTTGACTTTGAAATTTGTGTCTAAGGATATGTTGCTTTGGAAGAGAAGCTCTGCTTAAGTTTCCACAGAAGATGAGAACCTGTGGACTGCTTGCTGGCAAATATAGTTTCATGAACCTAGACCACCTAAAAATTCTCTGATGGGAAGAAACGGTCATCAGCTTCAAGGCTACAGATTAAGGTGATCCAGCCTCAGGGCCTTCAAAAGATGACCAGCACCCCTTAATCAGCAGGAAATAGTAGTGGAAAACTATGCGCAAATTTTCAAAATATCATAAATGTTTATTTTTGTTATAAGTGGTCAATGGTCATAGTCAATCTCTTTCTAAGAAGAAAAAGGTGACATGTACATGAATGATTTTAAACAGATTATTGAATTTAGTTTAATCCAAAAATCAGCTGTTAATCTCAAAATATTTTACATTGGTATGGATTTTGATTTATTGATACAAATTTAGGGTCAATTTTGTTATGTTGTATGTATTTTTTTATTCCTGTTTAAGGTATGATGCTAATGTAACTCATTTAAAATTGCAAGTATAATTAAGAAATGCAGATTAATAGTCATATATGATAATTAATTTATAGACATATTAGATTTTTTATGTATACAAAGATATATTTCAATTAGATAGGTAATCTTCAAACACTTCAAAGACCTACAGAAGATGGCATTTAAAATATTTTAAGAACTTAGACTTTTCTGGATAGTAAGACAGGTCTGTTCCTGGCAACACCAATCTATTTTAAGTGAATAATGATCATCAAGGAAACTTCATGTGGAGTCTACTTTCTTTGTGGCAACAGTCAGCCACTGGACAAGAAACTGTTCTTGTATTGACTGCTTGACAGTATGCTGTATAAACTGGACATGCAGAACCAATAGGAAAGTGACCTCTAAACTTTGGCAGAAAAAGCCAAGATGGTCCTTTGGGTACCTGCTTTGCAGAGAAAACTGCCAGGGTGTTTCTATGTAGCCCCAGCATTCCTAGAACTGAGTACACCAGGCTGTTCTGCAAATCAAAGATCTGCCTGCCTCAGCCTCCTCAGTACTAGACTTAAGGCCGGTGGAGGAAATATTTTAAAGTTCAGGAAAACCACTTCCTCTTCTATCAATGGGATGGGACTAAGCAATCACAGTGAGATCTGCTTTGCCTTTCAGGTCAAAATATCAATAGATATTAAATTATGTCACCAGTTAGTAACATTTATTTGGCAGACCTCTTCAACAGCATTGGTTCTACCCAGAGCTACTCTAAAGTATTTTAAGTATACTGCTGCTGCTGCTGTTATTATATTAGCAGAAACAAGGAGACATGCATGAAAATCCTGCCTTGTCAAAGAGGAAGGGGAACTTTTCTGGCAAGGGGATTTTTACGTAGATTGGTGCTAAGTCTCTTGTGTATGCAATGTGCATTTTAAAAAGTATAGATGGCTGTAATTCACCATGTGGTTACTGAGAATTAGGCTGTAGCACCCTGGAAAAGCAGCCAATGTTCTCAAGCACTGAGCCACCCCCCAGCCCCTTATTGTGCATTTTTAAACTGTTATTGCTACTGCAGTGGCTTGTCCCAGAGATCTGAACCCCAGTGTCCATCCAGGTGTGTGCAATGGTTGAGTCTGCTGCTAGCCTTATTCTCTCTCTCTGTCTAGCTTGGCATTGAATTTTTGTTGGTGCTTGTTTTTTACTTTATTATTTGTTTTGTGTGTGGATGTTTCACCTGCCAGCTGGCCTGCCTGCATGCTCACAATTTCAGTGTGTAAGCTTTCATATTTAGAGTTTGATTTTGTGCAGGAAGATAAATACGAGTCTAATTTCATTTTAATGATTTATTTAGACCATACTTCAGTTGAAACAAAGACTAAGACTTTCTTTCTAAGCACCTGAGGGTCTGACTTGCTTCAGTTGATCCAAGAAGCAAAGTGAGGCAGGTGGAGTGAAGGGACATGCAACCCTGAAGCATTTTGTCACCATTTATCAAGTAAAAGCAAGATATGAGAGACTATGAGGACATTCACCTAATCCTTCTTGAATCTCTCAGTCAGAGAGGGTGACTCTTAGCCAATGGGAGGGGTAACCAGCTGTGTAAACAAGCACCCTGGGACTAACTCCCAGCATGGGAGTGATTTGCACTTGGGGAAGCATGAAGTAGAAAAAAAAGAAAAGCAAACTGTGGCAGGGATATCATGATGAGGGTGGGGGATGACTAGCCAAAACTTCAGAAAGGAGACATTCTGACTGCATAGCCACCTGCTAGGGACACAATCACTTTATCCTTGCTATTTGTAACACCTCAACAATAGGTTGATAACACCAGGGAAAAATGCATTGTTTCTTCAAACTGGACACTAGTGCAATTGATCTTTTTGTCTACTGGGTTTCTATTCTAGGGTGAATTGGTGTGTGTGTGTGTGTGTGTGTGTGTGTGTGTGTGTGTGTGTGTGTGTGTGTGTGTAGAGGTGTCTTTCCAGGGAAAGTCAGTCATTTAACATTACATTGGTGTAATGACTGGGCCCCTGTACATTCACTGCTTCAATACTCTCCTCCTCCCCTGTGTTTACAGTTTTTCAAGACAGGTTTTCTTTGTGTATCCCTGGTTGTCCTGGCACCTTTGCCAAGACACCCTTGCCTCCAGAGTGCTGACCTTAAAGGGGTGTACCTAAACTCCCTGCTTCAAACGTCATCTTTTGTTGTTTTTGTGTTTTGTAGTTTCTCTGTGTAGTCTTGGCTGTCCTGGAACTTAATCTGTAGTGTAGGCTGGCCTCAAACTCATAGAGATCCACCTGACTCTTCCTTCCAAGTTCTGGGACTAAAGGCATGTGCCACCACCAACCAGCCAAACTGCATTTTAAAATCTCTACCACAGGTATCTTGTCTGCACATTTCTTTTCCTTTTCAAAATTAGGTTAACTTAATGTTTGCTTGAGACAAGGTAGTTGCAGTGGCACAGTTTTTCATATCCCTTGATGATTCCTCTAGTTTCTTGTCTCAGCCAAACAAGAGTTTGAACAATTGTTTTATGTTCATTTGTTTATTTATTTTCTATCTTCATTTATCTACTGACAAGGTTTCTCTGAATAGCCCTGAAATTCAGAAAAATAAAATATTAACATACATCTTTTTCTTCTTCATCATGTCTTTCTTTCTCCCCTTTTCATTTTTAATAAATAAAATTAAATTTAAAGAGGCTTGAATGGTATGAAACTTATATTGCTAGACCCGCATGCAGACAGGGCTTGGATGCCACCTGCTCCTTACCTCCACCCCAGACCTGCAGTATCATACACAAACACTCTCCTACCAATGCTTGCACACAGTAAAACGTCAGGCCTGGAGAGATGACTGAGCTGAGCACTGGCTGCTCTTCCCTCTGGAATTTCCAGGAACCACATGGTGGGATCTGGTGCCCTCTTCTAGTGAAAGGGCTCACATGAAGATAGAGCACTCATATACATAAAATAAGTACATAATTCTTATTTTTAATTAAGTAATCAAACAAATCAGAGGGGAGTGACTTGTTATTTGCATGTAAAGTAATTTTACTGAGTTATAAGAGAGTTCATTGATCATGAAAGACAGAGACAGGATCCTGAGGGTTCTTCAGATAATGAGCAGATAATAACCGTAATTTGCCAGAATACAGTTAGAAAAACCACAATTATTAAAGACTGAATGGTTGGATACCCATTCATATTTAAGTGGAAATTTCTGAAATAGAAAATGTTACGCCTGTCGTCCCTCCCTCCCTTCATCCTCCCCCCTCTCTCATGTATGTATGTATGTATGGGTACAGGTATATGAGTTCCTATGTTGAGTTGAGTTCAGTCATTATGAAAGAACAGAGACAAGACACTGAGGGAGCAGCTAATGAGCAGAGAGTTATATCTAACCAAGATATGCAAGACCCATTCATTAGTCAGCATGCTACTAGAAAAATTATGAGAAATTACAGCCCACAGGGGTTGGATTGGAACGAATTTCCTTCTTTCCAGCTTCTGAGTGCTGGAATTACAGGAATGGGGCAGAATTCACAGTTTATACAGCACTGGAAGATGGAAACCAGGGCTTTCCCCTTCTCCTCATAACTCAGATCCCCAGTATTGCTGTTTCCTGCTTTTTTTTGTTGTATTCCAAGTTAATTATATTTATTTTCTAAATTCTACTTTTCTTCTCTTTTTTCTTTTTTCATTTATTTGTTTACTTCTCTCTTTTTTTCTATTGTGACTGCCCACTCCAATAAATCCATTGACTCTGACCTCTCTAGGTACCTGTAAGTGAAGCCACAATCATGTATGTATATAATTAAAGATAATAAAAACTAAAATGATCAGTTAATGTGGCATTTAAAAAAGTAAATAAAGTGTAAGAATACAAGGATGGAGATATTGTGAGACTTCTAGTGGTGCAGATCCAGGAACTGAGCTGGTCTGGGGTGTCTGGGGCACTGCCTTCTATTCTCAGCAGTGTATAAATTGTGGTGCTGCCACAGCACACAGAACAAAGCCATTTATGGTGGTTGTTAGGGAGTGGGAATAGGATGAGAAGTCTGAGTATTGGTTGTAAGTCTATGTCTTTCTTCTTTTTCAGGGTTTCTCTGTGTAACCCTGGATATCCTAGAACTTATTCTGTGGCCCAGGAGTGTAGTATAAAGTTTCTGGCCCAGACTAGCCCCATGATCTAGAATAGCAGTCTCAAAGTCCCAAAAAGCACACAAAAGTTTACATTAATTTTATGCTGTTTGACCTATGGCTCAGGCGTATTACTTGCTAACTCTTACTTGTAAACTAACCCATGATTTGTAAAGTGGTTTAGTACCTTTCTTAGAGCATTTTCATCTTCTTTCCACGGCATCTGCCTAGCATCTCTGCTCTGCTCTTCCTCTTCCCAGAGTTTTCTTAGTCTGGTAGCCATGCCAATACTTCCTGTCTGCCTTCTGGCCAATCAGCATTTTATTAAACTGTAGAGGAAATATGTAACATTGTAAACAATTGTCCCACCTATTGGTATTCAGTCTTCCGTCCTCATATTAAAATTTTGGTTAGAGTTGTTGCTCTGGAAACAAGCATTGTTGAGTCTATGCAGCCTGTCAGATTGGAGAGCTTCTTTCTTCCTAGTAATTGTGTTATCCTAATGCTAAATCTGTGAGATCGTTTTGAAGCCTAGTTTCTGGTTTTTCCTCAAGGGTAAAAGTAATCTTCTCTCACACAACTTTGAAACTATTACCATTCTAGATATTAATGGCCACAGTAAATATTGTAGAAACTTGAGGTAAGTGCAAAAAATTCTTTTAAAATGAAACTTAAAGACATAATTGAAAAGCAAGATTAGTTGAATGAGAAGAAAAGTATATTGTTTAAGTTAGAGGCCTCAAAATTCTCTCTAACTTCTTATGCTTCAACTCATAAAACTTGGAATGTTCCTCTAGCAGTGAAAGTTAATTGTGTAAAGCACCATCATCTGACTAGGGTCCATGTGTAAGTGAGTGGCCTGTGCAGCACCTGAGATCATGTTGATGTCTGTTGTCTTTACTGTGACCAAGGGCTGTGTTTGGGTCCATGGCCTTTCTGAAGCCAGGGGCCATGAAAGGCCATATGGATGTCTATGGTATGTGCTTTCACCAGAAGCCATGCTGATATGAGTAGCCAGTACTCACATCTGAGGTTCTGTTGGTGTCCTTGGCCTGTGCTCCCACCAGGGTCTATGGTATTGTCTGTGCTGGGGCAGAGCAGAGGGTGGTGTTGATGTCCATGGTCTGTCCCAGAGGCCATGTGGGACCCATGCAGTTTTAAACAACTTGAAAATTCCATCTCCTCCCAGTAAGAATGGTCATCATTAAGAATACTCATCATATTGACAAACAGTTCATTCCTACACTGATCTCTTAGTTGGATCCAGTTTTGTAGAATATTCCTTTACATTGTGTGAATAAATGTCACTATAATTGCTTTAATAAAGAAATTAACTGAACAATAGCCAAGCAGGATAAGGGGAGGGGCAAAGCCAAACATAGAATGCTTGAAAGAAAAAAGGTGAAGTCAGAGGAGTCATGAAAGACACAGACAGAAGCAAGATGAACATGCCATGTTGAAAGAATGTACGACTACATGGCAGAGGGTAGATAAGAAGGATGGCTTGAAAATTCAAGAGTTAGCTAGTGACCAGGCTGAGTTATTTGTTGAGAATTTATAATGAATATTAAGTCTTTGTGCTGGTTTTGTGGGGGAATGAGGAGAGAACTGGCTGGTGGGAAAGAAAAGTCTGCCTATACACTTGAGGTTTTCTATGAAGATCTTTATTTGTTGTGAAAAGATTCTTTCCTTGTATCTCATTCTAGCAAACTGAACACTTATTTGTTGTTCAATGCAGAATGTCAGCCTTCAAACCATGTACACACCAACACCAAAAATGGACTGAGTAGTTTATATTTCAATATATTTATGTACATGCATAAATAATTCTTATATACATATATGTATACAATGATAATGATTAAAAAATCATGAAATGGAGAATGAAGGAAAAAAAAGAAGGGATACTACAGAGTGTACCACAGAGAAGCAGACGTGAATATAGGGAGGAGGAAAAGCAATATAATTCTATTAAAATTAAAGAAATCTAATCCAACCCTAAACTATGACCCTGATCCTTACCCTTACTCTAACCCTGACCCTAACCTTAACACTAACCCTAACCCTAACTTTAAACCTAACCCTACTCAACTACAGGCTCTCCCAAGTACGTATTAGGATTTTTTTGTTTGTTTGTTTGTTCAGGGCTCTCCTACCATAAATTTGTTTGACTTTCCTATAGATTTTACCATTTGCTAATTTACCACTTCATTTCTTGATAGTGACTTTTCTACTTGGATTAAAACTTTTCTATTGTTTTCTCTGTATCCCTCCTAGTTCTTTTAATGTTTTCATGTAGCTCCCCTGACCACTGGTTTATTTTTGCTCCTTCTGCAATACATATATATTCTGCTACATCCAACACATTTCTAATTTGTCATTTGGTTTTGTATCTGTAAATTAACACACTATCATAGTTCAAGTACTAATGAAATTGTGTAGCTTTTAAAGAGATATTTGGCTTACTTATGTTAAGTAATTAATAATGTAGATTGTCAAAGCTGTATTGTTCTGCTATATTATTCTGATTTTGTGAATAATTGTCTTTTGTAAAATTATTTGGTATGATTTGCTGACTGGGCAACATGGTCTTCTCACAGGAATCTTCCCAGCCCCATTGTGCTCTCAAAAGTGAGAAATTGAATGTGACTGTGACATATGCTGGCCAAACTTGCCATTACATCTAACCTGAGGTACTTGTATATATTGATTTTTTTTCCCCACAATGGTAAAGTTGGAAATAATTTTACTGTTATGATTGAGACTTTCTTACAAGAATATATTTTTAGGAATTCATTCTCTCACTCCTGCTAGTTTTTGGTTTACTTCTATATTTTTTATTTTAAAAATGTGGCTTGACACCCATTCTAACTATGAGACTATAATTAGCATGATGGATGATTTGAAGTTTAGAAATGAGCAATTAATGGATGATTTAACATCTAGGAATGAGCAATTGCTATGTAGACTTTGTAATATAGAAACTTCAGCCAATAAATTGGCAGGAAAAGTTAACGATCTAGAAATTGATTATGACCATCTTTCAGATAGAACTTACTCCTTCGACAGAAATATAAGACCATACCAGAGAAGTTCAGACTTTATATAAATAATGAGAACAAGAAAATTATTAATTCCCTGATGTGAAAATGTCTTTCTGTATGCTGTGAATCTCAATCTTTAAATAAAGGAGCTGTTTTGGCCCTTGACTGGCACCGTAGAAAAACTAGGCAAAGGAATCAGAATAGGTAGGAAAGGAAGGGCGGAGTCAGGGTCAAATCAAGCCAGCTGCCCAAGAAGAAATGAGTAAGGAACACAGGTGAGCCACGGGCCACGTGGCAGACAGATTAATGGAAATGGGTTGATTTAAGATGTAAGAGCAAACTAGCAATGTTCCTGAGCCATAGGCCAAACAGCATGAAGTTAATATAAGCATCTGAATCATTTCTAGGGGCCTGAGCAGCAACTGTGGGCTGCTAAGGGGTCTGGGGCTGACTGCAGGTCTGTGGGTCTGGGCCTCTGGCTGCCTGGGACCAAGAAATCTCTCTACTTCAATTCCCTGGAATCATACTTTTATTATGAGAATATTAAAATTATTAATTCCCTGGAATTGTATGTTAATGATGAAAATAGGAAAATTGCTGATTCTATGAGTTCATTAGAAAAACTGGCTATATAAGAAACTCAGACCCTAGAAAAAAATGATGGTCTCCAAGCTTCAGGAATGGGGGGGACCATGTTTCAATGCTGTAGAAGGATATTAAGAGACTATCTACCCAGAACAATTCAGGGCAATCTCCTATGAAATACCATGTTAATGAAGAAGTTCTGCCTAAGGGGTAAATTGAAAGGAATACTCCCTTACCCACTGGTATTATTTCCAGTTACAATTCAGAAGAGCATATATGGGGAGCTCCCAGAATTCATGGAGTACAATTATGATACAATCTATATGAGTGATATAAAGGACATCAAAGATGCCATATTACTCCATGAATTATCTCCACATATGTAAAACAAATTTTAAATGAATAGTCAACAAAAAATAAAATAAATCCTAATGATTGAATGCAGTTAGCTGCCATATTGGACAATAGTCAACATTTAAAATGGAGAAATTGGCTTTGGAAATATCCTAGGGGCAATCAGTTCAAGGCAAAATTAGGGGCTTTTATATTTCTCAAGACCTAATCCTTGATGAAGGCTCATATGCTCATGTGAAGGTTCAGAATACTTAAAATGAACATACATTGTTGCTGTGCTGTACTGCTGCATTGAATGCTTGGGAAAAATAGACCCAGGATAGAAAATTGAGTCATATACCAAGTTCAGACAAGGCTTAAAAGAACTTCATACTGATTTTCCAGAGGTCTAACAAAGCTGTAAATGGAGCAGTATAAGGTCTGGATGTCGGGAAGCAATTAATACTTTCATTGGCCTTGGACCATGCTAACCTGGAATGTAAGAGAGTAGTTATGCCACTAAAGATCATATCTGCACCCATAGAGAAATAGAAATTGCATAATGCTTTACTAACCTTGAATTTTCTTAATGCCAATGAGAAAGGAGCAATGGCTAAAGAGACATTGGGTAATAGAAAAAAACTTCTGAGATAAAACAAGCTATCTAATTCAAGGATATGCTGACCTCAGAATGGAAGTATGTACTTTGGTGGGGAAGGGACTTTGCTTTTGTCTTCATAAGAAAAGAAAAAATGTGGGTACCAATGCAATTTATAAAGATCCAGTACAAAAGGGGCTCCTCTCCTGAGCAGGAGAAAATGTGACTCATCCACCAATATGACAATTAGATACATTGTAAGGAAAACTCATTTAACAAGACTGGGGCAGTATCTCATTTTTATTTTATAGAATAGATACAACCATCTCCAAGAAATTAAAGGTATGCTGAATGCTTAGATGCCTAAAGCTGGAAGGAGATAAATTATGAGAGAATTAGAAGCAAAGGAATATAAGGCCAATAGGTACCAACATGCACTTCTTGGTAATTCCTCAGTTCTCACTGTTTTACATCTATATCTCTTTAAAAATGTGGTCCTAGCTTGTTTATAAATAAAGCTGGCTTTGGACTTAGAGTAAGTGGCATTCTCCTTCTCTAAATCAAAGCACACTGTTAAAGAATACTTGAGAGAATCTGTCTCATATCAGAAAAGCTACTTGGTGTGGGACAGAAGACAGCCACAATATATAGCAGCCCTTACCTTGAATGCTGTCAGTATGCAAGCTGTCCAATCTGGACAAGCAGGATAAAGGATAGAGACTGCCAAAACCTGCTTGGACAGGATAAGATAGTTTCTCAAAAAATGCCCTGATTCTAGTGATCTGTCAGATATCAAAGGCCTGTAGCCAGAATGATGGATGCTCCAACTGCACAGAAAAGCCATGGGTGACAGTCCAGGTAACTGACTTTTGCTGTCCTTTCCTAAATGTGTATTTCTAAATCTTAGGCAATATATTTTCCTTCTCAAGTCTTGATGGGGTTGAAGACTAAACTGTTGAGGTTACTGCCATCTCACCTCTTAGTAAATAGTATTCAGGTGTTAGATTTTTATTATTCAGGATAAACAGCTTTGAAGAAATCCCTATACTTTGCCACTTACCAATACTCTAGACATGTAGAATGATATCTATTGTTTTTAGTTGTAGTTTGGCCTTGCTTATATTTTGCCTTTTCCTCCCCAATACATTATATTATAATGATTCCTATTGTATATAGTTCTATACTTAGATTAGAACTTTCTTAGACAAAAGGGGGAGATGTAGTGGGATTCTGGTGACATTTGGGGAAGATTACAAGCATATCTCTGAAGTACCAGGACCCTCAATCAGGCATGTCCGGACCCCATTGAGATGCTGAAACACTGAATTTCCTTCTTGTTTGTTCCTGCATTCTCAAGGAGTGGATTGAACCATGCATGAGACATTACCACACTGCAAGAATTGTTTTAAGGTTCAATTTTTATCAGTGAGTGTTTATATAACCACTTAATAAATATTAATCTTTTATATGATATATTGTAAGTGAATATTTCACAAAAAAGAATGGGAGGTAAGACTAGGAGCTAACCAAAATGAATATAACATTTAAGTAACTCAATATAGTATAAATTGTAATCAAATCCTCTGACAAAGAGTTGTACTATTGAATTATACCAAATGTTTTACATAGTATGATACATTATGTAGTTAACAAAGTTTGCCTGAAAAATCAGAGAAGAGAACCACCCACAGAATCTTGCCATGAAGGTCAGAGAAAGATGACCCACACATCTAATTTCAGCATTCAGGAAGTGGAGATCCTTTAAATTAATAGAGGTCAAGGCCAAAGAGAGCCAGGTATTGGTGGCATACAGCCTTAATACCAGCACTAAGAAATTTGAACAAGAAAGTGAGATAGCTGGGCAGAGAAAGAGAATGTGGGAGTTGTGTCCTTTGTCTGGAACAGCATTATCTTTTGTGCTGAGGACTGAGAGTCTGAGGATCGGGGGGTGGGGGGGAACTATGTGAAAAGTGGCTCAGGCTTGTTTTTTGTCCCTCTGATCTTTCAGCTATTCTCCAATATCTGGCTCTGTGTTTTTATTAATAATACCAAGTATAATTCTTGAAGTATGTTGAGTCCACCTTTGGAGGCACAAGTTTACAAAAAGCCATTTGTATGTGGCTTTGCAACCACAAGCACAGGCCTCAGCTACAAATGGCCAGAGTCACTACCAAGTTGGATAGGGCTAAGTTTTTCTTTTGGAATTAGTCTTCAGACAACTTTCCATTTTATTCAGCTCCTGCCACATATGTTTCTTTTCCACAATCAACTAGGTGGGATTTTCAGTTAGTGGATTCATTTTTGGTGGGTTGTGGCTTTCCCTGGACCCCTTCCTGGAACTTCTGCTGCAGTAGGTAGCAGCATCACTTCACCCTCACCTGAAGCATCATTGTCAACAGCCTTGGTAAATCAATTGGAATTTCTTAAAGGGGGAATTAGTTTAAGGCACAGAGAGCAATTTCCCACATTAAAAAATAGTAAACAGTATTACAATGAAAATGTTCTTTGTTTGGTATTACTCTAAATGGCTTAAAAATGGAGCCATTAAAGAAGAAAATAATGTAGATGATATTAACATGTCTATTATAAATATTATTTATTTGATGTTTCCTGCTTTATCACTAAAAATGTTAGTTTATATAAGTGCCAAGTTGGTTGATCTGAGTTCCAAGAAGAAAGTATTAGAAAATCTTGTTAAAACGGATCATAGAGATATTTAGACCCTTACAGAGGAACATAAAGAACCACTCTCAATGCTGCTTTATAAGGTTGCAGATAAATGGCATAAGGATTTCAAATAGAGAACTTAAATATATCCAATATTTAGAGAAATTGTCAAATGATAAAATTTCCCAGACTGTGTAAATGCTGAAGAACTTTGAAAATGTTAATTTAAGGAGATTCAAGGAAGCAATAGTTTCCGATGGCATACACTCATCCGTTGTAAAGCATATGTTAAACTCATGGACAAGTTGTAATAGAATTATCTCAAAATACTGGACAGATATGGTTATAGCTATCTTGGAGTAATATGGGATGTCTTTCTATATACTGTGAATTATCATTAGATAATAAAGGAATTGTTTTTATGTATGGCAAGGAATCTTACAAGCAGGCAGAAAATATGAGCATAGATAAAGTGAAAGGAGAGCAGAGTCAAGAGAGACCCAATTCAGCTGCCCAAGAAGTAAAATATATATATAAAAAAAGGTAAGCCACAGGCCATGTTGCAAGACAGATTAATGGAAGTGGGTTGAATTAAGATGCAAGAGCTATTTAACAATACTCCTGAGCCAAAGGCCAAGAAGCATGTAATTAATATAAGTATCTGAATTTTTTTGTGGGGCTAAGTAGTATGAAGGTCCAGATTGCGGGGCTAGGCTGGGCCAAAAACCAATATAACATTGGAGACTGATCCACCATTACAATGGGTGACCTCATGAAAAAATAAAGCTAAGACCTCTTGTAGTGGGACAAGAGGTATTGAAAACTTTTAAGACCAACTTTAGGGCAAGGGAGATTGTGCTATGTAAAAGATCATCTTTGTAGGATGATCATGGATTTATCCATGCAGAAGCTTAAATTTTTAGAGTAGAATTGAAAAAGTAAGGAAAAAAATAAGTGATTTACAAAAGTGATGCATGGCCCAAAAGAGACCTTTGCTTATTTCTTACAAAAATTTACTTCATCAGTAAATAAATGGAACCAAATTCAGAAGACAGGTAAATAATAATTGCATTTCTGACTTCTGAAAATGCTAATACACAATGGAAAAGGATAATTATTTCATTAAAGGCAAGATCAGCACCTTTGGAGAGTTGGATCAGAGACACAATTAATGTGGAACTTGATAACTAA
The DNA here is from genome assembly GCA_033318265.1 of Phyllotis vaccarum. Taxonomy (NCBI): domain Eukaryota; kingdom Metazoa; phylum Chordata; class Mammalia; order Rodentia; family Cricetidae; genus Phyllotis; species Phyllotis vaccarum. The sequence goes on from JARWLC010000012.1 coordinate 81,731, forward strand.
AATGATGATGGTAGGAATTAATTCAAGAAGTTTAAGGAAAAATGAAAACATCAAATATTATAGTTGTGGAAAACAAGATCACTTAAAAGGGGACTTTAAACAAGAAGTTTCTAAAATAATGTTTTGGCAATCCAAATAAAGTGTCTCTCTTTTCTGTAGTATTCAGAATGTCTGGAAAATAAAGGCATTGTATAAATAAATGTAGATCAGCAAGAGACAAACAAGGTAAGATTTTGTGATATGAAATGCCTAAGTGGTCTTTACCAGTCTACCCCAACCATATCAAATTTATCTTAGTCTTATGCTGTCATCATGAAGGTAACACCTACCCAGAGCAATGAAACAAACATAAGCCTATTCTAAAACACATATTGTTCTGGATCATAGAACAGCTTTGAAAATAGAACTAAAATTTTGAAGGAAAAACATAAGGAGAATATTTTGCCAATATTTATAAATTAATAAAGACAAAAATAATAATGGAATACTCAGGCTAAAATTTCTCCAATTACAAAAACAAGCCATCAACTAACACGTGTTTTGGGGAAAGAAAAACAGGTATGAAAAACAGGTACAGACAATTCAGATTGTAAAAACAAGGCATAACAGCTTTTGATCTTTCAAAGATACCAAGAGTTCTTCCTTTAAGATTGTTAGCAAATAAAACTTATATAGGTTCAGCAATGCCCTTTAACAAAAGAGAAAATGTAGGTCTTAGAGAAGCAGGTACAAAAAAAGTTAAATATGCAGCATATTATAGAATCCAACCAGCCTTTAAAATTCTCCTGTATTTGTTATTTAAAAGAAAATCTGGAAAATGGAGAATGATAAATTTAAGAGCAATTAGCAAGGTAATTCAAACAATGGCTTCTCTGAAGTCTGATATTTCTTTGCCTTCTTTGTTACCTAAAGAATGGCCTATTATAATTATTAACTTAAAATACTGTTTCTTTGCTATATCTCTACAAAAACAGAACAAGGTAAAATTTGCCTTAACAGTGCCTACCTATAATGATTCTCAGCCTGCCAAGATATATTAATAGAATGTTCTCATACAGAGGATGTTAAATAGCTCCACTTTGTGTCAATATTTTGTATAACACAACTATATAAGTTATATATAAGCAATCCACACACTATATCATTTACCACTATGTGAACAATATCTTATCGACTGATTCAAATATAGATACTTTAGAAAGAATGTTTGAAAAAGTGAAAAAAATACCTGCTTGTGTATTGCTCCTGAAAAATAAAAAGAGGACATTAAATTAATATTTATGGTATGAAACAGATCTACAAAACATGGGAACCCAAAAAGTAGACATTTAAGATGATAGATTGTGAACTCAATAATTTCCAAGGATTGCTAAGAGAAATTTCCAATTCATATACAGCTACTGTGATAAAATTTATGAACTGAAAAGTTTGTTCAAAACCTTACATGGTGACAAAGATATAGATAGTTGTGGCGGGATTAAGGTGTCAGCCGATAAGGTCCAAAGACGCTTATCCAGGAGCCTGGGACCCTGGAGGGGGTGTGGCCAACCCCATTGATAAGTGGCTGCTGGGAGGACTCTCTCTTCCTGGTTCCTGGCTGCTGGCTGTTGGAGAGACAGGATCAAAATTGATCATCCTTCCATCGCTCATCCATCGCTCATCCATCACTTGGATACGCCAGTCCCTGTTCAGGTGCCACTATAAGCTGTTACTAATATCGTGAGTGTTGATTTATATTCTAATAAATATTAATTTTGGTCTGGTGCCTTGTAAGTAAAACTCCGCCTACATCTGGCACCCAACGTCCTTGGCCCTGTGCCCTCAGGTATAGGGGGTCCCTTTGTGTTTTGAAAACTGTAAGAGGGCAGGGGACATACAGACTGTTCACTTGGGCTTAAAGCTCCCTCTCGCTAGCCGGGCACGATTTCCAGCCCAGCTCAGTGCAGCAGTGTGAATTTTCAGCTCAGTGCGCAGGCGATCGAATTTTCAGCTAAGTGTGCAGGCGCTCGGGTTTTTGGCTCAGTGTGCAGGCACGGTGCAGGTTTTTGGCTCAGTGCACAAGCTTGTGGGTTTTTGGCTTATCACAGGTCTTTGGCTCAGTGCGCAGGCGTGGTTTTCAACTCGCCGGGCCTGCCGCAGCACCTGCCACTACCTGCCTGTATGGCAGCTCCACCCATCTAGCCCGAGTAGCCTCCGAGTTTACAGTGCACGCACACCCCTCCCCCAAAGCCAGCCCGCATGGTCACTGATTGTAACCCCGGCAACTGTAAATTACTCGTGCAAGCAAACAAAGGAAATGAAAACTGTTTTATTTTGTGATTAACATCCTGTCTTAATTTGTGAGAATTTGCTTTTTCCAAGGATTGTATTCGGCCTGTGGGGTGTGTCAAAACCCCATAAGGTCTGTAGGTAGCTTCCTGCTGCTGAGAGTCTCTGCATCTGCCATACAGTGGACAGGGCATTGACCGCTACTGTGACACCTGTGGACTAAACGACGTAATTACACCTGAATTGACACAATGGCTGACAATTATGCTTTTGAAGAATTTAGGTCATATTTTGCCATGGTGGTTGATAAATTTTTAAATGAATATCTTAAAGGATTCAATACCCCAGTCCTACTATTTTTTTGGCTTATTTCTCTATTTTATGTTTCAAAATAAGAGGATGATGATGACAGAGGTGTCAAATGGAAACCAACAATTACTGTCCAGATTATATATTATGGAACTATCAAACTCTACGGTGGCAGATGAGGTTAAACAGGTACAAAATGTAAATCGACAGTCGCTGTCCAAGGTATATGAAGTGGAACTGTCAAACACTAAAATGGCAAAAAGGATGGATACTCTGGAAATTGGTTACAACAAGCTTTCAGATAAGGCTTCCTCTGTAGATAAGGATAACACTGTACAAGAAAAATATAGGCTCTATGTAAATGATGAAAACAAGAAACTTGTTGACTACATTAGTGATGAGAACAAGAAAATCATTAGTTATGTTAATGATGGGAATTGAAAAATTGCTGGGTTGGTGAGGTCTTTGGAAGGACTGCTTCATCAGGACACTCAAGCTCTAGAAAAATCAATAGTATCTAAACTTCAATAATGGAAACCAGTAGTATCCAAAATCCAGGAATAGGAACCCATAATATCCAAAATACAAGAATGGGAGGACCATATTTCAATACTGGAAAAGGGTAGTGATGCATCTTATGCTCAGGACAGTTCAGGTCAACCCCCAATGGGATATTATGGTACTAGAGATACTCTACCTAAGGTGGTAAACATAACAGGGCTACCCCCTTCCTCACCACTATTGTTCCCAGCTACTATTCAGGCAAAGATAGCACCTGGGGGATCCTTAGAATATGTAGAATATAGCTATGCACCAGTACATATGAGAGACATCAAGGATTTTAAAGAGGCAATATCAATGCATGGTATACACTGTACTTATGTAAAGCAGCTTCTAAATTCATGGTCAGCAAAAAAACTGGATTTTATCAACTGATTGGATGCAGCTAATGGCTGCTGTCTTGGATCAAAGTCAGAATTTACAGTGGAGAGGCTGGTTTAGAGAGGAGGCCAAGACATTAGTACCGCATCCGGTTTCTTGGGGCCGAGTCTTGTCCAGCCGAGGGGCGTCGAGGTTAAATAATCTGCACTCAGGAGTTGTTTAGGTTCCATCATTCAGGATCACAATGAGAGACCCCAGCTTTATTCAGTACATCTTATGTCTTAGACCTGTCTGTCCCTCCGCCATGCTTCTCTCCTGCCATGCATCTCACCTAGCCTTTTTCCCTCTAGCTTCCCGCCATGTTGGATTCCTTCTGCCCATTCCACTCACACTGACTCTACTCTCTCTCCTCCATGCTTCTCCTTGTGTCTCTCCTTGTGTCCCCTCTCCTCCTGTGTCTCAGCTCTCTACTACCTTCTTAACTCTCTCACACCCTGCCCCCTCATCCGGCCACACCCAAGGTCTTGGAGGATCCCAAGAGACTAGCACTCAGCAGGTGGCAGCAATAAGGAGATTTGTAGCGATAAGGAGATTTGTAGTGCAGGAAAACCTATCTTTCCTTTTTCCCTCTATTAACATAAGGTTTTAGTCCTTTGGGGAGGAGAATGGGCCATAAAAGGCCAGAATGGCACTATTTGGGAGACAACACATTAGAACAACAAGGAAAAATTAGGGGTTTCGTTGCTTCTCAGGACCAAATCCTTGGTGAAGGCATGTTTACTGATGTGAGGACTCAATCTACTTATGACGAGCATACTTTATTTCTATGCCATACTGCTGCACTGAATGCTTGGGAAAAGATTTTGGACCCAGGTCAAAAAATCAAGCATTATACTAAGGTCAAACAAGGCTTAAAAGAGCCTTATACTGACTTTCTACAGAGGCTTACCACGGCTGTTCATAGAGCAATATCAGATACAGAAGTTAGGAAGCAATTAATACTTTCCCTGGCCTTTGATCATGCTAATACAGAATGTAGAAGAATGCTTATGCCTTTAAAGATCAGAGCTGCACCTATAGAAGAATGGATTCAATATGCAATCAGTGCTGAATCTCTCCATGGCAACGAGGAGAATTGGGTAGGCCAAGCTGTTGCTAATGTTAGGGTGAGGAACCAAGGCATCACTTATTTCAACTGTGGTAAACAAGACCATATAAGATGGAATTGTACACAAGGTACTCTTGGAAATAATACCCAATCTAGGTTTAATTCGAACAGAAGGCCTTCTAATGCAATGGAATACCCAGATTAAAATCCCTCCTGGTTCTGATATCAACCAGAGACTCAATTATGTTTCCAAAAATTATGCTTTAAGGTACTATGGAGAAAATTCAACAGCCATTCAGGTTGTACAAAAGAATTGCCCAATAACCACAGAAACTAAAAGGACACTCACAGCACTGCCTTTGAAATGGTTAACAGAAAAGCCTATTTGGGTTCAACAATGGCCTTTGATGAAAGAAAAACTTCAGGTTTTGGAACAGTTGGTACAGGAGCAGTTACAGGCTCAGCATATCGAAGAATCAACCAGTCCATGGAATTCTCCTGTTTTTGTTGTCAAGAAAAAATCTGGAAAATGGAGGATGGTGACAGATTTAAGAGCAATTAATAAGGTGATTCAACCTATGGGAGGGCTCCTTACAATCTGGTATTCCCCTGCTTTCTCTGCTTCCTAAAGGATGGCCTATTGCAATTATTGATTTGAAGGATTGTTTTTTTTTTTCTTTACCATACCTTTACAGGAACAGGACAAAGAGAAATTTGCTTTCACAGTGCCTACTCTTAATAATTCAGGGCCAGCTAAGAGGTACCAATGGAGAGTCCTTTCCCAAGGAATGTTGAATAGTCCCACCTTATGCCAATATTTTGTACAACAACCACTAGAAATACTGCACAAGCACTTCCCACAATCTATCATTTACCATTATATGGATGATATTTTGTTGGCAGACCCAAACCCAAAGACATTAGAAACATTGTTTGAAGAACTAAAGAAAATATTGCCTGATTGGGGACTACAAATTGCTCCAGAAAAAGTACAGAGGGGATATTCTATCAATTATTTAGGATATAAAATAGGTTTACAAAAAATTAGGCCACAAAAGGTAAAATTAAATAGAGACAAATTGAAGACTCTTAACGATTTTCAAAAGTTACTAGGAGATATCGCTCATATACGGCCCATGATTGGTATAAAAAACTATGAGCTAGTTAATTTGTTCAAGACTTTGGATGGTGACAAGGATTTGAATAGTCCAAGAGAATTATCTGATGAGGCTGAGAAAGAATTAGTGTTGGTGGAAAAGAAACTTCAAGAAGCACATGTGGATCGTGTGGATCCAGACCTGGATTGCATACTTGTTATTTTACCCTCTAGAAAATCTCCAACAGGAATCTTAATGCAAAGAGAAAGCATTATATTAGAATGGATATTTTTGCCACATAGGCCAAGCAAGAAGATGAAGACATATATCAAAAAAATTTCTGATCTGATTTTTAAAGGTAAATTAAGACTTCGCCAATTGACTGGAAAGGACCCTGCAGAAATTGTTGTGCCTTTGACTAATGAAGAAATTGAATGATTATGGGCAGACAGTGAACCTTGGCAAAAGGCTTGTAGTGACTTTTTAGGAGAGATTAATAATAAATACCCTCGAAACAAGAGAATTCAATTCATAAAGGAAACTAATTGGATATTTCCTCATGTGGTACAGGATAAACCCATTTCTGGAGACCCCACCTTTTATACTGATGCGAACAATGTAGGAAAGGCTGGCTACAAGTCTGAAGACTTAATTAAGGTTGCTCATATTCCTTATAACTCTGTCCAGAAGTCAGAACTATATGCAATTATTACGGAGTTGGAGTTGTTGGATCCCACAGAGCCTCTCAGTGTAATTACTGACTCTCAATATGCAGAAAGAGTTGTTTTAAATATTGAAACTGCTGACTTCATTCCTGATGATACAGACCTGACCTTACTGTTCATACAACTACAAGATATCATAAGAGGTAGGATACATCCTATGTACATAACACATATCAGGGCACACACGGGTCTCCCAGGCCCTCTAGCACAGGGAAATGATGAAATTGATCAGTGGCTGATAGGAAATGTGCTAGAGGCCACAGAATTTCATGAGAAACATCATGTTAACAGCAAAGGATTAAAGAAGAGTTTTTCCATCACTTGGACTGAAGCAAACGGAATAGTAAGGAATTGCAACACTTGCTCTTTCTATAACCAACTGTCTTTACCTGATGGAAGTAATCCTAAAGGTACACAGAGAAATGAGATCTGGCAAATGGATGTGTTTCACTTCCCAGAATTCAGAAAGATGAAATATGTACATCATACTATTGATACTTACTCTGGAATGCAATGGGCAACTGCTCTGAGTTCTGAAAATGCTGATGCTGTACTAACTCACCTTTTGGAAGCCATGGCCATAATGGGAATTCCCACTCAGATTAAGACTGACAATGCTCCAGCTTACATTTCCTGAAAAATGAAGATAATTTTTGGATACTATAATATAAAGCATATTACGGGGGTACCACACAATCCTACAGGACAGGAAGTTGTGGAGAGATCTCACTGCATGTTAAAAGAGATGCTTTATAAACAAAAGAAAGAAATGAAAAAACCCAGAGAGAGGTTGCACAGTGCCTTATTGACTTTAAATTTTCTTAATGCTGATGAAAAGGGAACATCAGGTGCTGAGAGATATTGGGTAGTAGAGAAATCCTCTGAGTTAAACAAACCCAGCTACTTCAAAGATGTGTTGACTTCAGAGTGGAAGCTGGGATATGTGCTTCAATGGGGTAAGGCTTTCGCTTTTGTTTCAACATGGACAGAAAAAATATGGGTACCGACAAAACTCATAAAAGTCCACTTCAAAAAGGAATCCCTTCCTGAGGAGGAAAATTGATTGCTCATCCCTGATATGACAAATGGATACATGGTAAGGAAAACATATTTTACAAACCTGGGGCAGGGTCTCAATTTTGTCTTTACAGGAATACAGATGAGGAACAACAATTTTTGGAACCATGACATTTTATTCTGATGCAAACAAATTAGGAAGAGAGGCTTACAAATTAGGAAATTAAGTACAGTAGCTCAAAGTCCTTAGAATTCTGTCCAAATGTCAGAATTACTTGTATTATGATGTTATTAATAAATTTTACAGAACCACTTAACATATTGATTTTCAGCTATCAGAAAGTGTTGTTTTATACATCAAAACTACTTACTTTATTCCTAATGAGTCAAACCAGAATGATTACTTATCAAGTTACAAAAAATAATGAACAATTGGAATCATTTCTTATATAATACACATTCAATCCCATACAAGTTTGCCAGATCCTATGGAACAAGGTAGGAATAAAATTGATCAGTTATTAATAGGAAATGTGCTAGAGGCTTCAGAATTTTATATAATGTATCCTGTCAATAGCAGAGTTGGAAAAAAATTGTCTTCATCGCTTGGCAACAAGCTAAGGAAATATAAAAAATGCCAATCTGGCTTTCTATAATCAAACTCCATTACACTTAAGAAATAATCCTAATATTTTACATAAAAATAAAATTCTATAATAAATGTGTTTCATTTTAAAAATTTGAAATATTAAAATATGTACACAATACAATAGGATTTTAATGGGCAACTGGGTTGAGCTTTAAAAGGTTGATCCTGAAATCCCATGTTTCTTAGAAATTATGGCCATCATGTGAATACCTGTACAAATTAAGACAATCTTCCAGCATATATCTTGAGTAAAATGTAATTATTTTTGGCTTATGACAATATAAAGCATATTACAGTTATACCACAAAATTCTACAGTGCAAGCAGTCATGGAAAGATTAAATTAAACTCTAAGAATCTGGTAAATAATAAGAAAGGGTAATAAAGACCCCTAGAAATTGATGACATTAAGGTTTCTTAACTTTGATATTTTTTCAATTTTTATGAGAAATGAATAAAAGCTGAAGAAAGACATTGGGCTATAAGAGAAACTCCTGGAATAAATAAGCCTATCTACTTCAGTCATATTTTGCCCTCAGAATAGAAACCAGGGTAAGTGCTACATTGGGCAAATGATTTCACTTTTGATTTCATGGGTAAAGAAAAGCTATATATATACCATGAAAATTAATAAAAACTTGATTCTAACAGGAGAAATCCTTTATAAGGAGAAATAATCATTTATCCACTGATGCAACAATTTTATAAGTTGTCAGGAAAACTCACAAAGCAAGGGTCAAGACGGGATTATGATTTTGTCTTTACAGAAAAATAGAAATACCCATTTTTACAAAAATCAAAAGACCTTAGCTATTTAGACACCTAAAAATAGAACACAATTAGAAAAAAATAAAAGAAAAATATGAGATCTAGTGATACCAATATACTTTACAGATTAAATCTCACTGCCAGCATCTATTTCCCTTTGATTTTAAAAAAAAGTTAAGGTCCTGTCTCAATTAGAAATTAAAGATGCCTTTGAGGTTGGAGTGTGGCTGTGACATCTAGTGATACCAAAATACTTTACAAGGTAAAATTTCACTGCCAGCATCTACATCTCTACTTTTCAGAAAAGTTAAGTTTCTGTCTTAATTAGAAATTAAAGGTGCCTTTGAGGTTGCCATGTGGTCCTTCCCTATTCTAGACACAAGCATGCTTGTTAAAGGAAAATCCAAAAATAAGGGACTATTCTTTTACTACTAATCTCTTGATATTTTAGCATAAATTTTATATTAAAACTTATAAGGTTAATATTTATATTAACTCTATAATGGTATTAATGATTATAGAGTACAAACCAATTGTAGGAAAGGCTTTATCTAGTCCCATGTATGTTGCTTTGTGTTTGAGTCTCTTATTAGTTTTGTGCAGTGAAATATGATAATGCCTAACTGAGATGTTGAAGTATCCAAAATGAATTTAGGGCCATCCAATGTTAATTTCAGAAAGATTAGATGATGTCACTAGGTTGAAAAACACCAACGAGAAATGGGCTTTGGACTATAAACTGCTCAGGACAATCTCAATTTGGCTATCTGAGATAAACCAGCCTCATAGACTACTCTTCCCAGGATTTAATATAAGGATTGCACTTTCCCATGACGCAGAGACTTGACAACAAAAGATATAGCTGATTGTCCCAGTACTGAAAAATTAACCAAAAGTTTTCCTGTCATAATCACATCAATATTCTGTTGCTTCAGACAGAAGGAAGCATGTTTAAGAACATGACATTCACATCACCAAGAGATGTTATGGGTAGTTTTATTTTTAATCTTTCAGTAAATTATAGATAATTGTCATTATTTATGATGATTGGTTACAAATTCATGTTGGTAATGGTTAAAAATTGCTAAAAGTAGAGATTAGATTTAGGGTGCTTATTTTAAAAAGATAAAGGGTATATGAATATGATATGAAAAAGTAGATTATTGACCCTAATTAAAAAAGGAATTATTGGTATTATAAAGTATGAGGGTAGATTACTAAATCTATTTTTAAAAATCAATCATTAGTTTAGAATAATTTACATTGGATTGAACTGTAAGTGGTATGCAAATTGTGTATATTAATACCAATTTGAGATTAATTTTGTTACTGTACTTATATTCCTACTCTTGTTCAATGTATTGTAGTTATATAGTTCATCTAAGAATGCAACACAAATTGCTAGTCTTTAAAAATTATTACCAACTTAATAGAATATAAAAAAAGGTTAGTGATTAAATTAAACTTATATTAGATATATTATCATGGTTAAACAACTATCTTTTATTTAGCTAGGTAATCTTCAAATATTTCAGATATATACAGAATATGGGATTTAAGATATGTTAGTAATATATGTTCTTTTTATTTTTATGACAATGAGACATGTTTGCTCCTGGCAGCACCAATCTACTCCCCAGAAGATGATGGTCATTGAAGAAACTCCATATGAAGTTGACTTTCTTCGTGGCAAAAGTTAGCCACTGATCATGAAAGTGCTCTTGTCTAGACTATTGGTGGTAAGTTGTCCAGAATGCACAAGCAGGATACACTGAAGAAAGAACTGATAACCTTGCAAAGACAAGGTAGGAAGGTCTTTAAGAAAATCCTGCTTCACAGAGAAGTCTATCAGATATGCTAGGCCTGATAACTGAAGACGATCCCAACTCTGTAGAGGAACCTTGAGTGACTTTCCTGGTAGGCATTTTTCTGTCATGATTTATACTGTTTGGAAGTCACTTGTTTGCATTTTCTACTTAGTTACTATTATCTTTTGAGTATCTGAGAAGTTGAAGGTTAGATAGTTTTCAGTTGATAAAGCAAGTTATACAGAAAGTAAATTAGGTACATTCATCAGGACTCACTGAAATAGGATAAATAATGAAATATTTTTTTTTGCATTTGTCAGTTGTTAATGGCATGACACTATTGGTGTAATTATTGCTTGTAAATATTGCATGTACTTATTTTATATAGATTTAATATTAGTTATAACCTTTCTAATTTTTGACATAAAAGGGGATATGTGGTAATATTTATTTAATATAAATAGACAGGAATATTTAAGGTCAGAGCCACCCATAAAGCCAAACCATAAAGTTAAGAGAGTGGGGGACAAACATCTTTTATTCCATCACTCAAGAGGCAAAGATTTATCTAGATCTCTGTGAATTCAAGGCCTAAAAGAGTCAGGAAGTGGTGATACACACCTGTAAGCATAGTTCTAGAAAAGTTCAATCAGGAAATAAGACAGCTGGGCAGAGGGAGAAAGTGGAGTTTTGCTTCTTCTGCCACCATATGTAGAGTCACAGGATTTAGGAGATGTGGTCTAAAGAGTTGGCTCATTAAGAATTGGCTCTTGTTTGCTTCCTGCCTTTCTGATAAGGTTGGTTAACCTTAACACTATCACCAAGAACTCTGGTATAACAGTCAATATTTGATACACAATAAATTAAACTCCAATTCTTACAAAAGTGTATAAAAATACGAATGCTACATAAATGGAAAATAAGCACAGAGTCTTGATTATGGTTATTATTGTGTTTTATTTTAATTATTTACCTGTTAATGAGCTAACTGCAGAAAGACGATTAATTCCAAAGGGTGATAAGGTAAACAAAAATATATATTTTAAAGGTATCTTGACTTTGAAATTTATATCTAAGGATATATTGCTTTGGAAGAGAGGTTCTGCTTTTGTTCCCTCAGAAGATGAGAACCCGTGAATTGCTTCCAGGCAAATATAGTTTCATCAACCAAGACTACCTGAAAATTCCCTGATGGGATGAGATGGTCACATCAGCTTCAGGTCTACATAATAAGATGGACCAGCCTCAGGACCTTCAAAAAATTATCAGCACCCCTTAACCAGTAGGAAGTAGTAATGAAACACTACATACAAATTCCCCAAATACTGCTTATAAATGTTTGTTTTCATTATGAATGATCAATGGTAATAGTTAATCTCTTTCTAAAAAGAGAAAGGGGATATGGTATATGAATGATTTTTAAAAATTAGATTATTGAATATATTTTAACCCCAAAATCAGCTGTTAATCTCAAAATATTTTACACTGGTATGGATTTTGACTTATTGATACAAATTTAAAGTCAATTTTGCTATGCTATATATATTTTCTTCTCTTATTTAAGGTATGATTTTAATTTTAATGTAACTCATTTAAAATTGTAATGTATAGTTAAGAAATGCCTGTGATAACCAAACTTATAGTCATGTTAGTTAGATTTTTAGGTATATAAAGATATATTTCAATTAGATAGGTAATCTTCAAACATTTTTAAGACCTACAAAATATGATGTATTTTAAGAACTTATACTTTTCTGGATTGTGAGACAGGCCTGCACCAACCTACTTCAAGAGAGAAATCGGCATCAAAGAAACTCCATATGGAGTTTACTTTCTTTGTGGCAATGGTTAGCCACTGGACAAAGACCTGTTCCTGTATTGACTGCTTAACAGTATGCTGTTTAAACTGGACTTGCAGGACTCATAGGAAAGTGACCCTGAACTTTGGCAGAACAAGATGATATAGTCCTTCAGGTTTCTGCTTTGCAGAGAAAATTGCCAGTCATCCTTCAGGACTTAAAGAGAAGTGACTAATGAACAAAACCAGGATGGGCAATGCAGTCCTTCAAATTTTCTGCTTCACTGAAAAGTATGCCAAAGACTCTGGGCCTGTAGGCTGAAGATGAATGCCCCAACTTTATAAAGAAATTTGGGTGACTGTTCAGGCAGACAGGTGTCATCTCTGTGATTTCTAGATTTTGGAGGTTGATTGCACATCCTGTTTACTTGGGTAATATTATATCCTTCTGTGGTCTTTGATGTAGCTGAAGATCAGATAGTTTTAGGTATTAGTTTTTCTTAGTTATTTGAAAGGTATATTAGATATGAAACTTTAGACTCACAAAGATAAGGTAAATGATAGAATATTTTTCTTTAATTTTGTTAAATATAAATAGACTAGATATTATAACTTTAACTTTTGCTTAATAGCTATTTGTTATATATAAATTTTCTTTATGTTAAAATTGAAACCTTCCTTTCCGATTAGACAGAAACAGGGAAGTGATGTGGCAATGTCTTTCTACATGCTGTGATGAAAGGACTGTTTTGGCCATGTCTGGCACTGTAGAATATGTAGGTGGAGAAATGAGAACATAGGTTGGAGAAGGTAGGTGGAGTCGTGGGCGGGGGCTGGTAGGCCATGTGTGACTCCAGTCCTCTTCCCTCTAATTCTGGCATGAGATAGATCCTAAGTTCCATTCTGTGTCTTGAGGAGTTCTGAGCATTTCCCAGAATTCTCCAACATTTTAATGAGCATCATTAACTATTTTGATTTATTTACCACTATGTGGTTTATACTCATCCTTGAATAACACAGATACTGAACTTGAATTTTTTGTGGTTTTTACATGTACTCTTATCTCTGTAAAAACAAAGCCTTGGAAATGAACAAACTGTATGTGCCTTCTTTTTCTTGGTGTCTACCTTTACTAAAGGTAGGCTTCAAGGAAAGGAGAAACATTGTCAGTAGAAGCAACTACATTAATGCTCAAGGCATTATGGGCCAACCTTCTTTGTGAGCCATCCTAGGGATATCGCTTTGTCTACCTGACTTTTGGCATACTTCCAGACCTCTGCCCTCAGGTCTGAGTTCAGTAATCCCAGCTTAGAAGTTACATGCTTCTTAGTACTCCAAAGCAATATTAGATCAATTTATTCTTTTTTATCCCTATTAATAAACTGAGCACCTAGCCAAAACATCAGTATCCCCAGCAGGAATGATGGCACAAGAGCAACTTTGTAAAAAGCAATTTGCCTTTTGTAGAAGCTGTAGTAAATAGCATTTGCCCCACCAGTTCATAATGTTTTTGTTTCTTATTCTTAAGCTGTATCAATAGCATTGCTGGGTTCTTTGGTTTGGTTTGATATTTCTTTCATTTGATGAAAGCATGTAAGCCTAAAAATATAAAATCACCTTAATATAAACATTAAGCACCCAGAGGATCAAAGTTACATGTAAATTTAGTCTGGTGCCAATGTTCTCCCCTAAAAAAGACCTTGTTAAGCCCAGTTCAAGGTCTACTCTTAGAAGTAAACAGCCTTGATCTTGAATCTGGCTCTGTATGTAACACAGGACTGTGTTGACTTTGGAAACCATACAGGTAGCTCTTTAGTTACCAAACTATTGGCATCTCTAAACTACCTAGTACACACATGCACACCTTCTGGTATTCTTTGTTCTAAGAGACATGAGTCATAAACTTACCCATTTATAAGCCTACTGTATGAAATTTGCATTTCTAAGAGGTAATTAGAACAAAGGGAAAAATAGTGCTGTCAGTTCAGTAAACATCTGTATACAATCAATGATTACTTTGGGGATTTAGTTTTCATACCTTCTGCAGAAGTTAGTCTGTCACCAGAAAAACACGTACCAATATGAAATGGAAGCCAGACTACGAAAACATTCATGTTGTTCTTCCTTGAAGTTTCTTGTGGCTAGAATCAGTTGAGCAACCAAGAAGAAAACATATTCTTTGGCCATATACTTAAACCAGTTTCTGGGTTAAATTTCACTAGATCAGCATTCTAAGCTGAGCTCATCAAATTACATACTTATTTACTTCTTAGTGTCTGTATTTCATGGAGGCTTCTGTAGAAACAATGCAATATACATAAAAGCCATGTGTTGATGTTTAGTCCCTGACTGTCAGTGAGACCTCAGACAAACCCTTTCCTCTGTGAAATCTTGAGCAGCATAGTAAATGTGTGTGTGTCTGTGATTTACTGCATTTGGTCCTTTAATTTGTTCAATACTATCTGCAAAATAGGAGACATTTCACTTTTTTAAGTTTTGTTTTTACTAACATATTCTTGAACAATGTCATACATATATGAGGTACTATGATCATTTTCCTCTCCCATTCCAACTTAACCCCTACTGAACAAACCCTTCTTCCCAGGACTTCTTAATGGACAGCATTTTAAAATAATTTGGAATGTTGTTAAAAAAATAATAGTCACCTACTAGCCATTACCACAACCACAAGACATTTCCCAATACTCCTCTCAATAATCAGTCACTATAGTGTGAGTTAGGAAGGTACATACATATCTGGAAACAAACAAACAAACAAAAAGGATGTTGATTTGCCCTTTTAAAGCTGCTTTCAACATTGTAATGTTTTGAGACTTCAGAAGAATTATGACCAGTATAGCAAGAGATAAAACAACTATAGACAGTATATTTTGATTATTCATCTGTCTTTAATTAAATGGCATGTGACCCCTTCTCTTTGATTAAATTACTTGTCTGTCATTAGCTTACATTAGTTCGCTGTACAGTGTTTCCATTCTAGAAATGTCTGAAATTTGTCCTTTCACTTCAGCTTTGAGTTGTAAACAAACTTCCTGCTGTTTAGAAGTACTGTTTGGAGACACAGATGAGCATATGAGTGAACTTGACTGTGTACTCAGAAAAAGGAATCGTTATGATCATAACCTAGAATTTTACAAAGCTGCCTCACTTCTGCTCAAAGGAGTCACAGCTATACCCATGCAAGAAGACAGAGGAAATTTAGCTACACTGCTCCATAAAAATATCACCTTCAGTCTGTTACAGCTTTGTTTTCTCTTAACTTTGCATCGTTCTTAAACATTTAGACCTCAGTGAACATTTCTAAAATCTGGGGTGCATCCTGAGAGTGAGTCACAAAATTGGATCTAGGGTACAGACACTGTGGTATCTAGCACAACAGGAATTGTCTTGTTTTGTTTGGGGATTAAGTGTTTCCAAAGAGCACAATACTCTCTCCTTTTGTTGTGGACCTATTCCCCTTGTTATATGGCTTTTTTAAAAACACCACGAACTTGGGAATGAGGTGAAGTGGCAGGTGAAGTGCTTGCATATATGCATAAGGACTGGAGTTTGCATTCCCAGAATCAGCATAAAGTCTGTGTGGGCATGGCCCCCTGACTGTAATCCCAGAACTCAGAAGTTACAAACAAATGGCAGAGACAAGCTGACTAGCAACGCAAAGTACTCAGGGTCAGCATAAACTATCTCATGGTAAATTGTGGGCATTTGAATGGGAAGAATAATAACTCTGAAAGAATTAATATTCTCATTACATGTGAATCCAACATAAATTTTAATTTTAAAAATCATCTCTCAACCTCTGGCAGTTCTGTTTTATCTACTTTAATGTACAGCTAATATTTATTCTCATCTTCAGTCTAGTGTAGGTCAACTAATATGAAGGCCAGCAACTCAGCTGGTCTTAGGTTCACCTTTGCTTGTGTTGTTCAAAGTTTTGCAGATAATAATGAAAGATTCCAAAACAACACGAACAAGGTTCTTGGTTTTGTGGGGCTACAGTTTACATAAACTCACTTTGTCAGCATTGGAATCAAGCCACTGACTGGGGTAACTCAAGTATGATGTGAACAGACCCTGACGGTGGGGAGCTCCCAGGGACTGTGCCCAGAATAGGTGACTACAGGGCAAAGAGAGTCAGCATCTGGCAAGCAGGTTGGTACTAGAGTAGCTAAGGCCCTAGCCTGGGTCCAGCCTAAAGTGAGATCAAACAATGCTAACCTTTCTATTGCTGGCTTAGTCAACTGAGCAGGGAGTTCTTTTTTAGGCTTCCATTGTGTCTGTCTATACATGCCACACTGCCTTCGCCTATTCATCTGCTGATAGACATTTTCATTATCTCCATGTCTTTGATAATGTGAACAATGGGAAAATGAATATAGGAGTGCAGCTGCCTCCTTGGCATACTGATCTCTGTTCCTTTGGCTATATACCCAGAAGGTTATTGCTGGGCCACCAAAGTGTCCTAAATTTTCAGCACCCTCCATACTGCTTTCTGTAACAGCTCTCTTGGTTTACTTTATCTTTCCAACAATACACAATAGTCCCTTTTCTCAATATACTCACCAAAATTACCATTCTCTTTCTGAAAGGGCCATTCTTATATGTAGTTTTGTGATCTTTTCTTGATGACAGTTGGTACTGAGCATTAGTCCACATAGCTAGCATTTTGTAGGTCATTTTTGAGAAATCTGTATTTCAGGAACATTGTTCATTTTCTACTTGAGTTCCTTATTGTCAGATTTGTTTATTTGTTTGCTTGCTTGCTTAGGCAGACTCTCATGTATCCCATGCTGCCTGACACTGTGTAGCCTGGCTTAACGTCAGATTTGAAATTCTATACCTCCCAAGCACTAAGATTATAGCATGTTCCACCATGCCCAGCCAAATTCTCTATTTTCTTCCTACTGAGTTGTTTGCATTCCTGATATATTTAGAGTATTATTCTTTTTTCACAAGTATGATTTCCAAATATTTTCTCTCATTCTTTAGATTGCCTCTTGTCTCTGTTTCCTTTGTTGTAAAGAGCTTTATAATTTAGTGCAGTCCACACCACCTAACTTTTTTCCTCTTTTGTTGTTATTCATGTGTGTGTATGTGTGTGTATTTATGTATATGTATGTGTGTATGTGTATTTATGTATGTGTGTATGTGTGTGTATATGTGTATGTGTATATGTGTGTGTATGTGTGTGCATGTATTATGTGTGTGCATGTTTGTGTATGTGTGTGTATGTGTATGTATGTGTGCGTATGTGTGTGCATGTGTGTGTATGTGCATGCGTGTATACATGTGTGTGTGTGTGTATCTTACCAAGGTCATTGCCAAAAGCTTCTTCTCTATTCTTCTGGTAGTTTTTGTCTTGTTTTTGTTTTTTAGTTTAGTTTAGTTTAGTTTTAGGTCTTAATTTAGTCTTTATGTATTTTTGAGCTGATTTTCATGTGTGAAGCATTATTCAAGTCCAGTTTTACTCGTATATATGTGGATTTCCAATTCTTAAAATACTAGTTTCCAGAGAGATTTCCTTGATAGCATATAGGGTGCCTTTACTGAAGGACAAGTTGCTACAGAAGGGTCGGGTTTGCTTCTGCTCTGTACAAGTGCCGGCTCCAGGCTCAGCTGCTGTGATTTATGGTTTTGTTGTAGCCTTGCAAATAGAATGTCTCCTGCTTTAACATTTTTATGTAAGATTGCCTTGTCTGTGTAGGGAGCTTAGTGAATCCATATCAATTTTAGGACTTTTTTTTTTTAATGTGAAAAGTGTTATAGGAACTATTTATCTGCAAACCAGTTTGGGCAGTATAATAATTCTTACAATGTTGATTCTTCAATGATGAACATGTTATCTTTCCTTACCATTGTGTCTTCTTGATTGTCTCCCATAAGTATTTGCTTGAATAGATCTTCACTGTCATGGAGAGGTTTACTCCCTGGTGTTTTACATGTGATTTTTTAAAAACTTTTTTTATTTTATGTGCATTGGTGTTAAGGTATCAGGTCCTCTATAACTGGAGTTACAGAAAGTTGTGAGCTGACATGTGGGTGCTGGGAATTGACTCATTGGCCCAGAGTCCTCTGAAAGAGCAGCCAGTACCCTTAGCAACTGAGCCATCTCTCCAGCCCATCCACATGATTTTAAGTTAGATTGTTTTCTTCAAGTTGAAATGAACCCTAATGACAACAATAAGTGCATATATTGCCTCACTGTGTTCTCAGCTGGAACACAGCAGACAGAACCACTGGATTTGATACCTCTATCCCATCTCTGCTCATGGAAGGCTCAAGATGAGGAGCAAAGTGCCTCTCTCCCTTCCCTTAGCCTCATCTCTCAAGTGTTCCACAGACTGGTCCTCAGATCAGGTCTTTGCAGTATTTTCAGCAGGGATGTTGGTGGAAAAGTTAGGTGTAGCTTTTGGTTTCCCAGCATCTTTAGTACATCAGTATTGGTCCTTAGAGATCAGACCCTACAGTGATTCTATAAAATCAGAAGTAAACATTACATTTTCAAGAAAGATGGAATGTTTCTAGGAGGGCCCTGGGCCTAAGATCCTGGATTAACTATCTTCTGCCTTTCTCTTCTTGTCAGTGAGGCTGTACCTTGGAATTTTCTCAGGAAGGGGAGGACATAGGGCAATGACTGTCTACTCATAGGGTAGTCTCGCCTTGCCTTATTATTGCTAAGAATGTAGCCAAAAATTTAAAAAGAAACATCACATGCAAACACATGAAAACACTGCCTAATAAACTTAGAACTCTGTTTCCTTCTCAGCTATGAACATTGTTTTAAAGACCATGAGATTTGAAGCCCGACTTCCTGGGCTCAGAGCATCACTTGATCACACATTATGTAATTTTAAATTACAATCCCTTATCTGTAATACTACATCGTCTATAGGGTACAAAGGACATTGGACATCAAGAACGCCCTGGGTGTAGCGACTACCATGTAATTATCAGGAGGTGCTCTTTCCTGAGTCATTAGTTTTCTTTACTGGCAATTGCATGGGGTTTTGGCTCTAGTGAGAAGAGAAATCTGTCCACTAAAATCAATAATGACTTGAGGTGGCATGTTTACTTTGACTTTAGTCCGATTGGAATTCTGTAACCTTGTACTAAAATGGACAGTTCTCAAATATAGTCTTTCTAAAGGGCAAAGTTAAGAGGTTCCCAACACCCTATTTTGTCCTCAGGAATGGAGCAGAGACCTAAAAGTATATCAGAGCTTCTGCTCTGAGGTTGTAAGTCTTTTTAGGGAGGAATGATGGCTCCTTTCCACTGAGGCCTATGTGTGAGGGGCAGTGACACTCTGCCTGAACCAACACTTATATTTAATTGCATAATTACTGATATTGAACAATTCACTTCTTTCAGACACATACAGATAACATGTTTAACATGAATTTCCCAGGATATGAGCTAGCACAAGAGTTGCCTTTGATTTCTAAAGGACAGAAGACAACAGAAGTGATAGATGTTACTCTGAGGTTTAGGCTTTCACCAGATGTCAGAGTACATTTCTCTCTCTCTCTCTCTCTCTCTCTCTCTCTCTCTCTCTCTCTCTCTCACTCACTCACTCACTCACACACACACACACACACACACACACACACACACACACACACACACACACACACACACTCACTCACTCCAGTGCCTCATTACCAGGGAAGCCAAATGCTACAGAAACCATGAAGAAGACTGTATGAATAACCCCAGAAAAGATTTAAAAAATTTATTCTACAAGTGAATCCAAACTGGACTACTCAGTCCCATTCTGGCCTTCTAATGACTGCCTAAGGAGAGATCCAAAGCCCAGACATGTAACTAAGTAGTTCTGCATTCCTGAAAATCAAGAGTTGATGTTAGTGGACAACAACTCCTTAATGAAGCCTATGGTTAGCAGGAGTACTAACAGCATCATTTCATTCTGCTTCATAATAATGTTATAACTTTTGAGGGCTTTGTAAACATTGAAATTCGTTTACTACTTTCTTTCTCGGGTTAAGCCATTTGTCATGCATACCCTACTGGAGTTGTGTGGGCAGTATGTTTAATGGAATGGACTCCGTTCTCCAGCTGCCATGGGCTATGATGGTGTGACACCACCCATGGTCAACCCAGTCTTTCCCCTCCTGCTGCTCTTTTTCCTCTTTCTTTGTGATATAAAAGAAACAGTAGGCACCCCACTCACAGTCTTCCTCTCCTTGACACAGATTAATATTCTGACCCATTCCTATGATCCTCCTGCCTCAACCTCCTAAGCATATCCTATCAGCAGAGGATAGAATATGGGTGTATTAGTCAGGATTCTCTAATGGGACAGAGCTGATAAAGTAAACATACATATTAAAGGGGAAGTTACTAGACAGTCTTACAGGCTGTGGTTCAGGTAGTCCTGCAATGTCTGTCTCACAATGGAAAGGTGGAGACTTACTTGTTCATTGCACAAGGCTGGGTGTCTTAGCAGTCCCAGTCTGGTGCTGGGGTTCTAGAGGAATTTTGGAGATCTCCTGATTTTCAGTTTATGCTGAAATTCTGGAATGTGGTATGATTAATAATCCAATTAAATAATATTATATAGCATGATTATTAACCCAATTAACTTGGATTAATACTGGATGCAGCAAAAGAACAGATGAATTTGTCATCAAGAATGGAAATATGTGGGCAAAAAGCAAAGTTTCATTTTTCTGTGTCAATTTCTGTAGGCTACCACCAGATGAGTGGCCCAGATTTATGGTGGTTCTTCTTGCTTTACATGATCTGATTTCACCAGAAGCATCCAGCAGTTTGGATTTCTACTGATTGCAAATATAGTTAAGCTGATAACAAAGACTGACCATCACAATAGAAAGGGATAAATAGAACTAAATACCTTTCAGCAAGGTCATACAAAACCTACTGTTGTAGAAACTTCTTAAAATATATACATGCACATGTTTAAAAAGAATTAAAATGAATTTACCCTCTTATGATGTGTCAGTGTCCCTACTAGATACCACAGGCTAACAAAAAGCCAGTGGCAGGAAAAGGTTACCCCTTGGAGTTCTTAGCCACTGAGGTCACTTAGTGCCAAACATTATAAGTTATTGTCAGTGTTCTTAGTTACTATGATGATTTAAATGAGAAAGACCTCACAGATTCGTTTGCTTGTTTCGTGATAGATCAAATTTTGGGGATAGATTAGGAAGTGTGGCCTTCTTGGAGGAGATGTGGGGCAGGTTTTGAGGTTTCAACAATCTTGCTTCATTCTCAGTGTCTCTTTCTATGGCTCCTGCTTGCAAATCAAAGTTTGAACTGTCAGCCATTCTTGCCACCATGACTTTACTCCACCATCAAAGACTCTAACACCCTGAAACCATAAGCTCAGTTAAATGCTTTCTTTTGTAAACTGTCTTGGTTGTGGTGTTTTCACACAACAATAGAAAAATAACTTCAGACAGCCTCTGGAATTTGACAGTAAAACCATATTGCTGAAGATCCTTCACACACAGTCATAGAACATGGAGAAATCAAGTTCGTAATGATCTGGAGGCTTCATCTCAACTTTCATGGTTCTAGAAAGTGCTATGCATGTTACTGAAGGAGAAAAGTAATCCTTAATCTTGCACAGAGGTGAGCCCTTAACACTCCCATGACTGGCCTGGAAAGATATCCCTAGTGGTACAAAAGTGGCATAAATGTTATGGGAGTGATCAACCACTTTGTGACTGGATCTACAGCCCTTCTCATGAATTAAAAATCACATCTGACATGATTATCACTACAAGAACATATGGTCACAAGTTGTAGGGGAGAGATTTACTGTTATTCTGCTAAGTATACAGATATATATTAAATTCACTCACAATAACTTATCTTTATACCTATAGACCAATGCATCTCTCAGCTCTCGTCAGATAAGCTTCTATTTACAGTGGATATCAATTTGTAGACCTATGCTGGTCAAGGTGTGAAGAATGGTAGACTATAGAATGTTCCACTCTAAATGGGAAGTCTATCAGACCACACCCTGCAAAGGCTCAGAAATTATTTCAGAAGAGGGTGGAAGAAAGATTTTAAAAGTCAGATGAAGTGGGTAACTAAAAAAAAAACAACAGTATTTTGGAGTTGTAGCTGGGCAAATGTACATTTGAACTGTAGTGATAGCATATACAGGAGCTTTGCAAATCCAAGCAAAGCCAAATGCCAGCAAGGAAAGGAGAAAGATGATAAGCCTCTGCTAGCTGACGAGCTATTGACAATTGCTGCTAGGGATGGAGAGTGAACTTCCTTTAAAAGTCTAGCACTTAGTAGGGAAACAATCCACTGGAAGGCCACACACCTGAGAATAATACAGGCAGCATAATTTTAACTTGATAGGAAATTTTTAAGACAAAACTTTGGGGGTGGGGTGGGGAAGACAGTGGGTCTAGGAGGAATTGAAGAGGGGGTGAATATAGTTGAAATATACCCTGAAATTTTCAAATAACTAACAAAGATGAGAAAAAATAAATTTAAAATATTGATTTTTTCCTATATATCTACAGTTACCAAGCTATTCAAATGAGTTCATTATTGTTTCTTTATTTAGCAATGTGAAGCTCTGAGGTAGTATAATATGACTTTGTATGCTTCACCTGCATATTCTCTGATAAATTTTAACATAAGGAGCTGAAATATTCTTAAGTAAAAGCTTGAAAACTCTGTAAGTCATTGCCCTGGGTTGCTTTTTGATTTTTATGTGTATGAGTATTTTGCTTACATGAATATATGTCCACCATGCACATGCCCTTTATGCCTGCAGAGTCCAAAAGGATGTTGAGTCCCTTAGAACTAGAGTTACAAATAATTTAGAACTGCCTTATGGGTGCTAAGAACCCAACCTGGGTCCTCTACAAGAGGAGTGAGTATTTTTAACCACTGAGCCATCTCTTCAGCCACCAACCTGACAGTCCTTCCTTCCTCCCTCCCTCCCTTCCTCCCTCCCTCCCTTCCTCTCTCCCTTTCTCCCTTCCTTCCCTCCTTTTCTTTCTCTGATTTCTTGTCTCACAGGCATGTAACAATCCCATAGAATTCCTCTTTACATAATAGCAGTGCACAGTACTGATTGCAGCACTGGTTACTTAGTGTAGTAATTTGTGGAAGTGGCAGTTAAGAGGTATATGTAAGTGAGTTGGGCCCAAGCCTTGAAGGCACCTGACCACTCCAAATAAGCATCTTACCTTTGCTCTTTATGGAAGGTATGTTTTAGAGGGAAATCAGTATTTGAGTGATATTATAAATGTAGGTGATCTTAGAAATGCATCTCTGAATAAAAAAGAGCTACTTAATCTTTTTGCTTTGTGCTGTCTTCTTCAATTCTTTTGACCTGCTCCACTTTTAATTTGTCATCTAGAGTTGAGGTAATGTTTTTTCTCTGTTTTTCTATGACTATAGAATGCTGGTGTGTGTGTGTGTGTGTGTGTGTGTGTGTGTGTGTGTGTGTGTGTGTGTGTGTTTCAATCATGGCACATTTGGACAAGGCTTTAATTTAGTTTGGTACATTCTTACCAATTTATTATCTCCCACAATGTCCTTAAGTGACTTTAGATTTAAAAGGTTTTGATTTTCCAATGATACAGCAGTGGTTACACCATTTCACAATGATAAGAAATGTGAACACTGTGTAAGCTACTAGGGACTTGCTAGATCTTGTGCCAAATTTTCAAACACCGTGAGACAGCATTGGAAGGCATCCAGTGAAAGGTTCTAGTTTTGAGCACTGAGCTCCAGGGCTGTTTTTCAGCATTACTATGGTAAGAAAGGTTGATAAGGGTTAAAGAGAGTAGATGAGTAAAATAAACATCTTTAAAAACAAAACAACTCTAGATGTTTTATAAGTGAGTAGTCATGTAAGTGGCCATTAGCTGTCCCTAAAGGAGCTGGCCTTCAAAGAACAGGTTCCTTCAAGTCTTACTGCAGGATAGAAGGATTCATCTTTATTCACCTCTCAAAGAGGAGTTTCTGTCATCAATTTGCCCATTGAAACATCCAGTGCACCCTCAAAGGAACAGAGTATTTTACACTCACCTCTATTTACACATGGAATTAGGATTAGCTACTTGTGCATTTGTTAATTGATCAGACCAGACCGTGAGTACTACAGCAGGGACCCAGTCTTTCCATCTCTATAAATTGCTTCTGGCAATACTGAGGCTGGGTGTCCCTCTCACCAGCCCTCAGTTCTTTCCTACACACACGGTGGACTGCAAGAAGTGAGAATATGCCATCAAAGCAATACACTTCATGCTCATGCTCTTCCCTCATTTCTGAAGGTCAGATTAAAATAATACAAGATTAACTCAGTTGCCCAGTGTCAGTTATTCTGGTTGCATGAGTACTATAGGTGTTGCATAGTTAGTTTGACATTGTCATTAACTTCTAAAGACCCCACTACCACCATATAAACCAAAGTCCCTAGGAAATATTTCTACTTACCCAGAAGAACACGGGAGTATGGGGAACCTTAGATATGTAGGAATATCTGTGTTTGCTTTTTGTAATGAGAAAATCATAACCCATGCTGCGTCTATCAATTTCCCAGAACCTTACTTTGTACCCTTTGGTTCACATCCCTTTATTTCCCCCTCCTTGACCTCTGGTAAACACTTTTACCCACTGCTTCTATGAGTTAGACTATTTAGTTTTCAAGTGTAAATCATGCATGTGTTGTCTTCATAAGCCTATCTAACTGCACAGAGCCTTCAGCTTTGTTAATGTTGTCCCAAATAGCAGAATGTCCCTTCAGTGACTGAACAATATTCCATTTCATATATGGACCACATTTCCCTTAATTAGTGGGAACTTAAACTGGTTTTGTAGCTTGGCTATGGTGACACTGCAGAGAATGTAAAAATACAGAGGTCTCTTGGAGAATAGGTCTTCATTCCTTTAGAATCTATGCCTGGAAATGGAATTGCTGTATCATATAGTAGCCATAATTTCAACTTTTGAAGAACACCTGTACTGTTATCCATAAAAATATACTTATTATGAATTTGTTGTTTACAGTCATTTCAATGGTGTACAGGGGTTCTTTTTCCCACATGTTCTTCAATGTTTGTGATCTTTTCACTTTTTAAAATAGAACTATTCTCATAAGTGTAGTGCAATACCTCACTGCAAGGTGAAATTTGTTTCTCTAATGTGGCTAATGCTATTAAGCAGTATTTCAGATATCTATGGGGAATTTTGTATCTTCTTCAGAGATACACTTCTATTCCAGTGCTTTTTTTTCCCAGTTTTAATGTATTGAGATTGAATCATGTAAGCACTGATAAATATTGGGGTATAATGCCTTCTCAAATACATGGTTTGTAAATATTTTCTCCTCTCCTGAAGGCCACTATTTTACCTTCAATTCTGTTCCTATTTTAAATACCCTAATGAGTTGGGGGAGCTGGGCCAGTGGTTAAGACATTTGTTGCTCTGGCAGGGAACCCAGGTTCTACTCTTAGCACTACACTGATGGTTCACAACCACCTGCAACTCATTCTAGGATACCAGACTTTTCTAGGCATGCTCACACATTAGTACACACACACACACACACACACACACACACACACACACACACACACACACACAAATAAAGAAAAAGGTCTAAATCCTTCTTATGGTTTTTAAAGACAAGTTAGAGGCAAAAGGTTTATTTTAGCTCAAAATTCTAGGTTATAGTCAGTCCATCATGTAGGGAAGTCATGATGGCAGGAATTTAAAACACTCATATCATATCTATGGTCAAGAGCAGAGAGACATGAGCACAGGCATGCTCACCAGCTTGCTTAATACTCAGCTGGACTCCTCTACTCTTGTACATGCCCATGATATAGATTGGGACTTTCTATATCAACTCACAATCAAGACAATCCCCTACTGATGTGACTAGGTTAATCCAATCTAGATACTTCATCAATAAGACTCTTTCCAGGAGAATGCAGAATGTGTCAAGTTGACAGTTAAACTAACCAGTGCAATTATCCTGCCTTTCTTTATAATTGTCTTTTTAAATTTATTATTTATTTTCGTGTGCATTGGTGTTTTGCCTGCATGAATGTATGTATGTATATGTGTATGTATGTATGCATTATGTATTGTTTCTGTGTGTATGTATATATGTATGTATGTACATATGTATGTGTATATGTATGTGTGTGTATGTATGTACGTATGTATGTGTATGTATGTGTGTATATATATGTGTATGTATGTACATATGTATGTGTGTATGTATGTGTGTGTATGTATGTACGTATGTATGTGTATGTATGTGTGTATATATATGTATGTGTATGTGTGTATGTATGTATTATGTATGTACATATGTGATTGTGTGTATGTTTGTATGTACATATGTATGTGTATGTACGTATGTATATATGTATGTATGTGTGTATATATATGTATGTGTATGTGTGTATGTATGTATTATGTATGTACATATGTGATTGTGTGTATGTTTGTATGTACATATGTATGTGTATGTACGTATGTATATATGTATGCATGTGTATGTATGTGTGTGTGTGTGTATGTATGTATGTATGAGGGTGTCAGATCCCCTGGAAATGGAGTCACAGACAGTTGTGAGCTGCCATGTAGGTGCTGGGAATTGAACCTGGATCCTTAGGATGAGTTGTCAGTGCTCTTAACTGCCAAGGTGTCTCCAGCCCTGATTGTTTCCTTTCTTAGCAGAAAGTTTTGAACTTACAGTGTAGTTCTGCTTTCTTGCATTTGGTTTTTTCTGTATCCTCTTGGTATTATATAAAAATGTCAATGCCAAGAAGCTTCCTTGCATTTGCACTTAGGGGTCCTAAGATTCAGAACTTGCCCAAGTCTCTAATATATTTTTAGTTGTTCTTTATGTAAGGATATGAGACAAAGGGTGCATGTTCATATTTTTACATGTGGATATTAAGTTTCCATTACATAATTTATTGAAGAGACTTTCCTTTCTCCATTGTGCGTTCATAATGACCTTGTTTAAAATTGGTTAACTATAAGTACTTTCTGTGTTCTTTCTTCTATTTTGTTGGTTTATTGTCTACTTTTTTGTTCAGTACATTGTACTTTGGGTTACTATAGACTGTATCACAGATACAGTTTGAAATCAAATCAGAAAACGTGAATTGTTGAACCTAACGTTCCTCCACCATGAGGACTGGATCTATTTGGGGGAAATAATAACAATAATAATTAATTAATTATTAAACTTAAATTATTATAATTATTAAACTTAAATTAATTATTAAATAATTAATTATTAAATAATAAATTAATTGTTTAAATTAATTAAATATTAGTTAATTAATAAACTGAGAAGTTTCTAGTCCCCCATCCTGAGAAATTTCTAAACCCCCAAGGCCAAGCACACAAGGTCAAGTGTTCAAGGTCCTGGATAATCAGAGAACATTCTGGCCCAGCCATAAAGTATCTTCTTCCCCTCCTAAAACAATAAATCAGCTAGCAGTTGCCCGTGACAGTGAGCAATAGTAAAGAAACTTCCTCTGGGCTCCTTACCTCCCAGCCTGATAATGGCATTTCTATGGCCTTTATTTGATCTTTGTTTTAAAACCCTGCCTCAGAGGATAGGGAATACTCACTCCTTCACTGGCACTACTGTTTGACAGTCAGGAGTTGAGCTCAGCTGTACAGCTATAATAAACCTTGCTTTGCATTTGCATTCAGAGAGTCGGTTTGGTTCTAGGGATCTTTCTGAAGGTCACTGAGACTGGGCAGAACAGTGATATCTACAGCTGTATTGTTTTTCCTAAAATTGTACAAGTATTCAGGTTCTTTAGTGGTTCTTAGTAAAGTTTCAGTTTTTTCCTATACTTGTAAAAATTGTTATTGGGATTTTGAAAGTCACTGCACTGCATGATGTTGCTTTATATGCTCATTAATTTAATGAAATTAATTATTTCACTCCATATACCTTGATTATTTTGTCAATTTCAATTTACTTCATCAATGTCTCATGGGTTTCAGGTTGAATTATCTTAGGGTGCATCTCCAAAAAGTCAAATCATTTCAGTCAATTCTATCTATCTACTTATCTACTTTCTATCTATCTATCTATCTATCTATCTATCTATCTATCTACCTACCTACCTACCTACCTACCTACCTACCTCTCCAAGGTTTCTCTGTGTAGCCTTGGCTGTCCTAGAACTCACTCTATAGATTAGGCTACTTTTTAACCCACAGAGATCTGTCTCTGCCTCCCAGGTGCTAGGATTAAGGGTATGTACCACCACCACCTGGCTTCAGCCAGTTCCAGTGTAATGACAGCGTAGCAGGTGTAATTAAATGTCTAAGTCAGTTTGTGAATTATGCTGGGAATGTTCTTACTGAAGTCATTCCTAGCAGCCATCCAGGCACTAGGCTCACTTGTAGTAAAATAGTAAATTGTGTTCATATTATGATTTGAATATAAGATGTCCAAACATGTTTCTGTTTTTAAATGTTTCCTCCCCAGCTGGTAACAAGTTCTAAAAAAGTAATAGAAACTTCAGTACTTAGGGATTAGCTGGAATAAATAGGTCACTGGAACATGTCTTTAAGTTTATATTTGGCCTACTGTGGTCCTTGTCCCTTCCTCTTTTTATCCACTATGCAATTAGAAGATTCTAACAAAACACATTCCTGCTGCCATAACATTCTGCCTCTATACTGGCCTGGGAACAATGGAGACAAGGACCGTGAACAGAAACCTCTGACACCCTGAACCAAAATACATTATTCATTCCTTACTTGTGTTGGGCACTTTGTCACAGTAGCAAAAAGCACACTATAGTTGATTGTATTGTATACTTGGTGATTTTGGAACACTCAGCTGCATAAATGTCAGCATTTTTGAGGGAAATAAAAGACATGCTCTTTTTCAATATTTAAGAGATAACGTCCTGAATGAATTGAACATGATAGAGCCCTCATCAAGTTCATACCTTGAGTTTAATAGTTCAAGTATAATGATCAATGCACCTCCAAAAGTAGGTTTTCTTCCCATATATTTGAATGTCTCTAGAACCTGATCAGAATGAGTCCTATAAAATATACTGTAGAGGGATTATGTTGTTATACTATAAATAATTGTCCCATCTACTGCTATAATAAAAATGCTGATTGGTCAAATGCAGACAGAAAGTGTGGGTGGAGCTACCAGACTAAAAAAACTCTGGAAACAGGAGAAACAGAGCAGAGATGCCACAGAGATGCCAGAGAAGCCAGTAGATGCAGAGGACAACCATGCTGCTCTGAGGAAAGATACCGGGCCGCATGGCCAAACAGGATAAGAGTCATGAGTTAGTTTAAGAGCCAGAGCTAGCAAGTTATATACCTGGGCTCCAGGTCAATCAGCATATAATTAGTATAAGCATCTGTTTCAGTGGGACTGTGGGACTGTGGGACTGTGGGTCTTCGGGTCTGGGCCATGAGGCTAGGTGGAAAGTCCAGGCCAGAAACCAAATACAACAGTATATTCCTGATTTCTCTCCAGTTCCAACAATTTAACATTTTCCCCAACTGCTGTGAGTGTAGATAATCCATTTTGACAGAAAAATAATGGGAGTCAGGCTAAGTCAGCATATTATATGTGTACCTATGGCAGGACCATGCACTGACGCATAAAGATTCCTCTCCTATCCATTCCTTAGTATTTCACCTCAGGTCTTGTGGAAGGTCTTTCTTCTTTAGAAAGCAATGGAAGACACCTCAGCAATTTTAAGAATATTTTTCTTGGGAGTCTCATTCTTACTCTCATGAACTCTCATTGTTCAGATATTCCTAAAAAGAAATGACGGAGGAGTATGATTTTCTCCAGTGAAAGGTGATTTGGTAACTGGGGGCATTGAAAGGGAACTAATGCTGGTATTATGCTGGTATCTTTGAACGTTCAGTCCCTAGCTGGCAGCACTATTTTGGGAGATTGCAGAACCTTTGGGAGGTGGGGTATAACTAGAAAAAGCAGGTCACTGGTGAGTATGCTTTGAGGTTGTAGGGTGGCTTCACTTCCCACCCAAGATACTGCTTCCTGACTGGCACTGTGTAACATGCTCAGGATTGGCAGTGGCCATATCAGAGGAGCAGCAGATGGCAATTGAAGTTCAGGTGTCAGCCCACCAGAAGAAAAACCCTCTGATGGGTTAATCTCATAGTATATAATACAGACCCCAGAATGTCTTTTGTTTCTGCTGTTCTTCCACATTGTTGCTGCTTCAATCTTTTCTGATATGATGTATATTGTGTGGGGATTCCCCACTGCCTGTATTGTAGTGTGTTTATCTCATGAAAACAACCCAATCTACTGGGCATTTATTTCTGTGGATTGTCAGGAATATGAATCCTCCTTAAACTGTACTGTCTAAATGACACAGAGTTTTGATGAACAAAAATAATTACTAGGATATGTTTCCTAGTTAAGGCCTGTTCCACGAGGTCTGTGAGGCACATTGGAGATGCTTTTGATCACAGCTCAGATGTGATTTAGAAAAATATTTATGTCCAAGAGCCAGGCTAGATAAAATTTCCTTGATCTATGCTGAAATATGAAATCACAGGTTTCTTGTACATTGGTAGGTGAAACAAAGCTTCAAAGTAGTTTTAGACTAGATCAGATGCCTTACTAATGGTTTTTTAGATAAATATCTCCAATCTTTTGTACACAAGAACACATAGCTATAATATCTGGTAGATTGTAAATATAAAAATAGACGAATTATTTCTAGCTTGCAAATGACCAAGTCCTTACACCCATTCCTGGCCTCAGTTTGTGAAAACAAAGTAGTCAAGACTATAAACAAATACAAAATAAATAAATAGTTTGACTCTGTAGCCCCAAATGAGGGCTGCAGGTGTTCTTGGATATTAAGTTATACATAAGCAGAAAACACACTTTAAGTTTTAAGCATGGAAAATGCCTGCTGAGCTGATATTATAAAATATACAGTAACCTATCCTGAATGAGAGACTCTGACACCCTTAGCTCTCTTTGTCTTATAAAATCACCTTCAAGATAAATAATAAACTAACTGATTCTTTCTTTACAATTACAATCTACAGCCTGTCAATTGAAAGAGTTGGCTAAGAAAATATGCCCCTTGCTTGCTCATGACAGGCTACTTATATGTATTGCATAAGAGACATCAAGATGTCTCTGGTTTTAGTCATATCTTTACCTTTGACATGGGACCTTTTTATGACTCTTACTGCCTAGACAAGCTTATATAAACTATAAAAAGACATGAGAGGAAAAAACAATGAGAGTAGTATATGAGAGAAAAGGGCATGATGAGAACATGAGGAGAAACTATCAAGAGAGTGTCCTTACTATCCCTAACCCCTCAGATAGAGAAATAGTTTTGTCATGCTGTGGATTTCCTTCTCAGCCCTGAGTGCTGCCTTAGAGACCAGACCTCTGGGGTAGTTTCACAGGTTGGACTTTATCCCTCTGAATCTTGAACCAAAATAAAGCCTCTGTGGGGTTGAATCTGTCAGTGCCCTGTCACTGTGATGAGGAATGGGACTAGTCAAGCTGATCATCTAGAGCTGGTTCTGGTGAGAAATGATATAAAAAAGCAAACCTGACCCCGAAGCTTCCTGGCTTCTGGTCTGACTCTGAGATTTTCCCTTTAGCACATGCCCCTGCCATGCTGCACTTTCCACTCTCCATACCAAGGTCTAAATTGGCTTCTGATTGTTTGGGGAGTGGAGGACCAATTTTTACAAAAGTTTATTTAATAGAATATGTTTTGGGCCTCAAACACTATCCTCATTAGAAACTCCTCAGAATACAAGATGGGCCATGTTAAGAGATGAGCTGAAGAAGGCTCTGGTGTTGTTCCTTGGCAATAATCTTTACTATAAGAAACTGACTTGGCCTATTTAAAAAGCATATCTATATGGAAAACACTACTGCAAACCCATCTCCTATCCCTAAAAAACTGTACAGTGAATAGTTATATCAGTAGGCTCCTAGGCAAAAGCTTCCTTATAAATAGAAAATAGGCATTACACTCCAGGAAGTTGAACATTTCTACTATTAAGTAAAGAAATAAATGGGCTGACTGTATGGAAAAATGACTGTCCAACTCCCCCTGGTCTTGATGCCACATCTCATCATAACAATGCTGCTCCAGCCTTCTCTTTCTCCAAAAGCCTCCAGCAATCATCTCACACTACAGAGCCTCTGTGTGTCCACCAGCTGTCAGTAAGTAGTAAACCCATCTATCCAGGCATTATGGGCGCCTGCTGGCCACGTGCTCAGTTCTCTGTGTAACTCTTTCCCAATATTTTACTAGGATGGAAGATCAATAGAAAGAAGCGAAAGGCTTCCTAGTAACAGCACCAAACAGTGCTGTACTTGATTGAGCTTGTACAACAGAGGAAAACAGGCCAGAATGCCTCCACACAAATTATTTGTTCATTCTGTCCTGGTCTTCAATGCTTAAACTCCTAATTTGTGTCTGATATGAATAGAAGCTTTTGTGGACTGTGCAATAAAATATGATGATATTATTTGGGAAACTGAAATTCTTTGCGAACATGAAAACATGAAGAAGTAAAGGTACTTAAGACCAGAGAGATAACTGGCTCTGTATGGTAGATTTGTGTCCACAGTGCAGCAAGAAACACTTGCTCTCTTTCTTAGAAATACCCAAATGACCCTTATCATACATCATGGTAGCCTTAGTGCACATGCTCTGGGTGTTGTCGCTGTGTTCCTGATAGTTCCCCTACCCATCTTCCCACGGACACATTTCAAGAAAGAAGATGAACACTGGGGATAGAGTACCTGCCTAGTATGTATAAGGCCCTGCCTTTCCAGGATAGTAATTAATTAATTAATCAATTAAAATATGATTTAAAACTTCTTTTGCACACTTTTATACATTTTAGAATAATTTTTAAGAAAAGAACTAAGATTACTTTTATTGCTTTGATATGTAGGATTCTTAACAATGGCAGACAGGAAGGATGATGAGAGATATTGCCATCTGTGTGTTAGAAAGACATGCTTGTACTCCATGTCATCAAGAAGCCAGCATCAATGGATCATTACTAGCTGAACATGCACACACTGTTATGGTCCATTTGTTTTATGTTAATCCCACTCCTTACCTCAATGTTCTTGATTAGTACAAGTTTGATACTGTAGAAACCAATGTGACCCAGTGATTCAGAAAGGGCCAGAACCCAGACATCTCAGAATGAGGTATCAGTACAAGAGATGACAGTAGATATGTCAAGTTCTGAAAATGTGGCTGATTATGTGACCAATGGTCAAGGAAGAGCAGGATTGAAGTCTGGAGTAGTTGACAGCCTCCTTTCCCCCCCTACAATGTGCCAGCTGAATAAGACATAAAGCAGACCTCTAGGCTTTCCATCTGCTGCCTTCTCAGCTTGCTGTCCACTCTAAGATGCCCTTGCTGACTCTGTTCTTCGGCTTGTGTAAGTGACAGGTGACATGGCTTGAAGTCTAATTTCAGAAACACCGTCTAAACACTGTTTTCTGGATCCTGTAATTTCAGAGACAGAACATTTTCTCAAAGTGGTTCATGAGATTGTTGTTCACTTTTTCTATGTCAAGTAAACATATGAAACATACACCACACACACACACACACACACACACACACACACAAAAGGGACACACTTTCCCACCCACTCTTTATTCCAGCTGGTAAGACAAGGTTCTGGTACGTCCACATTTAAATGAATTTCCCTTGGCAGAAGAGCAGAAGGTTGCAATTCATGTCATATTGATGCTGGGGGAGATGACAGTCAAACCCAACAACATCCTGAGAGCGACTACCTGTTCTTGCTCCAAAGGATCCAAGAAGCCAGATTCAAAATGACAAATAGGAAACTTAAATCACAGAAATCATCAGAGTGAATCTCATCAGCATCATTTTTTAAACCATCTGAGTGAAAAGCAAGAATGACCAAAATAAGAAAGAAAAGGAGACACCTACAATTGGTCAGTCTAGGTCAAAGTGAAGGCTCCCTGTATTTTAAATGTTTCTTTGGAGTTAACTTTGTCAGATTCACACTAGTGTTCATGATTCTAAAGCACATTTTTTTGATCTATAGTAACTGTTGTCAAATCTATATTCTAATCAATTTGCTACTAAATAGCACTGGATGAGAAAAGGCTCTTTGAAATGGAGTTGACACTATAGACTATGTGTACTAAGTGAGCATTTGGGAATGAAAGTAGACCCCAGTGATAAAGCAGTTGCCTGATGCTAATGGGGCCCTACATCTGATGCTCTACACCAGTAGTGAACGCTTTTATATAAGTGGAGTAATGGAAATATTACTAGTCATTACTTATTTTTATTATTTTATTTTTCATAAATACCTTTATGGATAAGCAGAGTGTTGAAAGTATAAAGCTTATGATTGTGAGGGTGGGCTCCAATAATGGGAAATGTACAGTTAGCTCAGCACAAACATCATGTAACTGACAAATAACTGATTACAGAGCCCCATATGTCCTACTTTTGAACTGTGAAAAATTTTAAACAAAATCACTTTTCATTTACCAAATGTCAGCTTCTAACTGAAGTGAGATCTGGACTACATGACTATAGACAGGTGAGGAGTTCTGAGGAGTCGGTACTGCTGCCTTCTCATTGTATAGAGTTGGACTGAACTAACAATTGGGATGGGTGAAGAAAGCTTTGGAGAGATGCTTTAACCACAACCCTGAGAACATAGCAAGACTGCACAAGAGGCAGCTCATGCTGCTCTGATAGAGGCCAGAGAGATGCCTTGTCTGAGGTGAGGTGAGGACAAGACATAGTTGCTATGCAGCAGCCCATCTTGGTTCTGAGAGCCCTCAGCCACCTCCCTGATCTCCTCGACCAGTAAACCAAGGCTGAAGTGCTCATGCTTTTCTGAGTGATGTTCCATGGCAGTGGAGGCCTGAGAACAGGCATGGCTTATCTTTTCACTGATATTAAGACAGTTTGCCATCTGGACCTCCTGCAAACCTTGGATTTAAAGCATAGCAACCTGGGCTCTAATTCTCACAGCTCTGCCATTGGTCATAACACTGAGATGGAGGGACGTTTCTAGACTCTGATTCTCTTGTGAAATACAGAGGTGACAGGGACATGAGCCTCAGTGTGGAGACTCTGAGCTAACACATGTGTCGTGTACACATATGGAGTCTGCACTGGACCACAGCAATCCCTGGAAAGTTTCACATTGGTTTGTCTCATGCTTATTTTGCCTTACACTAGGCAATTATAATATTGTTATTAATTATATTTAGTTGGTATAAAGCAGGATTTATTATGATATTTTAACACATACATATACAATGTACAGAACTGTTTTGTTTTTTAATGTAGATGCATTTTTCAAATAAATTTTCTTATCAGCTGAGTGGGGTGGTCTTTAATTACTAAATTAAGATCATTTTGGATAAAATTATATCCACAGCTTTTAAATGAATTCCCCTCATGTACTTTAAATTTTTCCAGATACTGATATATTTTTAAGTTAATGAAGTTATCAATTAAAAATGGCATCTAGGGGTTTGTTATACAGTTAGAACTGGTAAATACTTGGACGTTTGTCTTTGATTGTTTGGGTTTGTCTTGTTTTTTATTTGTTTGTTTTTTCTGTGAAGAGACTGGCTTTTGAAGTGTCAAGCCCTGGTCCTTCTTGTCTCTGTTGCAGCTTCCTGGCTTTTTGATTACACAGCAAGAGCCATAGACTGGAGCCCATCCCAGCGCCCATGTCAATGTCAAGAGTGTGGAAACCACCTGCAAACTCAGGTAGGTATCTGATGCTCAGGAGGCAGAGACAGGCAATTGGGGCTGGTTGGCTGGCTTGCTAGCCTGTGCATTTAACTCTGCCTCAATATAAGGTAGGAAGCAATGGAGAGAACACTCAACATCCGCCTCTGGCCTCCAGATACTCTGGCACTTGCGCGCACACGCACGCACACAAACACACACACACACACACACACACACACTCACCACATACATGCCTCTGCACAAATACCATATATATATACCACACACATATACTCATTCCAAAAAATCATATACATAATGCAAAGAAGTAGGCATATGGTATCCCAATAAAAATGTACTCATAGGCGTGCCAGTCTGCATTTCATATACTTCATGTATGACACAAAACAGTTTTGCTTTATTTCTAAGCATTAAAAATGTAAAAGTCATTCTTAACACTTAGTCTACACAAAAAGAGGAAGTGTAACTTTGGTCCATGGGCTACCAATTGCCAACTATCACTGCACTAGGACTAGACATGGAAACAAGGCATCATTACAACACTCATCATTTTCTGTATGAAAAAAAATATGCTTTTAAAAATCCATGGAAAAGTGTATAGATGCATTCAATTCAGTCATAAAACTTATTTGAAAAACACATTAGAAATTCAGTTGAGTACAGATCAGTATATAACAGAATGTTGTTATTCTCATCCCTCCTCTGACCAATCTCATTTTCTTGAGGTCGAAAATAACTTCCTAGAGAAAGAAAGGCAGGAGTCCAGTGAGTTCACTCCCTGCTCAAGCTATGTGGAGAATTTTAGCCAGCTGCATTATGTGGAACTCTGTCAAATGAAAAAGAAAGGAAAAATATTCTACTTAGGTAGTAACTCCATAATAATATCTAGTGCTAAAATTCAAAGTTTAAGGAATCTTATGGAGACAGCTCACTACTGGAGCACCTGCTGAGTGTCCGCTAGATCCTGGGTCAGTCCCCCAAGACAAAAACATTTTATTAAAAATTTTCTGTAATCTTGGGTGACTTTTGAGTGAGTGATTTCTTTGTGTATTTTGGAGTTTCTTGAAATTATGAATATTTTAAATAAATCAGATAAAATTAGATTAACTTATCAGTAGGTGAACAATTTAAATGTTCTACTTCAAAATGCGAAGATTCATATGTTCATTTCTGAAAGGTGGATAATTTTAAAATTACCAGATGTTACAATATTTTCTTATAGTTATAGTATAAGAAAAAAGATAAATATAATTTACATATAAATATATGTAGGTATATCAGAAAAATGGTACAGCTAATAACTCTCTTAAAGAACATAACCAAAGCATTATTGCATTCAGTATTTACACTATTGTTCTTCATCTACAAGACATGTAGAGACAAAACAAAAGACATTTTAAAAGAACATGTAATGTCAACTTGCATTTGATGAATTCTATATACTTCATAATTAATTTTAGCTGAATAGCTAAAATAGACCATTTTAAATGGTCATTTCCTTATAGTTGTTCTTATATTTCTCTTTTACATAGATTCATAATCAGTCGTGACATGAAATTGACCTTACTTTATTTTTTTTTTGCTTTTTGAGTCAAGGTTTCATTCTGTAGCCCGGTTGTTTTGGAACTCACTCTAGACCAGGCTGGCCTTGAACTCAAAAAGATCCACCTGCCTCTGTCTCTTGAGTGCTGGGATTTAAAGGCTTAAAAGCTCCAGAGGTGGGGTTCTGGGAAGGTGCTTTTCAATCTCTGAGAAAACACTATTCTCATTGGTGTGAGTGTCAAAAAGAAGAGATATAAGGTAATTGAAAAATAGATTGAAAATTTCCAGCAACAACGAATTAAAATATAACCAAAAAATGTCATATTTCCTGCAGTGTTTCCACTGTAGTGTGATTTTCAAAGCTCTCACCACTAGACATAAAAAAGCTGAATAATATTTTCATTTCCCTTTATGCAAAGTATGATATAATCCCTTAAAACATTTTTATAATATATGCTCATAACTGAAGAACCTTACTAGTGAAAAATCATAACAATTTCACTAAAACGTGAATTGAAGCCTTTTCATAATTAATTAGTAGTTTTCATAAAAATATAAAGCAATTTCCT
The DNA here is from genome assembly GCA_033318265.1 of Phyllotis vaccarum. Taxonomy (NCBI): domain Eukaryota; kingdom Metazoa; phylum Chordata; class Mammalia; order Rodentia; family Cricetidae; genus Phyllotis; species Phyllotis vaccarum. Next base: position 120,080 of record JARWLC010000012.1, read on the forward strand.
TAGGAAAAAATCCTGCCAATTGGAATATCTTCATTTTGAAAATAAGAACAAAAGACATTGCTTCTGAGAGTGGTGAAACTCAGGCCTCAGCTATCTGAGCACTCAGGAGCTCAGACAGCAGGGACAGAGGATGGTACCCTGGGTACCAGGTCTTTTCACGGGCACAGTCAGTTGCTAGGAAGCATCAGTGCATATCTATCCCTTAGATCTGTTTATTGAGGGCTCTCTGCAGTCCAGTAATATCATCCAGTGTCCTCTTCTTTCAACAGTATGTCACAGATGTTTCAGTTTATATTTAAACTCAATGTCATTTAATGGTGGCAAAATTCCCAAGCCTGCCCTGGACTGGTCTAGAGGGGGACACTTGACTTGGTGCTCCACAAGTTCCAATTCAAAGTATGAAAGCATCAGAATCAAAAATTGCTTGATTTCTTGGATGGCAAATAATCTTCCAGGACATATTGTAGCTCCTGATCCAAATGGCATGTAGAAACACTTCACTTTGTTTCCATTGCTGTAGAAGGAGGTCTTCTCCTTTCTGTTCTCATCAAGGTATCGATCATATTTAAAAGTCTGCAATGAAGACACAAGAAGCCTTTCGTGACTGAAATTTGTCTCACTCTTAACCTGGAACATCCAAAGAGTAATTTCCTACTAATAACTCCATCCTCTGTAACTTAGCACACCCAACACTGAACCAGATGATACTGGAAAGATCTTATCAAGATCTGGTGGACCAAGGATCTCTAGGTACCTCCTGTTCTGCCTGGGGACTCCTTCCTCAGTTAGGCAAATAAGCAAAGGTGTTCTAAATAAACACTAGAAGGATCAGGTCAAATTAGTGTGGATTTGGGAGAGGGTACATTTTAAGGAAAAAGAAGCAGTAGCTTTGCTATGAATGGAAACATAATCTAGCAGAAACTATGAAATGAAAAATATCAGGACTAAAATTTGAAAACTCTTGCTTTTATCCAAAGTTTTGAAAACATATAAATAATTACTATAATAGAGGGAAAGGGCAGTCCCAATAGCTTCAATGAGTAGATCAAAGCTGTAATTGCAAACTCATTCCTTATTCAGACCTGGGTGGCTGTCATCTCAATACTGAATTTTGAGAGCAGAAACTTACCAGAGGGTCTGGGTAGATTTCAGGATCCAAATGCATTAACTGTGGATAAAGGGCTATGATGTCATCTTTTCTGATACTATAGGAACCATCCTCAAGGTGCAGAGTGAAATCCTCCTTAGCAGTCCGGATATTCAAGGATGCGCTGGAAAGCCTCAAAGCCTCCTTGATGATACTACCTAAATATTTTCAAATAAAAGAAGTAAGAGGTGAGGGAGGGAAAAGGGGTTGAGTTGGGGAAATGGCACTAGGGAAGAACTTACATACTAAAAATACTTTCAAGTGTTTTTTTTATGTTGATGGGTGTTTTCCTGCATGTATGTATGTGTATCATGCACATGCCTATTGTCTGCAAAGTTCAAAAGAAGGCATCAGATCCTTAGGAACTAGAGTTAGGATGGTTATAATTCACCATATGAGTAATGTGAGTTAAACCTTGGTTCTCTGAAAAAGCAGCAAATACTTTTAACCACTGAGCCATCTCTCCAGCCCTAAATTTATATATTTGAAGAATACATAAGATAAAGTCATGGAAGCTCACAGATTAAAAAATTCCTACATGCTTTGGTTGCCACTACGCTGTTCTGTGACTCAACTGTTCTGAAAGATAGTTTCAATCTGAGCATCTAAATCATTGGTTCTCAACCTGTGGGGAGGGAGTTGAATGACCCTTTCACAGGTGTCATCTAAGACCATTGAAAAACACAGATATTTACACTATGACTTATAACAATAGTAAAATTACATTTCTGTTCTATAGTTGGGGTTCACAACATGAGGAACTGTATTAAATGGTTGCAACATTAGGAAGGTTGAGGAACACTGGTCTAAGTTAATGATCTTGTGGTATGATATAATGTTTTCCACCATCAATGGGAACTAGGTAACCACCTTCCATTTTACAGAATATAATCTTATTTCTGTAGGACACTAAACAGCTAATAAAATTGGAAACACTAGTAATCAATTTTGTGTGAGTTATTGTTGACCATTTGGGGCTTAGACATAGTGATAGAGAGATGACTTTTCAAGCATTTCATGTATCTGCCATTCAGGGTTTAGAAAATTCCATTTTCAGCCATACATTTTCTGATGGTGTGTAATGACACCCTGTTTCTAGGTAAAGGAATGCAGAAACAAAGTAAGCCTGAACTACTGACATCCAGGAGAGGTCCAATCCTGCTTTCCAGCCTCTACCTATCAGCTGCCTTGTTCCCTGGCTTTGTGCCATGATTGTGCATGCAATCACAAATGCTTAGCACTTCATTTACAGGAGAGAGAAGGGAAGTGTTCAAAGTAAAGTGACAAGTCCATCTCCCAAACAGGCAGCGCTGGATCTAGGCTGTGTTGCTTCTAATAAAGCTAAACTGCTTTCTGTCCTTTACAGAAGAGGACATTAAAAATAAGGTTGTTTTACTATAAACACGTGGTACTTCTGTGTTCTAGAAAATTCTGCTCCACCACTCAAGTCAATCATGCTTTCTTGATGGCACCTTGTTCACATTTAATTCTATGCATCCTTAACCCCGAGTTTATGGTTTTGGAAGATTGAGAAGGAGACAAAGGACACAAAGCAGCTGAGTATCAAAAGTCCTCTGACTCTGTTGCTGCTGTTGCACCCTGTGATCTCCCAACATTGTCCCTCATCCAGATCTCAGTGCCTTGCTTGTTAGATAAAAATAGAAATGTCCCTAATTATCACTCTGAAAAATACTTGGCATGGTACTGAGAACTTAGTACAATATATACTGTATACACTGTAACTGATGACATGTGAACGAAGGACAGTGTTTGAAACACACTTAGTACTGGAAGGTCGTTCAGTTGCATTTGATTCAAATAAATGGCATTCCCTCCAGAGCTGAGTGTTTGGCCAGCGTTCTGCAATGCTCCATTCACTTCTTCAGAGGCAGCTTCCAATGCTTCAGGATTCCTATAAAAAAGAGATGAATGGAAAATATTTTCTTATTCGGAGATATGCAAGTAAATGAGAACTCCTTTTCTTTTAATGAGGTGGTCATGTGACCAAAAGGCATGCAAAAAGAGGTGGTCATGTGACCAGGTTGTATGCAAAAGGAAGTGATAAAGGTGCCAGGGAGTATGCAAAGGGCCATTGCCATTTACTTGTAATGTATTCTGAACTGGATTCATGTTCTTGAATTCATGAAAGAGCATTAAAGGGGCTTTGCTTTGTAAAAGCAAAGCTTTGGTCGGATATCTATAAATCAATGATTCTAATAAAGATTAGACATTTATGTGATAAATATAGTAATTCAGAAGGAATATTTCATCTAACATACATTATAGAGTATTGGTTAATTCCCAAGTAGAAGTTCAGATTTACTCTTAAAATTCATTCCATGCTTCAGAACATTTATGTTATTGCCATTTATGTTATTATTTTTGAACTGTGAGATAAAAAATATTTCCATGGAAATTTGTTGGAAGCTGTTTGAAATCTATGTTACATGATTACAGTGAACTGAGCCTCAGAAATGTTTGACTAAAAAGTAGTTGTTTAACTTAATATATGAAATAATAATAATCATGAAATGGATGTTGCAACTCTGCAGTAAATCTGTGAGACAGCAGAAAAATGGGAGTGTTCAAATTAGTAAGGCATAGCCACCCCTTATCCTATCTGCCAGTCAGTCTCCATTGAAAATACTTTACCATGATGAAAATAGCAGGCTTGTATTTAATTTGACATTATGGGGTTAAGAACAAGACTGGGCCAGGGGACCAAGTATTGACAAAATGCCAGCTAATTTGAGTTCTGTGGCTTCTGAGATATCCCTTTCGGTGGGACTGTATTCCTACAAAATGCTGCTTCTGCTATGCGTATGTTAAATACCATCACTGAGTATCACATTCTTGACCAGTAGCAAAAGTAAATAAAGAGGCTTTGTTAGCCTTTTTAAGTTTTTGTAATTTTTGCCACTATGAGTAATAAACATTTAAATTGCTAGTCACCTGATCATTTGGAATAGGCTCCAGAAGGTGGCAGGAATGGTGTTAGCTTGAGATGCCCAGAGGATAGCAAGGTGAGTCTTGGCCTTCTCCATGTCATCAAAGGTGGAGAGAGTGTCATTGAGAAACATGCGCAGACGGATCAGTTCAGAGACCTGGTCCCTCACAGAGAGGTTCTCATGCTTCAGACCTTCAGCCAGCTTTTCCCGGGCCTTATGTGCCGTCTTGAACAAATGAATAGGGACACCTGCCACCAGAGCTGGAAAGACTTGGTCAAATTGCTTGAAGTTGTCAAGGTTGTTTAGAATAAGCGCTCTTTGTGTGTCTGGCTTTGAAGTATCTCTGCCAAACAGAGTTAGATATCCGGCTTCAAACATCACACGGTAGCAGAAGGCATACATCCCTTCAGTGATCCAGGCAGCACTCTTGGGTTTAGAAAGACTAGGAGGCCTCAAAACAAGTTGGAGGTTTTGCATCATGGCTTCAGAGAGTAAAGGCAAAGCATCTCCCTGGAGGGTTTTGGTAAAAGTGTTGTTTATGTTTTCCGTGGTATTTCCATCATTTGGGTCAATGCTTCTGTGTCCAAATGCCTAGCAGGGGAGAAAAAATTCATCAAAAGCGAAGGGGCTAAAGCTGAGCTAGCCAGTGTTAGGAAATGGCTGGAAGATAGATTAAATACATTCATACTTCTCTGTCAGGCTTTCTCACATTTGATTCACAAGATTTTCCAAAGGCAGACTAAGACATACTCTTTCTTTAAGGTCTAGTTTAAATCCCAGCTTTTCAGGGAAGCTTCTTTGGACTGCTCCATCCTCTTTGATGTGTGACTAATTTGATGTTGATTTGATCTTTTTTTTAATTCTCTGCAGATGTACTTTAGCCAGACTTAAATCTACTTAATGACAGAGACTATACGCCTAATAATTTCTGGTAAAAATTAGTGTTGTTTTCTCTAGAATAGAGATTCTTGATAATATCTAAATGATGCTTAAGTATGCAGCCTATTTCTTAATGAGTGAAACATTTGTGTGTATTGATGTGGTAATAGATATGTTGAATGTTAAATTTGCCAGCACTCTACCCTCAGTGTTATGTAGACAAGACTGATGTTATGAATCTGTACCTTCCTTATTCATACAACGTCATCTGACTCAGTAAGTACTTACAAAGTGCTTAATCTGTGTATGTCGTCATCATCTACCTTGAACTTTTGATACTTAGTACCATGAGAATTCCTGACTTTAGTTCCCTCTATCCTACAAGCTAATAACCTCGGAACAACTAAATAAGCTAATACATTAACCAGCTAGGAAATAAACCGAATCTGTAATAAACTAATTACCTTTGCAGAAGTAGTATAATGAAATTTTTTCCAATCAAAATATTTTCCATGACATAACACCTTATGATATGACAAGGAGTTTGTGATGAAGTGGACATATTTTCCCATCAGTTTGCAGGTAAAAACATGACCATGCTTCCTTTGGTTTGCTCTCAGGAACTCAAGAGGATTAGACCCAAACTGTAAAGCACAGCCCAGGTATGGAATAAACCCATTCTCCAAAGGAGGTTCACCTACTTTCCTGTAAGACAGATTTGAAAGGTTTGCAAAATTGCATATTTAGTTATTTTATTAAAACTTGGCTTTTACTGGTCTCTACCACTTATTTCAAGCTTCATAACTACAGTTTATAGACACTTCTTTTGAAAACAGTAATCCCACTTGAAAAAATATATTATTATAAAATGAAGTTGGGTAAGGTAAGCATTGGCAGATAGTCAACTGTAATTCACTTAAATGTTTTTATTACAACTATAAACTTATTTATTTTCCAACATAAACTAGTTACCTCTTATTAGAATAACTAAATATAAGTGATTTTTCCTTTCTTAGCATTAAGATAAGCCATTTAATTAAAACTGGAAACTATCAGACACTAATTAAAATAATTCAAAGAGCAAAGAAGTTTTTAGAAGTAAGACAACAGACAGCAATTTAGCTCACTGAAGGTATGTTGGGAGTATTCCCATATTTTAATATTGATGTAACAGAAAGTTCAAAAGAACACATTTAGCCAGATCACCTATTCAGTTTCTGTGATAGAAAGAACTCTTCCAAATTTCACCTTTGCCAAATGCACCCTCCTCAGCTTAGGTTTGCTCCACACATACACACACAAGCATGCATCAATAACATTAATTTTTAGTAATTAACAATATTTGTATTACCATTGGTGTATATGAATATTCAAAGGGAATATACAAAGGATTATGCCAGGATTATACAAAGAAGTATGGCTTTAAATCTTAGATTAAAAATTACTAATGTACTAGTACTTTTAAAAGCTGTATGATAGTGGAGGTAAAGAATGCTGAAAATAAGCTAAAAGACAAATTAAAGAAAAATTCTTTCCATACCTTCTTCTTATGCCAAAGATAACCCATACACAGCAGCACGCTACCACAGCAATCCCCCAAATCAAAGAAATGGTCATCATTTAGCAAAGCAGTAAAAACTCCCAAGGGGAGAGTCTACGCTTAGCCAGGTAAGGCTGCTCCTGAACAGTGGCTCAAACTAGACTTTTTATAAGCATAGGGCCATGATCCAATAACTTGAACTTGGGTGACCAAAGCAAACAACTAACTATTTGTCCTCCTATTAGAAAAAAAGAAAAAATAGTATTACCTGGCCTTGAACTAAGTCCACAGTATCAGAAGAGACTCCAAAACAAGCAGAGAGCTGCAATACTTGATAAGCTGAAGACCTTTCCCTCGTGTGCTGACATAACATCCAGACCCAGGGCATGAGCTAACATTGTGCTTCTGCGTGTGTAAAAGTCAGAGGTAAACATACTCCAGACGAGTACATCTGTTAAATGATGTAAAGCAAAACAGGCAGAACTTTTTTATCATGATAAAACTTTTTTATCATGGCAGAGAACTAAGTTAAATCATTTTCCAGAAATATACAACAACCAATCCAAAAGAATGAGAACTGGGTGGGACAATTTTTGTGTTTGGCTGCTTGGTATGTTTACAAATTCACAGGTGTCTTGTGTGGACTATGATATGTTCCTGACCTGCCACCATCAAAAAAGAAAACTTCTTGGTACCTCATCTTCCAAGTAGCTACATCTTATTTTGAGAATACAATCTTTACCAATTGTTATTTGTAACGAAGATATATTTTACTCCAAATAAAGACTAAAACACTTCTTGATAGAAAAGTAAATATGAATTCAAGATTTACCTTTTATGCCACTTGAATTATTATACATTCTTCTAAATTTTATTCAGCATAATCTTTTATTCTGTGCTGGAAATTGAACCCATGGCCTTACTTCTCCAAGGCAAGTACTCTACCACTGAGTTACACCCGAGCTCCCCTATTTAACACAAATATCAATTGATCTTTGTTTATGTTCTAGGAACTCTTTAAAGATATCCTGGTTTCAGGCATTAACCAGATAGGGAAGTTTGCTACTCTGATGAAGATTCTATTCTAGATGAGAGACTAATTGTAAAATATGTGATGTACATATATAAACTGAGGTGGAGAGAGCTGATGAGAGGTGAAGGTGACTTGAGTATATTGATTGGAGAAGCTTTTCTGATGAGATAACACTTGAGATAGAATAGCAAAGGAAAAACTTGATGTGCTAAAAACCAGAATGAAGGTAGCATCAATTAGAATAGAGTGAATAGGGAATGAGGCTGAATTAAAATAAGAGACAAGAAGATAAGCAAAAGTTTGTTCATATTGGGATGTTGGGGAGTGGGGAGAAGACCTTGAGAGGCAATAGGTCAGTATATTGTTGAGAACATTTGAAAACATGGGATGATGTCAATTGGACAACTTCATATAAGAGTCTGAAGTTTGTAGAAAGGAGAGCATTGAATAAGTAAATATCAAGAAAATCATCAGCCCTGAATTGATAGTTAAAGCCAGAGACCCTCGGAGGTCAACTGGAAGAAAGTGTAGCCAATGTAGTAAGTAGAGTATGACACAAGGCCCCAGTTCATTCTATTCCTCAGTGACAGGGGAGAAGAAAGGATGAAAGAAAGGCAAATAAAACAGACATTCATACTAGATACATGTCTACATGAGGTATATGCACACACATAAGTCATTGCTATTAATATGTGCTTAGAATTCTATTGATTAAACTTAATTCTACAAGACAACTTATTCAACTGATTTCATGTTGGTGAACATTTGAGTCCTTTCTAGCTTTTGCTAATAGTGTTTGCTCCCTAAAAAGAACCCACAGATCCTTTACTGTATAGTTTATGACCATAATCATATCATCAGTTGCTATACATCAGAATAGATTTTCTCAGAATCTATTGAGACCTCCTAATGCTTTGTATACATATTAAGTATATTTATATTGATTTTATTAAAATGACATATATCCTTTTCATGTGGCTCAACCACTGCAGAGTAACTGAGAAAACAACAACAATCTCATATCCAAACAAACCAGCTCTCCAGAGTCACCTTACCTGAAAACCACAGCAGACAGTCAGGTGCAACCATAGGAGGTCCCTTAGTGCTGTCTTTTCAACTTCTCATGAATCTGTAATTCTGTGGAAATAAGAAGATGTCAAATGGGAAGGGAAAACACTCTCATAACCTGGGAAAGCTTCCTACAGCTTCCTTTCTCCTATTAAGAATAGTGCAAACTCTTTCTAGTGGGAGCCTACCTGCTATTTATCTGGATGTCTCTTATCCTGTTCTCATTTTATTCCCTCACTTGTAACACCTTCCCTGTGTCAAGCCCTCGAGCACACATGTGGAAACATGTACACAAGACAGTAGAGACTTTAAATTCAGACATCAGGACTGTTCTTTGTCATGCAGGGGTAATGGCTCTCACAAACAGCATCTGGCAGAGCTTCTAATCTTGGGCTGGAAAATTTAATGCTCATTATGGTTGTCAAAACTACTAGTAGACTTCAGGGAATCATCTAAACAATTTTCTGATAAATACAGTGCACAAAGTTTCATGCCTGTGTTTAATGACATCTTGGCGTGTTTTTAGCATAGTACTGGTACTCTGCCTCAATTCGCAAATCTTTTTCTCCCTTTCTTCAATTCCCTGTTTCAGATGTTAAGTTTTTATTAACTCGTGTGTGTGTGTGTGTTCCCCTCTCTGTGTCTCCCTGTGTCTGCCTCTCTCTGTGCCCTCCCCCAACACACACACACACACACACACACACACACAAAGCAGTACCTATTGCATGCCAGGCACTGAGTTAGCACTGGGGACACAGTGTAAACATAACAGTGACCCTGACCTATGGAGTTTCTATTGCAGCAGTGTGGACAGGTGCCCTGAAAAGACAGGGTTATTTTTGTTAGAAGTCCTGGCATGTCAGCTTCAGTTCACTGTAACTCTAATGCCTCTTTCATGTCTCAGTTTCTTCTTCATTTGTGTAAGATGTTATAAAAGCCCATAAGTCCTGATATTTGGAAGAATTTGATCTTGGTCTCAGAGAATACAAGGCCCAGTAGCCCATCCTCACAAACAAAAATGGACAAAACAGGTTGGATAGACAGCTCAGCAGTTAAGAGCACTTGCAGAGGACCCCAGTTTGGTTCCTAGCACCTACACAGGAATGCTCACCACTGTCTGAAATGTAGCTCTAGCTAGGAAACCTGATACCCTCTTCTAGACTCTATGGACACCTGCACATAAGTGGTACCCACAGACTCATATAGGGACACATACATATGCATAAAAGGTGATATCTTTAAAAAATAAAACAATGAAATATGGGAACTTATACCCAAAGAGTAGGAACAAAAATGAAACACCAGAGCTGTCAGCATATAAACACAGGTGGCATGTTTAGCTGTACTGCCTATTAGGAAATCCACTAGCAGAGCTGGGATTAGAGCTCAGTGGTAGGAAAGCTTGTCTGGGATATATATGTAAATCCCTAAGTGCAACTCCCAGTACTGAAGAAAAAAGAAAGAAATGCAATAAGCCAAGACCAGATAATGCAAGTTGATTTAAAAAATAAGGCGAACTGTCAATGTGTCCAAACAACAAGTCACAAGTCTTTTGTGACTAATTGTTTCCCTGAGCTCACAAGTCACTATGAAGGAGCGAGGGCATGCTGGAACAGGGTGGTAAAGCTTCCTGTAATTACTCGGGACTACTCACTTTTGAGCTAAAACTTTATGAAGTTATAGAAAAGAACTACCTGTGTCATGACAAAATAGATTGTATGATTATTGAGATAATTGTCATGACTTAAAGGACAGTCTGCCAGACTGATATAGCAAGAACTTGTCTTGAAAGAGACACATATAAATTTGAATCCTGATTTCCTGGTCTTAGAATTATAAATACCTAATAAAACTTGGATATAAAAAGATATTTGTCAACTGAAGTTTAAGAGTAGTAAAGGATTCCTTATTACAGAAGGAAAGTGTAACACACCACCATCTAGCTATGTCCTAACTAGTTTTCATTTTATACATTTTGTTCATAGTTTATCGTCTGCTTTATAAAGGGCATTTTTTAGATGCTGGAGACACAGAGATAAATAGACAACAGCAGCCTGTTCTCCCCATGGGGACATTGCCAATCAAAAGTTGGAAGAAACACTACTTAGCTTCTGGTGTTATTTCTATTATTAGGGAAGCCAACACATTAATGTTTGGTGCCAAGCTCTTCACTGCCTTATCTCCCTAAACCACAGGATAGCAGTGTGACAGGAACACTGTTGTTTCTATGTGTAGATGGCCTGATACTGTAAGACTCTAGCACCAAACCCCTGTTAATGTCTGCTGTACTGTGCTGCCTCCAGGGAAAAGTGAATTGCCCAAACTAATGGAGCCAAGGCTAAGTCTCTGCTTTGCTTGGTCTATGCAAATCCTGGTCTATGAAGTTCATCTATGCCATCAGCTAATGGATCCAAGTCAGGCTCGCAGGGGGGGGGGTAGAGGGAGACAGGCACACAGAGATGGAGAGACACTGAAACAGAAACACAGAGATTGAGACAGACAGAGAGAAAAAACACAGAGAAATAGAGACAGATCTGATGTGGGAATGTCTTTCTATATGCTGTAAATAAAAGACTGTTTTGGCCATGTGCAGCACTGAAAAAGAAGGTAGGCAGGGAAATCAGAGCATAGGTAGGAGAAGGAGAGTGGAGTGAGAGTGAGGTCGAGCCCAAGGAACACAGGTGAGCTACAGACCACGTGGCAGGACAGAATAATGGATATGGGTTGAATTAAGATAAAGAGCTAGATAGCAATATGTCTAAGCCATAGGCCAAGCAGCATGGAATTAATATAAGCATTTGAGTCATTTTTTGGGGGGGGGGAGGTGGCTGCAGGGGGCTTCTGGACCGTGGGGCTAGTTGGGTCAGAAATCTTATGTTACACAGATCTATCAGAAGTGGGTTGTTTTGTTACTTTCTTCATACTGTGCTTAGATGCTCACAAGATTTAACACCTGCAGTGTAATTTATTGGTCATTTTCCTGGCCGCTTAGTCTTTCTTTATCATCTCTAAGATATTTCTTGGTTCTGGGCTATGAAGATTTATACTTACATTTTTTTCTCGTGGTTTTTAAATTTTTCACTCTTAAATTTAAATTCTGATTAATTTTGTGATTTTTTTTGAATATGATGTAGCATAGGTATCCAATTTTGTCCTTTTTATGAGTAAATATCCTTGTTTCAACACCATTTGAAGAAAACTTTTCTTTCTTTACTGAAAGCTTTTAAAAAGATTGCTTTATGTTATTTCAGTGTGTTGTTGCATGTATGTCTGTGCGCCATACCTGTGCATGGTGTTGTTGGAGGTTAGAAGAGAACATTCTAACTCCTCTAGAACTGGAGTTATGGATGGTTATGACTGACATGTGGGTGCTGGGAATTGAACCTGGGTTCTCTGTAAGATCATCAAGTGTTTGTAAGATGCATCAGTGTTCAGAGGCATCACTGAAGCCTCTCCCCACCACTAGCTCCCACTGAAGGTTTTGTTTTTGTTGAGGGGCGAATTCGTTTAACTCTTTTGGCTGTTCACCACCCCCTCCTGATAAACAAAGAATGTGCTTAAAGTTCCAGGATCTGCCTCCTGCATTCCTGAGATATGTAGCACCCCCCCCCCCCCCCCCATGACCTATAAAAGCTTTGTTCGATTTCAGCTTGGTGCTCTCTCTGTTCCTGAGTGTTCAATGAGCTGAGCCCTGAGTATACTCAGTAAATATTAAAACCCTTTGCTTTTTACATGAGAGATGTCTCTTCACGTGGCGAGTTTCTCCACCCTTTACATATTTACATATTTGGCTAAATCAGTTGACTATAGTATGGCTTAGGGCTGGACAGCAGGCATAGTGATTAAGAGAACCCACGGCTTTTGCAGAGGACCTGGATTTGTTTCCCAATACCTGTATGGTGCAAACAACTGGACCTAGTGCCAGGGATCTGATATCATCTTCTGACTTCCATGGATACTTGTGTATATGTGGAACTCATAATTTACATAGGCAAATGCACTTTATATATGTATATATAATCAAATGATTGTGTTCTGAATTTTCAATTCTATTCAGTTTAGCTGTTTATCGTATTAGTATTACACAGCCTACCTATCTAGGGCAGACTTGTGTTAAGTTTTAAAATCAGTAAGTATAAGTCTCCTCCTAACATCAGTTTTAGAGATTGCTTTGAATACTTGGCATCTCTTGCATTTCCAATTGAATTTTAGCATCATCTTTGAGTGCATATAGTCTCAAGTCTAGATCAATTTGAAAAGTGCATCATAACAAGATTCTTTTGATTCAGGATGTAAATCCTTCATTTGCTTAAATCTTGTAATTTTTTTCAGCATTTTGTGGCTTTTATTGTATAGTTTTGTTACATTTATTTCTAAGTATTTTATTCTTATTTTTCCTACTCTAGATTGAGTTACTTTTGTACTCCATTTACAGTGTTTCTTACTAATATATAAAAATGGAATGATCTTTTTGAAATTTATTTCATCCTGTAACCCTGATGAACTTAGCTCTAAAAGCTATTGCTTAGAATAATAAACAAGCTCATTTATTCTTCCAGACTGTTTTTTCCTTTAGTTTATTTTTCTTTCCATCCATACCAGACAGAGCCATTAGTAAAATGTCGAGCAAGTAATGAAAGCAGAGATCCTTGTGGAAGGCGGAAGTATCTCCATTAAGTATATCAGCTGTGGTATTTTGGGGTGCTCTTTTTTATGTGTCATTTTCTACTTTACAGAGTGTTTCTTGTGGAAGAATGTGAGATTTTTGACATTTTTTTTCCTTTAACAGTGAGCTTTTTTATGCTTTTCCTTATGTTAATAGGGTATATTTAATTGTTTCTTTGTTTGTTGTACAATCTTTATTTATGAGATAAGTCCTACTTCTCAGGTGTAGAGTCTGAATCAAGGAGGTGGGTTTATGGCTGACAGAGGAGCTGTGTTTATTTTCTACTGCTGAGCTGAACTCTGAGGCATGTTTCCTAATCTTAGTAGGAGGTCTCTGTAGGGGAACAGTCTCAAGCTTCCAGCAGCCCAGAGGAGAAAGCTGTGGCTGATAGATTTGTGTACACACACACACACATACCATTCACACTTAGACCAGAGGAAGACTTTGTTATCCCACTGTGCCTCATGCAGGGAAGGTTTTGCGACAACTGTGTCTATGTCAACAATACACACTCACTTGGGGCTTCATCTGCTCCCTACACATTCACTCAGGATTTCTTCTGCTCTCCAAATATTTCTCCATTAACTTCTATCAATTCTCTTCAGGTTTTTTTTTTTTTTTTTTTGAACTTTGTTGTTAGGTGCATATACGTTCATTCTTAATTTGCTTACTTCTTTGAGAATTATAAAATGTTCTTTGTATGTAAGAACAAATTGTGATTTACATTGTCTTGCTTTTTTTTCTATTTATTCAGCTCTGGCAATAATTGAATCCCTTACCTTACTTTATGTATTTCTAGCAGTTATTCAATATTTATAATCAAGTTACAAACCATATAGTGATGTGAATATAAGATGAAAAGTTTTTGTTGTTCTGGAGTTCATTTATTTTTCCTTTCTCCTACTTCATAAATATGTTTATACAAGAAATTTGGTCAGACATCATATTTAAAGAAGTTTATGCATATATTGTCCTCTAGAAGACACCTTGTCTAAATTATAGTAGTCTCCTTTTACTGGTAGACAAATTCCAAGACCCATTTCAAGACTAACTGTCTAAAACTGCAAAAATATTATACTCATACTTTGCTTTTTCATACATGTGCACACTTGTGACAAAAATTTAACTAATACATGAAGAAGCATGAAAACAACTGTAATATGGATTATGTAAACATGGACACCCTCCCTCCATTATAACTTGAATGTGAAGCATACTCCACATGCTCATATGTTTGAAACTGGGTCTCATGTTGATGCTGCTATCCTGGAAAGTGATGAAGCCATTGGACAATATGGCCTTCACAGAAAAAAAGAGGTTTCTAAGTCAAGCCTTATAGGTCACATCGCTTCTGACTCTGTCTCAAGCTCTCTGATTCCTGTTATTCCAAGGTATAAAAACTTCCACATCACAGTACCACTTACATAGACTGAGCTACTCCAACCATCATGTCTTCCCTGATATCATCCACTGAAATATGCTGAAGCCCTGAGGCCAACCCTTCTCCCTTATGTTGCTTCTGTTGGATAGTATGTCATAGCAATGAGAAAATTAATATTTGTTGTCTCTTAAGATGGTGTGTTTACCCTCCTACTCCTGGTGATATGAGACAATTCAGTGCCTATATATAGCCTCATGAACTTAGATAACAATTTGCTTGTTGACTAAGTGTGTGAGACCACCCTCTTAGGAATTCTCAGTCTCAAACTGAAACAGACCTCTGCTGTTATATCCTCATACCATTCACTTATCCATCTACATAATTCATGTTTTGCATCCCACTTGCTCTTGAGAGTAAGGCTTAATGTCTTCCTTAGAAATGTATCTTTCCATTCAGTTTCTATAATTTCATTGAGCTGACTCTAAGAATGTATTCTGTGAAGATTAAAGATGGCTGCCAATCTCTTAGGGATGTGAGCACTTGGTGTGGAGCCAGAGTTCTCTAGTTATTGCTGGCAGCACATCTAATTCCTTCCTTTTGGAGCATCTTCATTCCTTTGTGACTCTGCCAACCCACAGAGCCCCTCTACTAGGAACCCAACCTGCCACACTAGGATGGGATTCAAGTAGAGGAAATTTATCTTCTGTCCTGTCCTCCATTCCAGTCTCTCCAGATTTACCCTTAGTCCTGCTCCAGTCCACCTGCCTGAATCCCTATTCCAGCTCATCTCCATCCCCTAGGGACTTGGTCTGTGGGTGTAGACACAGTCCCCTAGTTATATCTCTATTGCCCCTTTCAACCTTCCCTTCTAACCCATCTCAGTTCCTTTGTGACTTCCCCACTGATGTTCATAACAGCTCTTCATCAGGGATGCCAAAGATACCCCACTTGGCTAAGACCCAGAGTGGAGAATAGAACAAATGAATAGACTAACCACCCCCCCCCAACAAAAACAAGACCAGAGAGCTACACCAAGTCACCGCTCCAGATGCTTAGATCCCAATGCATAAAAACAGGAGCATGAATATCCTAGATAATATGCCTTCTCCAGAAGCCATCAACTCTATTGTATTAGGCCCTGAGAAAAGAAATTTAGATAAAGCACATGACAAGGACTTTAAAATAGGAATTTGAATGTGTTCAAATGCCTTAATGTATGCCTTAATGAATAGATGTCTTAGTGAAGATTGGAAAAATACAAACAAAGGAATGAAATAATGAAAAACAATTTAAGCCATGAAAATAGAATGTAACAAAGAAATGCAATTACCAAAGAAACCCAAACTGAGATAAAACAGAATAGGAAAGACTTGGGATGTCAACCACAGAGATATGCTCCAACAACAAATTAAAGACATAGAAGAGAAAATTTCAGTTCTTGAAGACAAGGAAGGAAAATGGATAGCTCAGTCAAAGAAAATGGTAAATATACATTAAAAATTAAGACACAAAATGTCACAGATATTTGAGACACTATAAAAAAATTAAACCTATAAAATATAGGATATTATATTAGTATAGAGGGGGAAAAATAAATCCAGTTCAAAGGGACAGGAAGTATTTTTAATAAAAATAATAGAAGAAAAATTTCCCAATTCGAAGAACAAGTTGTCAAAGTGCAAAAAGCATATAAGATACCAAATAGACAGCATCAGAAAAGAAACTCCCTAACACATAATCATATAATAATCAAAACTTTAGCTAAAGGCAGGCCAATTACAATAACACTGTACTTTTCTACAAAGACTGAAGATCTACCATACTTATGGATTGGTTGGATTTCTATTAATATTGTGAAAGTGGTAATCCTATCAAAAAGAATTCAATGATTCAAAGTATCAAATTCCATCAAAGTCTAAACACAATTTTTCACAGAAGTTAAAGAAACAATCTTCAACTTCATATGGAAACCCAAAAAACCCAGGATAGCTTTAAAAAAATCTAAACAATGAAAGAATTGCTAAAATTATCACCAGCCCAGATAGTTCTTCAAGTATTCAAGTTGTATTACAGAGCTATAGTAATAAAAAGGACATGATATTGGCCAAAAGACAAAACAAAACAAAAATCCAGACATGCTGACCAATAGAATCAAATAGAAGACTGAAACTTAACTCTACACACCAATGGATAAGTTATTTTTGACAAAGAAAGAAAAAATATATACATACTGAGGAAAAGACATAATCTGGTCAAACTATATGGCTGTATGTAAAAGAATAAAAATAAATCTGTATCTGTCTCCCTGAATGAAACTCAACTCCAAATGGATAATGGACCTCAATAAAATACCAGATACCCTGAACATGACAGAAGGGAAAGCAGAGAAGAGGCTTGAACTTGTTGGCACAGAAAAAGACTTTCTTACAGAACAGGCATTAAAACCAACAATAATAAATGGGACCTCATGAAGCTGAAAAGGTTCTAAACAGCAAAGAACACAAGTATTCAAGCAAAGTGACAGCCCACAGAACGGAGACAGATCTTTATCAATTATATATTTGAGGAATCAAGAATATATATATATATATATATGTATATATATAAAGAATGAAAACAAATAACCCAATACAAAAACAGATTATATAACAAAACAGAGAGTTCTCCCAAAAAATGAAATACAAATGGCTAAGAAACACTTAAGAAATGTCCAACACCCTTAGCCATCAGGGAAATGTAATTTAAACTACTTTGAAATTTCATCTTACCCCAATTATAATGGCAAAGAGCAATAGCAAATGACACCTCATGCTTGTGTGGAACAAGGAACACTCATACTTTGCTGGTTAGAGTGTGAATTGATGCAGTTTCTATGGAAATCAGTGTGATAGTTCCACAAAACTTTGAGAATTGATCTACCAAAAGATCCAGCTATATCAATCCTGAGCATATAGCCAAAGAACTCCACATTTGACTGCAAAGAAACTTACTCATCTGTGTTCTTTGCTGCTGTATTCATAACAACCAAAAATTGGAAATAGCCCATATGTCCATGAACTGATAAATGAATAATGAAAATCTGATACATTTACACATAGACTCAACTGTTAAGAAAAATAAAATTATGAAATCTTCAGGTAAGTGAATGGAACCATAAACAATAATTCTGAGTGTGGTAAACCAGATCCAAAATCCACATTTTCTCTTAAATGTGGATGTTAACTTTTAAACTTCAGGTATAATATATGTTTCAGTCCAAGTAACCACACAGGCTAGGTATCTAATAAAGGAGCCAGTGCTGGAGATGGGGTGGGGGGATCTGCCAAGAAAAGGAAATGTAGTGTTACAAAAGCATAAAGAGGAACTAGATTAGGAAGGTGGAATGGGGAGGAGGTGACAGGGTAAAGAATTGACCATGGGAGCAGCAATGCCAAAGGCCTTTTTAAGAGCCATGTGGAAACATACTAATGTAGACATTTCCTACCTATATACACATATGAAAGGACTTTAAATAGAGTCACCATATAATGAGGGAGACAATGTCCCTGTTAGACATCTTATGTCAGCAAGTAAAATCTCCAGTACTAAGAATGGGTTCTATTTAATTGAATTATTGACCAACAGGGCCCCACAGACCCTCCCCCAAACATTACAGGATAATACCAAGGCTATTGATTACTCTCCAAAATCTGACGGTAAGGCCCTTTGGCTGCAGACACAACTTTCCTATATCCTCAGACACGGAGAAATTGAATTGGTGCCCAACTAGAAACTTCACTCCTACTGACTAGTGTTCGTGCTGCTGGAAGATGCTTTAAATACACTTCCAGAGGATCAAAGAGGTCATCGATTATACCCAGCTACAAACCCTGTGACCTACAACTGAGACTTTTCTGAAAGTTATACTGTACAATATTGCACAAATGTTATGGGGGTAACTGACATCATTATTATTGTTGTTGTTGTTGTTATTGTTGGATTTAAAGCTCACTCTGTGATATGGAACCTGTACTGAACACTGCTAAAGTGGCCAAGAATCTGGGAATAAATAGGCCATGTGCCTAGGGGGAAACATAAAACTATTATTTTGCTAACACAGCAATGAAATGACTCCTAATAACATTCCGCTACACCCATTGATCAGTGCCCCCACTCTGTCATCAGAGAAGCTTCTTCTTGTAGTAGTTGGGAATTAACAAGAAAGCCATATCTAGACAAATTGTGAAGAGTCAGAGACTTTGGAGCACTCAGCCCTAAATGGGATGTTTCTACTAAACCTCTTCCCTCAAGGCTCAGAGATCCATTCAGGAGAGGAGGATGAAAGATTTAAGAACCAGATGTGGTGAATAGCTCCAAGGACAGAGTGTCTCCCAGAGACAATAGGACCGATGCACACATGCACACACAGAGAGTGTGACAGCATTCTCCAGACCTGCACAGGTTTAAACCAGACAACACCCCAGCACTGAAGGGGATGGGAAGACAAAGTCCTGCCCTTAAGCTATTTGCAGTTGATAGTTGCTAGGTAACAGGAAATCACTTTTCTCCAATGGATTATCACTGGGATGTCAACCTCACTCTGGGGCATGCTCCCTGCCCAGGCCTGGACAGCACAAAGTGGCCTTCATATTTCTTGTGTGCTTTTTGTTTTGTTGGGTTTTTTTTATTTTATTAGCTTTTCTTTTATATAGTTTGGTTGTATTATTGTTTCTTGGTTTATGTTGTTTTTCATAGGGGTTGGGGGGAGTGGAGAGAAGAACATGAAGTTGGGTGTACAAGGAGGTGTAAAGGAGCTTGGAGGAGTTGGGGAAGAGGAAAGAATACCACCAAATTATACTGTATAAAAAATTAATATGTTTTATTGAAAACAGATTCTTCCCAGGGCTGGAGAGTTGACTTAATGCTTTAGAATACTTGTTGTTCTTACAAATGACCTAAATTCAATTCTTAGTGCCCACCCAGAGGCTCACCACCTCTTCAAGTACCTCTTCATGTCACACACATACACACACACATACACACACACACACACACACACACACACACACACACCACAAAACACTCATACACACAAACATAAAATAATAAAATCTAGGGGAAAGGAAGAACTGGTGTTGTCATTTAAAAGAAAGAAAGAAGATAAATTATCTCATATAATGCATCCCAACTTACAGTTTCCCTTCTCTCAACTTTTCCCAGCTATCCCCAACCTCCCTTCTCCCTCAGATCCACTCACCCTCCATTTCTGTCAGTAAAGCACATGTCTCCAAGATACAATAAGACAAGGCAAAAGCCCTCGTATTGAGGCTGGACAAGGCAACTCAACAGGAAGAAATGAGTTCCAAGAGCAGGTAAAGGTTCAGAGACACACCTGCTCCCACTGTTAGGAGTCCCACAAGAACACCAAGCTAACAGCAGTAATATACATGCAAAGGACCTGGTACTGACCCATGCAGTACCATGCTTACCTCTTCAGTCGCCGTGAGCCCATGTGAGCCCTGCTTAGTTGATTCATTGGCCATGGTTTACTGGTGTCCTCCACCCTGTTTGACTCATACAATCTTTCCTTTCCCAATTTTGCAGGTTTCCCCATCTCTGAGAGGAGGAACCCTATAGAGACCTCCAATTTAGACTCTACATAGTATCTGGCTGTGGGTATCTGTACTCGCTTGGATCTGCTGCCAGAGGAAGCCTTTCTGATGATGACTGGACAAGGCACAGATCTATGGGCATAGCAGAATATCATTAGTGATCATTTAATTAATTCACTCATTTGGCTCTATCCGCTGGTCTCCGGTTCCTGGCCGTTGAAGCAGTGTAGGGCATGAGCTCCCTCTGGTGGTACAGGCCTAAAGTTAAACCAAACAGTTGACCACTCCCAGAAGCTCTGTGCCACCATTGCCCCAGCACATCTTCCAAACAGGACAAATCGTACAAACTGTAGGCAGAAGGATTTGTGTCTCGGTTGGAATTCAGAATTCTCTTCCTGCAGCTTTCAGAGCATCTTCCCACACCAAAGAGGACATAGGGGATGAAGGCTCCATGCAGGCACCCGCTTGACCTCTCTACATTCAAATAGCTGTATGGATATTCTCCTCCTTGGCAATGCCCCCAAGGTTTCTGTACCTGACTTTCGGGCCTAGCCACAAGGTTTAGGCCCACAGACCTGCAGACCTGCAGACCCGCAGACCCACAGAGACACACAGATGCTTTCATTAGTTTTAGGCTGATTAGCCTCAGGCCCAGGCATATCACTTGCTAGCTCTCTACCCTTCATCTAACCCATGTCTCTTGTTCAGCCATGCGGCTCGGTACCTTTCTTTAGAGCTGCATAGTTGTCCTCTGCATCCTGCAGCTTCTCTCTGGTGCTCTCTCTGGCATTCTGCTCTCAGAGATTTTCTTAGTCTGGTAGCCCCACCTACACTTCCTGCCTGCCTTTGGCCAATCAGCTCTTTTTATTAAACCAGTGGTTGGGACAATTATTTAAAATGAAACAACACAACCTCCCACATGAAGTAGATTCAATAATCTACTCTTTATTCTATCATTTCTACATCATTTTTCAGGGTAGATTTAATAATCTACACTTTTATCCTATTATATGTATATCCCCTTTTTTTCTTCTTCCTATTTTCTCAAACCAGAACCCTGAATCTAATCTCCTTAGTTCAGCTTTTTCATGACCATTACTAATAACAGTTTGTAACTAGTCACCCCAAACAATGGACCATCCATAACCCATTGAAAGGCAAAAAATCTACCTACCACATCTCTTGGGAATGTGAGCATTGTGATCTTAAATTTACTTTCTGCTGTCTGGCGTTGACAGCATTTTAAGGGGATCCTGAAAATAAAAAAATTGGATTAATTGTCAAGTCCTGGGAGAGGTAGTTTTATCATTTGTTGTCTAGACTGTATAATGGGAGAGCAAAGAGTCCTTATAATGTAGGCTGGATCATCTCTGATAGCCACCTTGAAATTGTCCTGAACAGTTTGTAATCCAAACCCAATCATTAGATTGCATTTCTCATCTTACTGGCATTATCATAGTCAATGTTAAAGCATCCTTGTGAGGCCCCATCATCCTTTGAAGGCTTCAGAGTCTCAGTTAAGCATGGTTACAGTTCACTGCAAAAAAACCTGATACTCAAACCCAAAAACAATGTACAGGATGCTAGATGAAGCCCTTTTTTCTACAATTAGTATTAGTACTTTAAATGACCATTAATATGATGACAAAAAGTTAAGACATAAATATATTTTATAAATTTTTATATGAAATTCACACATTAAGAAATATGTTTAAATAGTCAAAATGAAACCAAAAGATCATAATATTTGAGTTTTTCTTCTGTCACATTTCAGGTGGCTCAAATGATAGGATACAAAAATTCTGTGTTTTCCTTTAACAAGCAAGCATGAATTTGGAGGAGAGAGCCATACTCCAAATCCAAAGCCAGTTTAATTTTCTATTGAACTGGGATTTTAACTTTTCTTAGAAGAGACATAGATGTTAGGCAGTGAGATTTTTTACTCCCACTAATCCAGTTAGTTCTTTTTATAATTGATTTCTTTTGTTTTGGAGATATTTGTTTAATCTCTTCCAAAATAAAAAATATTACCAAAAGCTCTTTACCAAGGTTCACTTTCCACCCAAAGTGGTCAAATTTTCATTAGTTAAAGGTACCAAAATTTCTACTGGGTTCATTTCTGTCAATTGATGAATTCTTAATTTTCTTTTTATAATCAAATCAGAAATCTTTTCCACATATGTCTTTAATTTCTTACTCAGTTTACATGACAGAAATATTCACCCAATAAAATATTGTCCTTTTGCATTAAAATTCCTGTAGGAGAATCCTTAGAGGGTAAAATAACCAGAATACAATTAATATTTGGATCCACACGATTCACATGTGCATCTTGTACTTTCTTTTCTACCAATGCCAATTCTCTCTCAGCTTCAGCAGATAATTCTCTTGAACTATTTAAGTCCTTGTCACCATCTAAGGTTTTGAACTAATTAGCCAGTTAATCATTTTTATCACAATAGTGATCCATAAATTGAAAATGTCTCCTAGCAATCTCTAAAAATCATTAAGAATCTGCAACCTATCTCCTAATTCATACCTTTTAGGGTCTAATAATTTGTAGACCTGTTTTATATCCTAAATAATTAATATAATTTCCTCTTTGTATTTTTCAGAAGCAATTTGCAATCCCAGAGCAAGTATTTTTTTTACTTCTTCAAACATTCTTTTTAATGTACCTATATTTGAGTCAGCCAACAAGATATCATTATGTAATGGTAAATAATAGATTGTGAGAATTTGTTACATATAAATTCTAATGGCTGTTGTACAAAATATTGGCACAGGATGGAACTATTTAACACTTCCTGTGGTAGAACCCTATCTCTTTAAGAGCTGAGAATTATTATAAGTGGGCATTGTAAAAGCAAATTTTTCTTTGTCTTTTTCTTGCAGAGGTATAGTGAAGAAAGAATCTCTTACATTGATAACTATAAGGGGTCATCCTTTAGGTAACAAGGGAGGCAAAGAAATTCCAGATCATAGAGTACCCATTGGCTGAATCACCTTGTTTACTACTCTTAGATCCATTACCATTCTCCAGTTTTCAGATTTCTTTTTTATAACAAATACAGGAGAATTCCAAGGACTAATTGATTCTTCAATATGCAGAGCATTTAACTGCTCCTATACCAGCTGTTTTAAAGCCTGCAGTATCTCTTTTGTTAAAGGCCATTGATGAACCCATACAGGCTTATCTGTTATCATTTTAAAGGTAGGACTTTTAGTGCTCTCAAAAAATCAACAGTTGTTATACCTTGTACAACCTGTTGTTTTTGTACAACTTGTATGAGTGGTGACTGTTTACATAATACCAATTAATATTTTTCCAGAAATGTATGTTAGCTTGTGGTTTTTTTTCTGAGACTGGAGGAATGTTAATCTGAGTATTCCACTGCTGTAATAAAACACATCTTCATAAATTCATGGCAATGTTAGACACATATGACTTTAATTTTCCTCTCTGTTCTTCTGGCCCTATACATTTGAGTCATCCCATGCTCTGTTTAACTTGGTAACACTTCAATCCTTAAAAGCTGAACATTTACCTTCAGAATGGGCAATTTGGATGCCAAGATTCTGGTGCAAGTATTGTTACATCCACACCTGTGTCTACCATACCTTCAATGACAATATCATTTATTCATATTTTTAATTTTGGTCTTTGCTCATTTATAGAAGTTTGCCAAAATCTTCACTTTATGGTTTTTCCTGAATTTTGTGTTTTCTTTTCTATCATCTAGAGCAGTAGGTTCTTTAATTGCTCTGGGAAGTTTTTTTTTTTCTCCCACTATGACAGTATAAGACTAAGCTGAATTTGATACAGTGGCCTGTGAGAGACACTTCAGGGTGTTTTGTGGTGGCAAAAGTTACTTTGTCTGTCCTTTATTGACCTATATTTGTTAGTCCAATGCTGGCCTTTGCCACATCTTTTGCACATTCCAGAAGGGAGAGGTGTTCTGTTGGGGTTATTCTTAGTAAGTACTGCCATTCTGATTTCATTTTACCTATAGGATGAAACAAAGTTCAAGTTTCCAAGCACTAGGGGAGCTGAGAACTTTCCAATTGCTGGCCCACCATTTTAAACAACAGAAATAGCCTGTTATGTCCCTTAATTTTCTAAGGCATTGTATTTTTCATAGCAACAAAACCTGTTTCTAACAAAAAGAACAAACAAATCTGATTGGTTGAACATTTTGTGTTGGTTGACAACGATGAAACACACTAGAAAACCCCGTAATCTTTGATTCCTGATTAGTGATAAATGCAACATAACTTGGCACAAATGCCTGGGGGTTCTATAGTTATAAACCTTACTTCAACTTCTGCTTGGTACAGCCAAGAAAAGCAAGGCCATCAAGTCCTTGTCCTACAGCCTTGATCAATCAAAAACCCCACTTATGGTGATTTATTAAAGACTTTGTACCTCATAAGTGCTAGTTTGCTTCTTCCTGACACACAACAGACAAGCTAAAACAATGGTTTCCTTCACTACCTGAACTTAGGTGCCCTGAAATTTGTGCTATGGACCAGCCTAGCTTCAAACTCAGAGGTGTGGGGATATGTTTCAAAGTTATTAAAAACCAGTCTGAGCTACCCATAGTCAGTCTAGGAGGATCAGAGAATGGTAACTCACACCTTTAATCCCAGCCACAGGGAATGTCTGGGTGTGGTGACCTAAGACCTTAATCCCAGCAAATCTGAGTTAATGTCATTTTAGCAGTTCCAGGCTCCCAGGCAGGCAGTGGTGGTGCCACATCTTTAATCTTAACCTGGATGTGAAACAACTGAGTGAAGAGGGTATTTAAGGCAGACATAGAAAGACAACCAAGCAGAAGAAACCAGAAGGAGTGAGGCTGAGGAAGACAGCTAGGTCAGATCTGACTATTGCATTTACTCATTTATATGTCAGCCTTTCCCTGAGATCTGGCTCTGAGTTTCCTGTAGTAGGAGGTTTCTGGCCCGGACTTTCCAGCCTTGCCTCAAGGTTTAGACCCGCAGACACCCAGATGCTCAGAGACACACAGAGGCTTACAAGTTTTAGGCTGAATCGGCCAAAGGCTCAGGCATATCACTTGCTAACTCTGTACCTTTCATCTAACCCATGATTCATCCTGTTCAGCCATGGGGCTTGGTACCTTTTCTCACAGCAGCATGGTTGTCCTCTGCTTCCTGCGGCTTCTCTCTGGCATTCTGCTCTGTGCTTCCTGTTCTCAGAGTTATCTTAGTCTGGTAGCCCCACCCATACTTCCTGCCTGCCTTTGGCCAATCAGCGCTTTTTATTAAACCAGTGGGTGGGACAATTATTTACCATAAAACAACACAATACCCCTACAGTTTCCTTCATTCATGCAACATAGAGATCTTTCAATTACATCTTTACCAGCTTTCTATTTTCAATGGTTACTTTCACTATCTATGCTTAGCTGTTCTGGAACTTGCTCTGAAGACTAGACTGGCCTAAAAACCAGAGATTCAGCAGGCTCTGCCTTACCAGTGCTGGGATTAAAGGTGTACACCCCTACACCCAGCTCTAAACTTCCATTTAATTCCTTTTCACAAGTTGGAATTTTAGCTGGGTGGAGTCTTGTCCTGAGGTTACCATTCCACTTTTTCTATTTCTTATCTGTTTATCTCCTTGAAGCCCTAAAATTAAGCTCTATTCCATTTCCTGATGCCCCTTTTCTCTATCTGAAAATTTTATATTTTTACTTTCTCAACTTGCTCCTTTTATTGTAAATCTTCATTAGAGTTAACATTAATAACCACATAAGAGAGTCAATACTAAGCTGTTTAACCACACAAGAGAGTCAATACTAAGCTGTTTTGAGATTTCCTGTGCCAGTGGAATTGATACAAAACTCTTTACTTGATTCAAGCAAACTTTTCAGGCAAGGGCAAAAGCAGCCACATTTTTCACCAGAAGATTACAGAACCAGTCTCTAAGCCACATACTAACATTTTTCTCATCTAAAACCTTTTGAGCCATCCCCTCCCCTAGTTCAAATCACTCTCAGCACCACTGCCTCCAATTTTCCTACTAGGATGGTCCATTAAGTCCCACTTAAAGCATTCAACTGCTTTTTTAATCCCCAGCCCCACCGTCCATATTTTTTCACACAAAAATATGGTCTAACTTGTGACAGCAATACCCCAGTCCCTAGTACCCAACTTCTATCTTAAGGATTCTATTGCTGTGAAGAGAAACCATAACTACAACAACTGTTATAGAGAGAAACATGTAATTGGGGGCTCACAGTTTCAGAGGTTTAGTCCATTATCTTCATGGTGGCACACAGGCAGACATGGTGCTGGAGAAGGAACTGAGAGTTCTACATCTTGAACAACAGGCAGCATAAACAACTGTGTCACCAGGAATAGCTTTAGCATAGGAGACCTCAAAGCCCACCCCACAGTGACACTTTCTCTAATAGTGGCACTCCTTATGGAAGTCGTTTTTCTGCAAGCCACCCAAGAGCCCCTCTTTGTACTTTAACAGTGCACAGACAACACATACAGGCAAAACACTACTCACAAAAAAATAAAGAAAATGTAAAATATGGCATTTATCTTTTTGGATACTACTAATTTTGCTTAATATGATAACAGATTACAATTCCATCCACTTTTCTGCACACAGCATAATTTCATGTTCTCTTATGGCACACTTTTGTGGATAGCTAGGCTGATTACATAACTTGTGACTGGTGCCACAAAAGACATGGATATGCAGACATCTGTTCTCTGTTTGCATATTCTGTTGGATACACAGGAGTGACATGGATGCTGGACTAGTTTGGAGTTCTATTTTTAGGGTTTTGTTGTTTTGTGAGTTCAATTTTGTTTTGAATTTCCTCCTCTGAATTTCATAGTGACCACAGTGCAGAACAGTTCCTTTTCCCATATATCCTAACAGCATTTGTTGTTTGTTTTCTGGGTTATATGCATTATGGCAGGGCTGTGACATAATCCTCATTGATTTATACTATATCAAGATAGTGAGTACTTTGTTTCTTGCTTTTATTATCCATTTAAACTTTTTCTTTTAAGAAATGTCTCTTTAATTCATTGGCACATTCGCTGATTAGATTAGCTGTTTATTAACATTAGATATTTTTGTTTAGCATCCAATCCAAACAAACAGGCTTGATTAGAATGCTCTCACATGCTGTACTTGGCTCACATTCATTCCTGCACTGCTCTTCTGAGGTCCCTTCCTGTCCACTGGTTCATCTTCTATATAAAAAGCCTTCTATCTTTCTGTCACGTATATGCAGATGTATTGGAATCTTGATTGTGTAAGAAAAATAGATACTATTTGTCTCCTTTATTGTACTCTTTTCCTCTGCTTCACCTTCCTGTGGAACCTGTTCTAGATCATTCCTTTTGTTATGATAGAGTACTCTAACAAAAGTCCCAACTTAGGCTTGGCTGTTGCTTGCATAGATTCTGTCTGATATGTACATAGGAGTCACATAGCTGATGTTTTTCCTGACGTATATAAACCTACTAAGCAGAGATTATAGGTTTAACACTGCTTTTTATACAATTTTAAAATGGTTTCAAGATTTTATTTGATTGGCTGGCTGAAGTATTTAGAAATATTTGTCAAAAGATAACCAACTAAGAATGAGCTAGAAATTCCTGACAATTTTGCCTTACTATTAGTGAAGGTATTCAAAGACTTAGGGAAATAAGAGTGCTCCAGTGAGTTTACTTTTAAAACTTAATCCTCCCTGATGAGGGCTCAGAAGACATGCCTCTCAATAGTACTATGAGACACAAATTGGTGAGAAGAGCATGGACATATTTAAAGGGTTTTGTAAGGGCCTCTTCCTTGTGCCAGACCTTCTGGTGAGTGATGCAGCTACTAATTGATTAGATTAGATCCATGGATATAATTGGACCCTGGAGTATCAGGGACCAAGTGTTAACACTGAGTCACCAATGTACTTACATTACAGCACAGGAAAAAATAATGTCTGTAATGACATGAATCTTGTAGAACTTTGGCTCTGGTTGTCCAATTATTCCTGGGGAGGGGAGGATGCCATAAATAATCAGCCTACAAAGGTCTTTCTTGTTCTCTATAACAATAAAAAAATTAACAATTAGAAATTAAAAGCCTGAAAAAAAAAATAAGAGAAGGGATACCTTGAACAACATCAATAGGCCATCACAGCTTTTCAACCAACTTCCAGACTTGAGCTAATTTATAGATACAGAGCCCCTTGAAGGTGACCATGTCCTGTTGAAGGACTTTGTTACAACACAATAAAGATTAATATTAATCCTTCTTCCATCCTTCCCAGAGGGACTTATAGACTTTTACTAGGGCAACTGCATACTGGGGAAAAGGATATAATTCGATCTTTTGTGACCTACTTGATACAGATCCTGAACTGTTGGAGATTCAGGAAGACTCCATAAAGATTGCTGTTCTCCAATTAAAGTATAGACAAGTGAGGGATGGAGTGTTATTCAAAGTTCAACTGATTCTGAATTGTTGGAGATTTGGGAAGACTTTAGAAAGATTTCTGTTCTCCAATTAAAGTATAGACAAGTGAGGGATGGAGTGTTATTCAAAGTTCAACTCACAATGGGTTCAATACTCTTCCAGACATATGAAGTATTTATTTCCCCAGAATAAAAAACTGGCATAGTTATGCTTAGCAGTTGGCAAATTCCTCATATTGGGTCCCTGATCTATAGAGAAAGGTCTATTATGGTTAGAAAGGCAAAATGGACTGAAGTAGAGTTGTGCATATCACAGAAATCAAGAACAATATTGCATCCCTGTTGGGGTTACAGAAATTTGTGCCACTATCAAGGACTTGCGTGTTACAAATGTGTAGCTCCTACAGCATCTCATTTTATCTCTTCTCTTTAGCCTATACAGAAAACAAATAGATCATAAACAATGACAGATGACTGTCACTTAATCAAATAATTATTTCAACCACAGCTTCTATACCAAATATGCTGTCCTCACTTGAGCAAAGATACTCATAGAATATGAAATTCAGCTATTAATTGTACAAATGCTTTTAGCTCCACACTTGTTCATAAAGGCCACAAAAGGAAGTTTTCTTTCAAATGACAAAGCCAGCAGTCTACTTTTACTGTTATGCCTCAAGGGTCTGTTAATTCTCCAATTCTGTCCCTTCCACAAAGTATCACATTGGTTCATTGCACTGATGACATTGCTGTGATTGAAGCAAGTAAGCATAAAGTAGCAACCACTCTAAACTGGTTGGCAAAATATATGCATATCAGAAGACTGGAAAGGCATCCAACCAAAATTCAGAGGCCTTCTACCTCTGAGAAATTTCTTGGAGTCCAGTGGTGTGGGAGATGGGAAGATATTTCTTCTGGTATAAAAACAGTGCATGTGGCCCTTCCCATCACCAAAAAAAGAATCACATTGTGTAGTGAGACTATTTGGATTTTGGAGATAATACATCCCTCACTTGGGTGTGTTGCTCAAGCCTGTAAACCAAATGACTGAAAAAGCTGACAGTTTTGGGTGTGGCCTGGAACAGGAGAAGGCTTTTCAACACATTTAAGCTTTAGTGCAGGCTGTTCAGCCATATGGACCTTAGCAGACTTGATGTGTCAGTGGCAGATAGTAGGAATACTGTTTGTACCCTTTGGTAGGCTCCTATAGATGAATCACAGTGGAGGACTTTGAATTTTTAGAAGTACCTATTGTCATATGCAGATAACTATTCTCTCTTTGAGAGACAACTAGATTGTGGGCTTAGTAGAACCTGAACAATTGACAGTGGGTTATTGAGTGTTCATCGTGAACAGTGTTACCTGACCTGTCGAGTCATAAAGTTTGCACAGTATCAATCTATCATCACATGGAAGTGATGAGATCAGACTGAGCAGTTCATAATGGCAGTCAAGTTACATGAAGTTCCTACTACCTATAACCTCACAGGTGTGCTGTACATCAACTGACTGAGGAAGAGAAGACTAGGGTGTGGCTTACAGTCAGTTCTACACATTAGGCAGGTACCACCCAGAAGCTGACAGCTGCAGCAGTATTGCCCCATTTCAAGGCAACCCCCAAGGACACTGGTGAAGACAAATCTTCACAGTGGAAGATCTTCAGTATATGTGATTGCACAGTTTGCTTAGAAAAAAGATGTTTTGATATACAGGTATATACTGATTCATGGGCTGTGGCCAGTGATTGGGCTAGGTTATCAGGACTTGGGAGCTGTTTACTAGATGATTGGAGAGAAAAGCCCTGAGAAAAAGATAGCTTCATCCCTGACCCCCACCCACATGGTAAAAAGAGAGAACTGACTCCCTTGTACCAGGCTTTTTTTTAGGCCACCAATTAGCTCCCAAATCACGATACATATACTTCTTATTAGTTATGAATGCTTACAATTATCTTATGTTTGTCCTGATGGCTCTTATAACTTAACTTGATTCTCTCCATCTATGTATTGCCTCAGGGCCCCTTACCCCTCTTTCCTCCTGAATGTCTTGCTTTCACTACC
Organism: Phyllotis vaccarum; assembly: GCA_033318265.1. Classification (NCBI taxonomy): domain Eukaryota; kingdom Metazoa; phylum Chordata; class Mammalia; order Rodentia; family Cricetidae; genus Phyllotis; species Phyllotis vaccarum. The sequence continues at coordinate 150,850 of JARWLC010000012.1, forward strand.
TTTCTTGTTTGGCTGGTGGTTGCCTGACTCCTGGCCCAGGAAGCATCCCTCTCTTTCTCCCTCAGTCTCTTCTTTCATCTCTCTCCTCCTATTTATTCTCTCTGCTGCCAGCCCCACCTATCCCTTTCCTGCATAGCTATTGGCCATTCAGCTCTTATAAGAGCAATCAGGTGCCTTAGGCAGGCAAGGTAAAGCAAATGCAACAAACAGGTCTTTACATAGTTAAGAAATACAGCACAAAAATGTAACAATCTTTACATTCTTACTTAATAAAGGCAGCAGAAACAAATGTAACACACCTTCACATAAAGTAATATTCTACAACCTAAACAAATGTAAACAAATCTTCACATAGTTAAGTATTCTACTATACTCCCCCAAGTTTGTTCTGTGACCTTTACACACAGCGTGCACACACACACACACACACACACACACACACACACACACACACACACACACACAGTTTTTGATATAGTTTTTATGTATTTGTGTAGTTTTTGCAATTTCTAATTTGTTCCCACTATGATCAGTTAAGATATAAGAAATCATTTTGATTTTTGTTATTTTCTAAGATTTAATTAATTACTTTGAATGTGATCTATTTTGGAGAAAGTTCAATAGACTGCTGAAAAGAATGTGTCTTGCATAATTTTTGACATATGTCCATTTGATATATGGTACAGGTAAATTTTTAAGTTGTTTTATTAATTTTTTTATCTGGACTATCTATCTGTTGATGCAAGTGAGACACTAAAGTCAGACACTGTTACTGTATCTGGATTTCTCTGTCCCTTTGTGTCTGGTATCAGTTGCTTTGTGAGACTGAATGCACCAATGTTTGGTACACAGATATTTACTATCATCATATCTTCTTGATGGATTGTTCCCTTGTTAATATTGATTAGTCTGATTTATCTCTCTGGAGTGATTTTGACTTGAATCTGCTCTGCCAGGTGTGAGAAGAGCTGCTCTTACTCACATTCAGAGTCCATTTTCCTGAAATATAATCTTCAGTCTTTGAATTTCAGTTTGTGTCTGTTTTCACTAATGAGTCTCTTACAAAAAGACAGCAACCAGTCTGTCTGTCTCTCTGTCTCTCTCTCTTCTCTCTTTGTCTCTGTCTATCTCTGTGTGTCCGCTTCTGTCTTTCTGTGTGTGCCTGTCTCTGTGTGTGTCTGTCTGTCTCTGTCTCTCTCTGTGTGTGTTTGTATCTGTCTGTCTCTGTGTGTCTGTCTGTCTGTTTGTCTCTGTCTCTCTGTGTGTATGTGCATGTGTGTGTGTCTATCTCTCTGTCTCTCTGTATGTGTCTGTCTGTCTCTCTGTCTCTCTGTGTGTGTCTCTCTGTCTCTCTGTGTGTGTCTGTCTGTCTCTGTCTCTCTCTCTGTGTCTGTCTGTCTCTGTCTCTCTCTGTGTGTGTCTGTCTGTCTCTGTCTCTCTCTCTGTGTCTGTCTGTCTCTGTCTCTCTCTGTGTGTGTATGTGTCTGTCTGTCTGTCTCTGTGTGTGTGTGTCTGTCTGTCTGTCTCTGTCTCTGTGTGTGTCTGTCTGTCTCTCTTTCTGCATCTGCCTCTGTGTGTGTGTGTATGTGCATGTGTGTGTGTCTGTCTCTCTGTATGTGTCTGTCTGTCTCTCTCTGTCTCTGTGTGTGTGTCTGTTTCTCTCTGTATGTGTCTGTCTGTCTCTGTGTGTGTGTCTGTCTCTGTGTGTCTGTCTGTCTTTCTCCTCTCTGCATTCTGGCAGTCTTTATCCTTTATAGAATTAAGAACATTATATTTAATGTTATCATTAAGAGGTCTGTTTAGCATCCTCTTTATTCATATTTACTTAAGATGCTGGGCTCTTTCCTATGTCTCATTGGCTTATTTTCCTGTGAGATTCATTCTTTCACAAGCTCTCAAGTCTGTGTGTACCCTTCTTTCACTTCCATGTACTGTATGCCTCTTAGTAATTTCTACTATACTGGCCTGGTGCTCATTAACTGCCTTAGTTTTTTGATTGCCATGCCTAATCTTTACTTTTTATTGTTGCCAAAAAACACCAGTAGGTGCAAAATTAGAGGCTAAAACTAAAAACTGCAAAGGCTGATCATAATCTCTTAAAGGGACTACATCTACAGGAGAACTTAAGCCTCTTTTTAAACTTCTGTAGGGAGATGCTGAGCCTGGATTTTGATTCCTGAGGCTAAAAAGGACCTTACTAAAATAGAACAGGCATTACAAGATATGTCAATACAACAGATAGATTATTATCAGCCTTTGCAATTTTTAGTTTTAGCCTCTAATTTTGCACCTACCGGTGTTTTTTGGCAACAAGGTCCCATTTATTGGGTAAGTCTTTCTGCGTCAGCTGGGCGCACAGTTATTCCTTATCCTGAATTAATAGTTCAATTGTTATGGAAAGGTAGATGCTTGGGGCGGGCTTTATTTGTCAAAGATGCAGATATAATAGTTTTGCCTTTACCCAAGATATGGTTGCTAATTTGATTCAAAATGATGATTCTTGGTGTTTGTTTTTGTGCACCTTTAAAGGGCAGATAGTTCAAGCTTATCCTAAACATAAAATCATTCAAAGTTTTAAATTATGCTCTTTTATCTTTCCCAAGATAATAAAGACCCAACCTATAGCTGGGGCATGTCTACTTTTCACTGATGGCTCCAAGACTGGGACAGCAATAGTTGTGGATGGAGATCATATAGAAAGCATAATAGTGCCCCAGGCCTCTGCTCAGTTGATAGAAATTACTGCTATGATACTTGCCTTTCAATTATATCCTGAAGAGCCCCTTAATATTTATACTGATAGTGTGTATGTGGCCAATATTATGCCCCAACTAAAAGTGGCCCCTCATGTGGGGGAATCATCAAAGATTCTTAGCCAATTACAAAGCTTACAGATTTTGATATGGTCCAGAAAGCAATCTGTGTTTGTAGGACATATTAGAGGACATTCTGGCTTGCCTGGACCACTTGAATAATTTTTGCCTCTCTAGAATATGACCAAGCTCTACAATTACACAAAAAGTTTCATATCAATGCTCAAACGTTAAGGCATCAGACACAATGCACCAAAACAGAGGCCCTTTCTATAGTTTCCACATGTGCCACTTGTGCTCCCTTTATTCATGTTCCATCCTTTGGAGTAAATCCTAGAGGTCTTAGACCAAATGATATATGGCAGATGGATGTCACTCATGTCGATGGTTTGGGAACCAAACATTTTTTGCACATGGCTGTAGATACTTATTCAAAAACGATCATGGCTACCTTATATTCAGGAGAGAAAACTAGACAAGTAATCGAACATTTGCTAGCTTCTTTTGCTGTTATGGAAGTGCCTAAACAGATTAAAACTGATAATGGTCCAGCATATACTAGCAGACAATTTTCCTGGTTTTGTGAACTCTGGGATATTAAACACAGTACTGGTATCCCTTATAATCCACAAGGACAAGCTATTGTTGAGAGGACCCACCAGCACATCAAAACTTATTTAAAAAAATTAAAAGAGGGTGACATATACCAAAACTGTCAGGGCCCACAGACCCTTCTTTCTCTTCTATGGTTTGATGGAAGGATTTGTCCTCCGGACAGTGGCAACCGCCAGCACCTGTGTTGGCCAGAGTTAGGGGGGCTGTTTGTATTTATCCACCAGGTGCTGAGAAGCCAATTTGGATACCTGAGAGATGTGTGCGTTCTGTTCAACATGAAAAGATTGTGGTTCCTGATGCTGGGGCTCCTGATGGTGACAAGTTAAGAGACACGTTGGAGCCTGGTAAAGAATCCTCCAATATTGATGCCAATAAGTAAAGAAAGCCCTGTGTTTCCTGCTGTTTTTGCCTCCAATTAGACCACTGACACAGCTGCCAGTAAGGTGCCCGTACAGGAAGCCTTTATAAATATGAATGAGAATAGTACCTCTTTTAATTCACATGGCTGCATAGTTTTAGCCAACAGGAGATTTTGTGGAAAATGATAGCCTCAGCAAGGTTATAGGATTAAAGAATATGTGGTATCCTATGAATACAGAAATTAGGGAAAATAACAGCTATACAGAACCACGTCCTGCAGGGTTGTGCTGGAAATCTATATATGATACCCAACTGCAGCCAGGATTGTTGTGAGATGCTTGTCTGTGAGGTAGCCCAAGGTGTCTACAAAATGCTAAGCACACAGCCCAGGGAGATTTGTGGCTTGCTGGTCTTCAAGGACCCCCAGATTCTGCCGTGACCTCCTATCATTATAAAATCCTACAATGCATAATCAACCTCAGATGTTAGACGGGACTTCTTTGTGTAGCCTACATGCCTGCTTAGACTTCCTCCCCTTCATGATGATTGAGGCAGTTGCCTTTTATGGCACTGCTAAGTAGAATGCCAGCACTCATTTTGAAGAGACCCAGATTCAGACCCTGGAGGGTGGGAAGGGTTTTTTAAATTGTTCAGCTTTGAATTGCAGCCTAAGCAACTGTTGGAGTAAGGAACATTCCAGGGCCCTGTTGGTACGCGTTCCAGCTGCAATGATGATGCCGGTGGGCATTCTGCCAGACCAAGATCGTTTCCCAGTGGCAAAAGAGAGACTTTGGAATAACTGCTGCAATTGATACTGCTGTCGCGCTTGCTGCCATTGGAGCTACGGCCGCGGGAATTGCATTGAGCCAGACAGCCCGAGCTGCATCTGTGGTGAACCAACTATCAGCCAGGGTGGTGGCTACCTTTGAAATTCCAGAGACTTTAAATGGACAAATACATTTTGGGATTTTATCCCTCAACCAACAAACTGCCCTGCTACAAGTACAAATTGATGTTTTGCATGTGCAGTAACGGCTATTGTGTGACCTTAGATATTCTGATATTTGTGTTACCTCAAGTAAGATAGAAAATGTTAGTCAGCAATTGCATATGTTAAACCAGTATCTTCGGGGCCCCTGGAATGCAACCTTTTTAAATTATACCTTGCAGTTAGCATATACCATTACCTTGATTAATAATACCCAAGTAACACCCCTTGAGACTAGTGATTTATAGAATACCCTGGCTAAGGCAGCTGGGTGGATGACCCGATGTGCCCCAACCCGCGGGTAAAGTCACCAGAGACCCTGGAGGAGGGGAGTGAGAATGAAGGGGAGGACAAGAAAGACGCAAAGAGTGAGGGCAAGACAAAAGGATCTGATCAAGCCCGTTTATTAAGGGAATGAACTGAGTATATGTAGGGTGAAGGGGTTGGTTATCACTCTTGCTGATAACCTTGAAAGGAAAAGTAAGTTGTAGGTGGAGAAGGGTAAGACAGTTGAGATTATGAGTGTGATAGGGTGGAGGAGCAAGGACACATTCCATTTCCAGCAAAAGTCGTAAACAATAAACAAGGTGAAAACAAGACCTGCGATCAGCCTGATCCTGTTAATTGCTGAGAATCATGAGATGTGACCCTGGGTCAGAGTTAGGCAGAACTTTATTCTGTCACATGAGATGTGACCTTGGGTCAGAGTTAGGCAGAGCTTTGCTCTCCACACCGATGGTCTGGTTCTATTTCCCTTTTAATATTATGCCTTAGAGGGTTGGCATGCTGTTTTTTCATTCTGGTACGCTGCCATAGGCAGCAATGCCATCAGCAGGCAGTAATAAAGCAGGTTTTCCTGTCTTTGCAACCCCCGACTGATGCTCAAATATGGAGATCAATGCTAGAAGGATTTTCCCAATGACGGGCAACTTCCCCGCCTGCTACATCTACCTAAGACAGGAGTTGACACATCCAATGATGGGTTATGTAGCAGGGGCTAGAGGTCGACCTAATACAGGGGTTTCCTTCCATTTTTTAAAATAAAAGGGAGTGAGATGTTGGTTCCTGACATCAAGCTGGATTGTGTGCCTATGGAAAATTCCACTTTGGCTCTCGTGGCCCCCTCCTCCCAGAGGACTAACCTTGTGACAGCTAGGGGGATAAACATGTTTTTCGGCTCTGCAGTTTTTTTGTTATAGCTGCCACCCCCAGGGGCATTAGATCTGGGATCTTTCACAACCTTGGGTATGGGCTGACTAGGAGGAAGTTACGAGGAGAAAGTATTTGAGAGGTATAAAAGAGTGTGTTGAATAAAGCTCCGGTCTCTCTCTCTCTTTGTGATCCTGGATGATGGAACCTGACGACTCCTGAGTGCAGATTATTTAACCTCGATGCCCCTCACCTGGACTAGACTCGGGCCACTTCAAACCGGATGCAGTAATGAGTGCTGTGGTGTTTAAAATTCTCATTTCTTTATATCTTTCAGATAGCTCCTGTCTAATCATTTGTCACAGTTGTCAAAAGTTTATTTCCCATCCCATAGGCTGTCATGGCATCCTTTGTTGTGCAACATACTAATTCCATATAGCCCAGATGTCAGTTCTTGGGATTATTACTTGTACTATTGTTATCTTTTTCAGAGGGTCCTTGCCTAGATATATCTATATCTTGAAGGTTTTGTGTGTGTGTGTGTGTGTGTGTGTGTGTGTGTGTGTGTTTTAACCTATTTCTCTTCTGGCAGACATGAGTCCTTTGCTATCTCAGATATTTCAAATGTTCGGTATTCAATACTGAAAACCTGAGAACATTTAGATAACTTGCATTGCTTCACCTTTAATGCTGTGTTTGTTTCTAAGTCTTAACTTCGGTGACTCTTGGGATAAACAGCATTTCCCGTTTATTCGCAGGGTCATGTTGAGCAGCCTTCTCCTGAAGATCCAACCCCACGTATCGCTCAGAAAGAAGAAAACAAATGACACATCACCAAAGCAAGTTAGATGTAGAAATACAATAAAAGACCAATTATGGCACCAGAAGCTATAGAAATAATGCAAATTGGGTTAAAATTGTCATTTAATAAATGTGTGTACTGAGAGTGGGTGAGGAGATAAAAAAGGAACTGAAAGTAAATGAAAGAAAACACAGCACGTCTGTCCCTTTGGGAGAGGAGAAGGAGGAGAACGGCCAAGGGCCAAAAGAAAATGCAGTCAGGCCTGGGCCTAGAGCTCCCGGGAAGCTTCCTACCCTTTCCCACACATTTTGCTTCTGTTCTTTTTTAAGCTTGAACTGTCACCTCGGTCAGTCCCTCTGGGTCTTCTTGTCTTCACAGCAGAAGCTATGCCTTGTTATCCTGCATCTTTTTTCATTAAAACATACGGATGGGGGGTGGTCTAATCCAGTTTTCACCCCAGAACTGTCTTCCTTTGGAGAGTCAGGTCTTCGTGCTCAGAGACATGCAGTAGATGAAACAGGAATGTCACTCACACAGTGTTATTCCTTCAAGGGAAGAAATGCAATAATACCTGTTATCTACCCAGAAGACTAGCAAAGGGTGGGTGAGATCTGCTGCAACAGGTAGCAAAAATGTCACCAGCTCATTGATAATATCCACTCCCAGCCTTCTGGGCAAGAAAACAAGTATTTTATCTCCTCCATTGAGGAGAGGCCCTGAGTGTTTAACATTCCCGATTCTCTAGTGCTCTGTAGGGCAAGGACCTTTTTGCCAGCAAAACTTTGTTCCTCTAGGAGGTTTATGTATGCTTTTCTGTGCATGTAGTATTGAGTTAATTATCACCAAAATAGTTTCAACAAATTATGCTGTTCTTAAATATGCTTAAAACAAACCACTCAAGGTAGACTCTGGAAGTTTAAACCAATACTGGTTATTGAGCAGTACTGAGGCAACCCCTCCCCAAGCTTTCTGTGAAGGTTGAAGAGACCTTTGTACTCCTGGTTTCTAAAATATGCTTTTAAGGGTCTGTTTTCTTTTGAATCTCATTTAGCCTTTATTTTTACTTATTTTTGGCTGGCCCATAATGCCATAGATTCAGTACACTAAAATACAGGCCCAGGTGAAATAATTCTTCAAGCTAGTTCCTTCCATATATTTTTTGCCTTAAGCTCCTATAAGTCATCAGATATTGCTTCTCTGACATCTCAGCCAGTTTGCTTTAGATGTTATGTAGTGTCAGAGCTCTGGACAGTGGAGGTGGTTTATGTGGCACCTCCTCCTCCTCTTTCTTCTCCTTTTTTTTTATTCTTCCTCCTCATCCTCCAATGAAGCTTTGCAATGTGGCAAATTGGCAAGAAACTTTGGCTTAGAAGACACACTATCTACATACTTCTATGCTCACTCCAGTTTTTCATGTGTCTCTAGTCATGTTGCATGGCTAAGCACTTGTTGTGGACTAGAACATGACCACTCTATTGTATTCAGCCATTATTTAAGGCAAAATGTTAGAAGATAAATGTTGTCCCTGCTTCAGCATAAAATTAATTCAATAATGACATTCAAAGGTACGGCTGTCACCACAATAGCTTTGACCAGTTGCCTAGAGAATACTATTGGTGACTCTTATGCAATGTGTCCTCCCAGTTATTAGGCTTGTGTAATGACTAAATCTAAACAACAATACATCATCTCCTCCTCTTCTTTTGAGACAGTCTTTCTATGTAGCCCAGGTGGGCCTCAAACTTTCAAGTGCCATGATTAAAACATATGCCCAACATCAATGCTTCTTTATAGTATATTGATCTTTTATAGAATAAGATCATATTGTTTTGACTTTAAAGTAATATAGATTATTTGACACTTAAAATCATTCACCCAATGATGTTATTTCTAGCTATCATTAGTTAGATCATCAAATTTACCTTGTAGGCCCCTCTTTTATTCTTTAGTGCATAGTGACTTCATAGCAGTATGTATAATGACAAACTTTGGTTTCATTAGTCTGATAGCCCATGCACTTTGAGGCACCTGTAGGAACTCTACAGAACTTTCTACTGCTGTAGTGCTAAGTTATGGTTGCCATTACCTGCTAGGCTTAAAGGAAAGATATATTTTCCAGAAAATGTAGAGACCAATTGCTAGTGTTTTCCAGGTGAACTGTACAGTCTTGTAGAATTATGAACATAGGAAGGAAGAATATGGATCAGCTGAAGACATTAAAAGTTGAAATTTGGGAAAAAAAATAGAGAATGGAGGGATACTCGAACAGAGGTGGAAACTGCCGTAGCAGATCTTGTGTCTTAGACACTACAGCTTGTGGTAGCACCTTCCAGAACTGAGGCCCACTCTTTGGTTTCTTGTCAATTATACTGCATTTATTGGTGGTGGTTCCTTCGTGATAGACATATTTAGCATGCCATCCCATATTACAAATACCATTTTCAACTGTGTGAAGATGTTCCCTCATCCCATTGCTTGTCTTGTATGTAGTGTCAATTGTTTGGCACAGGTGGTAGTTTGAAAAACTGAATCTGTAAAAATAGATAAGTACTGCTGATGGTTCGATTGCACGGGAGCAGTGCACAATTTCAGGGTGCCTAGAGCTTTCTACTGCCCATTTCCCCATCTTGCATACATTTCCTAGACATGTCAAAGCTTTTTATTTTCTAACACACTCATTTCTTCTCTGAATGTTTTACTGGTTCACAATTTTTTAAAAAACATACTTTTATTTTTATTTCATATGTAGAGTTTTTTTGGCTGCATGTTTGTTTGGGGGCTATATGCATGCAGTACTGATACCATGGTGACCAGAAGAGAATGTCGGTTCCTCCAAGACTGGAATTCCAGATGCTTGTTAGCCACTATGTAGGTACTGTAAGTTGATCACTAGTCCTCTGAAAGAGCAGCTAGTTTTCTTAGCCATTGAGACAGCTTTCCAGTCCCATCCAGAGAATTTGTAATGATTGTTTGGCCATGATGAATTGTTCCTAAGTGGTTTTCTTCTTGTATAGCACAGCGGTAAACTTTAAACAAACTTTGTTAAGGATTCCATCAGTTGAAATTCTGTCAGTAAATAGTGTAGGTTTTCCTTACTGTAAAGAATAATTTATACTTGAACATTATGAATGTTTTCTGAATCCTTTCTCAGGCTACACAGCAATCAGCTAGACAGTATTTGAAAGTCTAACGAGTAGACACACAGATTGTCACTATTGTTTGCTTCAGCAGACATATTGTTCCTGTTATTCAAAAAAGTATGATCATGGAGGTACTGGCTCAGGGCAAGTAAGATGGAAGATGAGGAGGTCACTGAGAACTGGAAGGAGGGTGCAAAGACCAGGGAAATCCAAATTTCCTTTTAACATGCCCATTGTAATAAAAGACAGCCTTCTCATAGGGCCCTCTCCACAGATTCGCATTCCTCAAGCACATGCCAGCAAAGGTGTGGTGAGCAGCCCCAACACCACCCATGGGCCAGCCCTTCCTGTCAATCCCCTAGCACAGCGGGAGGCAGAGTACACAGAGGCCTACAGACCAATACCAGGCAGTGTCAGTCCTGAGGAGGAACAAGAGAAACCCATGCTTGACAGGCCAACCAGGATCAACCCAAAGACAGCAGGTAGCTCAGTAAAGTGATCAGACAGCCTTTGGGACCTGATGGGTCACAGTTTCAGACGGTGCAGATAAATGGAGGCAAGAAAGGATGCAGAATGGACAACCTGACCTATTTACACCGTGAACCCCTTGCTCTGCCCACTGTGACCTTGAACCCCGTACACTGTGACCTCTGCCTCCCCCTCCCCTTCCCACTATGATTGGTATGTTGACAAGGGCTGTCCCAAGTCAATAGAAAGGGAAAGCGTTGGGGAACCTACCAAGGACTCAGAGTAGAGTGTCAGACAGTGCCATTTGGCCACTTGGGGTAAAGCCAGTTTATCATGCTCATTAATTTTGGATTTCAAAACACAAATGCGAACTTCCCCCACCCACCTCAAGTGCATGTCACCATTACTTAGAAGTAAGTTCCATTGAAAATATCCTTTCCTTTGTGAAGACAGAAAAATCCTGTTTGATTCTTTCCCCTCGACTACCTTCCTGAGGTCCCCGAAACTAGCCAGGCTGACGGAGTTTCGGTCCCTGTGTGACTGATAATTGATCAGATAGCTGTTTGCTCAAAGACTCAGACTCTCAGAACTCTTGGATAAAGCTTTGTTCACAGGATTTATGGCAGCTTGCTTAACTGCTCAGGATATACTTCCTGAGTTCTAGGGACCCACCTGGTCAGCAGCTTGACCTTCTGGACTTCACTGGAGATAAGGCCCTGGGACCGCATTCCTGATATAACAGCCTGGGTGGGGCCACCCAGGAAAGCCCTTCCCACACTCCTCAGGGTGGCTCCCTACCAGCCAGATTTGCTGTTTGAAGAAACAGGCAGGGCAGGGTGCATCAGAAGCAGGCAGTGGTGGCTCAGAACTCCAGGCCTCTGCTGGTGTGGTCCCTTCCAGCAAGACTGGATCCTTAAGGATCTGGGGCATGCTGTGTCTGTTGATGGCCCTGGCTCAGAAACTTTACCTGGTCCATTTCCTGGATGAAATAAATACCATGGGAATAGAGCAGTTGGAGGAGAGTTGGGGAAAGGAAAACTTTGCGTTGCGAAGGAAGATGGTCCACAGATTTCTCAGGTGTAGGCTACCCTTTCCTTTCTTATCAAAGTGAGGCTGGTATGATGGCCATTTCTGCCCCCAAGCCTGGAGTTTTGCCTTGGCTCTCAATGGGGAGAGGCTTGAGAGGGCAGCTGTGTCCCACCGGGTGCCCTCAGGCTTCAGTCTTTCCCATGCACTTAGCCTTGTCCCTCAGCCATCCTGACGGCCTCCCCCCTCCTGGCCAGCACACAGTTTGGGAGTGAGTGGTGTGGTGTAGGATGAGGGTAGCTATAGTCACCAAGGTGATGAGCTGAGTTTGCAGGATTCCACCACCTTCAGTTCCCCAGGCTTATGCCCTGTAGCAATGTCTTCCCCTAAGGAAGAGCACAACACAGCCTTAACCCTGCCTGAAACCAAGGCCTTCTGTGAGCTGGAGCAGAGCCTCAGCAAGAGGGTTGGCCACCTCCAAGAGTGGGTAGGAAGGGGGTTGGTTGTTAGCTTTAGTCCAGGACCTACCCACAGGACAGAACTTTCTTTGGAGAAAGATGCAGAAAACTTGCTTGCCCCGCCCCCTCTATGGGAGCTAAGGACAGCTGCAGTCTATCTGCCAATTGAGAACTTGCTGGAGTGCCTCTCCCAGCTCACTCTGGCCCAAGAAGACCCTGCCCACAGTGTGCTTGCATTTGCTCACCAGCAGTCTTGCAGTTAACCTCCTAGATGGAGAGATGGCTGGCATGAGAGAAGGAAAGAAAGAAAGGATGAAAGAAAAATAGACTGGTGTTGGGAGAGGTAGGGGGCACAGGAGACCGTGTGTGTGTGTGTGTGTGTGTGTGTGTGTGTGTGTGTGTGTGTGTGTGTGTGTGTGTGTGTGTGTGTGTGTGTGTGTGTTTTATTGTTTTGTTTTGTTCCACTTTTTTGTAGTTGTCTAGAACTCCATAAGTGTGTTCTCTCTCTCTCTCTCTCTCTCTCTCTCTCTCTCTCTCTCTCTCTCTCTCTCTCTCTCTCTCTCGGTTGCAGGCTTTGGCTTGGAAATCCCCAGGGGCATGAGAGGCAGGAACCTGAGGTTGCTGCCCATTTGTTTGCCTTCATGGTACTGTCCCTTCCCCTGGCTCTTTCTGGGCCCTATGAACCAGGCCTCAGCCCTTCCAGCTCACTACTTCCCATGCCCTATAGCCAAAGGATGTCAGCCTATTACCAAAAGATCTGGGGGTCCAGGTCTGGTGAGCAGCCCTTTTCTGTCCCCTCAGCCAGGGTGCTCCCCATCTGCAGGCAAGAGACAACACCCTATCTACTGCCATCAGTCCCTTCCAGAGCTTACCTGTCCTGCCCTGTCATACCCTGCTCTGCCCCATCTGGGGGTGCACCTAGTCTCCCTGAGCAGAGATATAAAAACAAACAAACAAACAAACAAACAAACCAGGGGGTATACTTGGGCATCTACAGAAGGGACTGGGAGAAGTGAGCTGAACCCTACCATCTTGCTCCACTGTTGTTGCAGGCAGCTCCCCGGCCTAACCCCCACTACAGGCTCCTAAATCAGCAGATTAAGCATTTTATAAACTGTATTTTAAATACATGTTTCAAACTTATAGAAATAAAAAGTATGATCACATGTATAATGGGATTTGCTCTTGTGTAGCTCAGTTTTTGTGAGAATATGTTTCAAATTTAATAAAAAAAACATTCTGAGATACCAAAGGGATCTACCCACAGTCAGTCTAGGAGGATCAGACAGTGATAACTCACATCTTTAATCCCAGCCACAGGGAATATATCCAGGAGTGGTGACCTATGCCCTTAATGCCAGCAAATCTGAGTTTAGGGTCAGTTTAGTTTACAGAAGGGGTTCCAGGCTCCTAGGCAGGCAGTGGTGAGGCCACTCCTTGATTTACCAAGAGAGTATTTAAGACTTAAGGTGGGCATAGAAAGAGATAAGGAAAAGGAAGCCAAGAGAAGCCAGGCTGAGGAAGCTGGAAGACAGCTGGGTAAGATCTGACTGTGGTGTTTATTCTCTCTAATATCTCTGACTTTCTCAGAGATGTATCCCTGAGTCTCATTTATTCTTGCAACATGTGTGTGCTTGCAATTAAAGATGTGAACATTCAGCTTCCTGCTCTGGCTGCCATGCTTGCCTGCTACCTGTCCTCAATGCATAAAAGATTCATATCCCTCTGGAATCAAAGGGCAATGGGCCTTTCTTTTTTTAAGTGCTTATGGTGTTTGCTCACAGTCGTAGGAAAGGAACTCATATGGTGCTTAGATTCATACTCCTTTTAATCTGCAGAACAGGATCTTGCTATGTAGCCATGGCTTACCTGATACTCACTATGGACTGATATTCCAGACTAATTTTATTAAATAAAAAATATATCACCACAGGATTTTTGCACTTGAGGCTGGCCTTGAACTCTTGGCAATCCTCTTGCTTCAATCTCCTGAATTCTAGAATTATAAGTGTGAGCCACCATACCTGGCTTTTTGTTATACTCACATCTTTAACACTTTTAATTTATAACCCTCTAGCAGACAGACATATCTGTTTCTTTTTAAAGCATTCTTAATGTGAGATGAATTGAACAGGATTTAATTTCCTCATTCTTAACCCCTGGAAAGCATGTAGAGGTATTTTTCTTTTTTTAAGATTTATTTATTTATTACACATATAGTTTCTGTCTGCATATATGCCTGCAGGCCATAAGAGGGTGCCCAATTTCATTACAGATGGTTATGAGCTACCATGTGGTTGCTGAGAATTGAACTTTAAAAACAGCAAGTGCTCTTAACCACTGAGCCACCTCTCCAGCCCGAGATAATTTTCATTTTAAGGTTTCTTTTTTCATGTTATATACCAGCCATTAGATTCAGCTACAAATTGTGCTAATGTTAAAAAAAAAACTATTTTTAAAAAATCTTATATTTATGCTGTTTTATATGGCCATCTTAACTCTCTTCCTTTGTTTATGGTAAGACAGCCCTGCTGTCTTTCAGAAAAGAGTGTGTAGGTATAAGTTTTCCTTTTGTGTCTTTGAAAGTTCCTCAAGCTTGTTCTGTTTTTCTCCATAAACTGACCATCAGAAACAATTTTGCAGCTTGTCTGGCCCCAGTTTCCTTGCTTGGGGTTTTGTCTCTGAGTCGATTGCTTGTGCCTATTTGTACAAATAAGAAGGAGAGAGGAAGGCTAGGTAGGTGTATAGACCCCACATCCTGACAAATACTCTAACTTTCTTGCTTTTTTCATCTACTTTGTGGATTGTAGCTCCTTTAAAACAGACAGATTCAAATTAGAATTCCTCTGCTATGCTTAGGGATAAAATTCCCTTCAATGAGGTTGCTCTGAGACATTTCAAAAGAAGCTCTTCCAGTCCCACTGTTGTCACTGAGGACTTCTGAGTGTCTATCATTGGCAGGGGATGCCAGCCATAGAGAACATGGCTTCAGCAGATTGTATTCAAAACCGATAAGCTCAGCAGTATCATGGATACCAGTATAGCAGATACATGCGCTGCAGTGATGTAGCAGACAGAATGTCATTCAAAGATGTCCTTAGCACTTGAGAAGATGTGGAGAAGCAGGAGCAAGTTCAGGTGGCATGGCATGTCCTTGTACATAACATGAGAATGATGATCTGAACCCCAAGCATCATTACGGATGGAGAAAGAAACCATTTGCATTGTGCTGGTTCTTGCTGGAAACTGCTATAACTCCAATATCTTACAGCAACACAAATGTCTATTATTCTTTGTTCTGAAAATCAGAACACTGAAATGGAGCCGTGAGCTAATGGACACTGTAGAAGAGAATTGGTTTCTTTGTTTTTTTTCTAGTTTTAGAAGCTTTTTACATCCCTTGACATGTCACATTTTGTTGCCTGGAATTCTTTGCTATACTACCCCACACTCCCAACACATTTTAGATTGACATAATTTGTGGGGGGAGGTTCCTGTGGTGCTCTTAATTCCTCCTCTATCTCTCATTTTCTTTTTCAACAAGTAAAGGAAGAGCATGTTCGATCTAGTTTGGAATTTATTGGGTTGTACACAAAACACTACAATAAACTAGCTTAAACAAGGTCAACCTTTTCGTGTTACACAAACAGAAGTCTAGAAGTGAAATCTCAGGATACAAAAACTCCTGCTCTGCTGGTTACCGCACCCACATTCCAGACAGTGGGAGGAAGCTAAAGTAGATGAGGTCACAATCTCTTAGAAGTTTCAAAAAAACTTGTATTATATCTCGCCAGGCATATCTAGCTGCCAACAGTCTAAAATATCACTGCTTTGCCCTTCAGAGTTCCCAGGTCCCGCTATTAAGAAAGAAAGAACAAACATTTGTGAGACAATTGTATTTCTCTGTTCTATATTGTTATTCAAAGTATAAATATCATATACTATAAAATCTGTGAAGTGGTGGTTTGGAATATTTCTTTGCACTATGTGAATACAGGACACTGTAATTGGGTTAATAAAGAAACTGACTGGCCTATAGTTAGTAGGTAGTTAGGTGGGAGAGCCAGACTAAGAGGATGATAGGAAGAAGAAGGAGGCATCTCAGGAGTCCCCAGGAGACACCGAGAGAAGCAAAATAAGTTACCATGTTGGAAAAAGGTACAGCTATGTGGCAGTGCATCGATAAGAAATATGGTTTAATTTAAAATGTAAGCGTTTGCTAGTAACAAACTGAGCTATTGGCTAATTATTAATATATCATTAATATATTATTAATATATATTATTAATATGTATCAGTTTGGTTATTTGGGAGCTGCTTCCAGGACACCGAGAAACTCCACCTATACACTGGGAAATTCAAATTTGGCTCCTTCCATGACAGATGTATATACTGTGATATAAAAGTTCATGGAGAGTCTGGGGGTATCGCTTAGTTGTTAAAGTGCTTATATCCCAGATCCCACAAACAGCCACAGCACATTGGCCAGCCAACCTAGCCTATATGAGGAGATCTGGACCAGTAAGGCCCTGGCAAAAAAGAAAAACGTAAACAGTACCTGAGGACTGACACCTAAGATTATTCTCTGGCATCAACATGCATGCACACACATGTGTATATGTAACCATAACTGCACATAAACACATGTGTACACAAACATGCAAAAATGAATTGAAAGCCATAGGACAAGGATTCAGTAATGGTAGTAATATACAGAATACAGTACCCAAACTTTGGGTTGTTTAATTGATTACAATCTACTTATAGATCAGGGAAGATTTTTCTCATGTAGGAGGATCAAAAACCAATTTGGTTAATGAGCTCACACACTTCCTGGAGGAGGAGAAATTCAACCCTAATGTTTCGTTCATTAAGATATGAAGTTATAGATATTTTCCAGGATCTTTCAGTATGACACGGATAAAATATCAGGTTAGATATGGCAACAGGAACTAGAAAGAGAATTACTAGAGTGGGAGCCAACTCTGATGTAGACTCCAAGAGGAAGCAGATAGAGAGTGGAACACCTTGGTGAAGCATAAAATGGGACTTGAGTCCTGGGTTGGTCCTAACTCAGTTTGGAATATATGGTTCAGTTATAAATTAGGAGATGAGTTGATTATCCTGAATCACTAGAGTGGATTCAGTGGTTTCTCCAGGCTCCTAGACGTCTACAGTCTGAAGAGTGTGTGGGAGCAAAGCAAAATTTAATCGTGTGCTTTGAAGATAAGGAAGGGATCATTCTAAACTAAAACAGAATTACATCATTTTCACTCTTCCCTTTAATCCTTCCAGGCACCTCCCCTCTAATTTCTTCCAGTCCCCTCCCAAAATTTATAGCCTCTTTTTCTTTGATAACGTGTGTGTGTGTGTGTGTGTGTGTGTGTGTGTGTGTGTGTGTGTGTGTGTGTGTGTAATGTATGCACAAATGTATAAATATAACCTGCTGAGTCTGTTTTTGTTGTTTGTTTATATGCAGTTTCAGGGCTGATCACTTTGTATTAGACAACCAATAAAAGGATTTATCCCTAGGAGAGGCTACATCCCCTCCTCTCCCAAGAACCAACCTGCTTCAAAGAGACTTTTCTTTATGAAAAGTGGAGATCATCATAGCCAACCATGTGTTTAAGTCATGTGAATTAAATGTTGCAATGTAATAATATCAAAGCAGTTGGAGTCATATGCATGAGATGCTCCCAGTGTGCCATCGTCATGTAACCTTTCTCCACAATTAAAGAACAAAGCTCAACTTGTAAGAAAATCCTTGAAAGTGGTGCCTTCTTTTAGTGGATCAAAGTATAAGTTAGTGGTTTGGTTGGTGGTTTCAGGAATTGCTCTGAATTTCTTAAAGTTGAAATAATTTGTAAAGTGTGGTGACTGGGAAGGAAGCCATCAGGAGACAAAGAAAGACAGATGAGAGAGAGAGAGAGAGAGAGAGAGAGAGAGAGAGAGAGAGAGAGAGAGAGAGAGAGAGAGAGAAGGGAGGGAGGGAGGGAGGGAGGGAGGGAGGAGGGAGGGAGGGAGGGAGGGAGGGAGGGAGGGAGGGAGGGAGGGAGGGAGGAGAAGAAAAATGTCTTGTTTCCAAAAACGGATGGTGGCCCATTTCTCAAGCTTTTGATTTTTACAGAGCTGGTCTGCTGTAAACAAACACCTTTGAAAAGAGTAGACGAGTCTTCTACCCACCCCAGAGGAAGTTGTTCCTAGGAGGTTGGGTGGTGTCATACTTTTAAATAGCTGCCTTGCTTTTTCTTTTTGCTTGATGCTCTTTGAGCCTGTGTGCACCATCCACCATGTTGGTTATGTGTATCTTTGTAGCAAACATTATGTAAGGCCCATGAGGATTTATAAAGAAATGTCAGTAAAATGCAAGAAGAGCTTGAAGGAAAACTGGTGCTGAAACAATGGTCCCTTTTCACATTTTGCAGGGAACCATGGAGTTGGCCTGGCCTAGCTGCCTTTAAAGGCATGTGTTTGTGTCATGTGGCTCCTGGGGCACAGTGTGTCTTCAAGTTCCAGAGAGACTGATACACTTCCTCAGGCAATGAAGCTTTGGGACCACTTGATGTTTCTCTGTATGTTCCTTTAGTAGTGAAGGAAGCATGGAAGCTGGGCAGGGCAATTGGTCTACTACGTTACTCTTGTGTATCCTGTATAGCTTGCAAACTTGATTGTATTCTGGCAATGACAACTGTATTGATCCTGGCAATCGACATTATATTCTGTTTTTGATAAAGGTGTAACAAACCTGGTTGCTATCCAGAAAATTGTCATGGCCTCAGTTTTGCTGTGGGCTCTAGTTTCATTCCTCTCAGACATATCAGGTGACCTTGGCCCAGTAAGTAAGCATGGACAGTTACAACATCGTAACACCATTCTTCAGACAAAGTTGTTGTTCTAACCTTCTTTGTTCAATGATTCCTTCCATGATTTCATTTTATCAATTTTTTATAAAGGCAAAGCCTTATTCACTTTTGCCTAAACAGAGAGTGAGTGAAAGGCTCAGGACTTTCCAATTAAACAGAGGGAAAACATGGGAGTAAGCTCAGAATGATGTACAGCAAAGTCTAAGGTGGGTGGCCCTGTGGTCTTCTAGAGTGCAGATTTGTTCATCTGCTCCTTGCTTAGGAAGGCATCTGCCAGGAGGGCAGAGGAGGCTCAAACTGAGAACTGGGGGATCACAGCAGTTCCCCTATGTACAGGATACATCCTAAGATACAGTGGTGCTCTAAAATGTACAGCCACACTAACCTCTTCACATACTTGATCTTCTCTGTCCATATAAGCTTTTAACATAAATTAGTTTATAAACTAGGCATGGTGAATATAAGGACGATACTAACAATAGCTAGTAATAGCATAGAACAACCACAATGGACCGGAGTAATGAGACTTATATGAGAACAATTCCTTCCCCTCTCCTGAAGCATCTATATGCTGTATTTAACTTCTTCCTGTGATAATGGGGATAACATTTTATAGAGAATCACCCCCAAGTGCCTTCTTTCGAGAATGGGTTAACATAGTTACACACCAGTCATATTTATTGCTTAATCATGGTTTCACAGACATCTGGTAGTAGCCATCTTAACTATGTAATTCTAAATGTCCACACTGGTATCATGTTTATTCCCTTCAT
This sequence comes from Phyllotis vaccarum, assembly GCA_033318265.1. NCBI lineage: Eukaryota > Metazoa > Chordata > Mammalia > Rodentia > Cricetidae > Phyllotis > Phyllotis vaccarum. Next base: position 170,305 of record JARWLC010000012.1, read on the forward strand.
TTCACTTATACCAGGCACTTTATTGGGATAGCCTCTGGAACACACTAAAGAGAATGATATATGTATGACCAATGAACAGGTTCTGTGTGCTCAAGCTAGAGAGGTCCACTTTGGACTAGTGGAGATGCTATTCTAGCATGGCTCCAGGGCATCTCTAGTTAACTGCAAGATTGTCTGCACCTCTTGTCACTTTTTATAAACAGGTGTACATTTACTCAGTTGAATGGGATATACATATATACAATGGTTGGTGTTTAACAACTATAAAAATTTTATCTGAGCACCATTGTTGTATGAAGTTCCTGGCCTGGTATTTCCGACCTAGCCATTAGGTTCTGACCCACTGACCTGCAGACCTGCAGTCCCACACTCACACAGAAACACACAAACACTTGTATTAATTTTATGCTGATCATCCTGTGGCTCTGACATGCAGCTAGCTAGCTCTTGCTCTTAATCTAATCCATGATTCTTACCCTGTTCAGTTATGTGGCTCAGGGTTAGTTTAGTTTTGCACATGAGAAATAAGACACCCACACTACCAGATACCACATGAGAGTTTATTCAGTGGAGTTGCTGAGTGAGTAAGAGAGAATGAGAGAGGGGAGAGAGAGAGAGAGAGAGGGAGAGAGAGAGAGAGAGAGAGAGAGAGAGAGAGAGAGAGAGAGAGAGAGAGAGAGAACTCCTTTTAAGAGAGCTGATGGGCACAGATTTACATAGCCACGCCTGGGGGCGTGCCCTCCGTATGCAGTGTTCTGCACCACCTTGGGTTTGCCTTGTGGCTACTATGTGCCATGAATCATTACATATCACCCTTTTTGTTTATTATAAAAAAGAAAGCTGGGTTTATATAGGGGGAACAGAGGAAAATGGAACAGGGTTGATGGATCTCTTAAGGCTGCTTCAAGCTGTCTTAAGGGCAAAGAGCTATATCTTCTGAAGGTCAGTCTGCTGGGGTTTGCGGCTCAGTCCTGCAGTTCAGGTGAGTTTAAAGCATGGCATGATAAATTCTGATTTTCTGGACCTTGGAAAAAACTGAATTAGTAAGAGAACCTTGGGAAGTGACACATATGGTGAGGGTCTCTGCTATTACAGGGTCTGGAGTCAGATTAAGAGAAGAGAAAAAAGAGAAAGGTTTGAAATCATGGCATGTATCTGCGCTTTAAATAAACCTTAAGGTAGCTGTTTTGTGTTTCTTCCTTACCCGAGTTGGCTCTAAAAATGACTCCTGGTTCATTTTCTCTAGTCCTCATGGAGTGGTGGTCAACTGTTTTCTGATGGTAAGATGGCTTCTGGGTTTTTCTTCAGAAAGCTGCAGCTGGAGGGTTAGTCTGTGGGGGAGGGGAAGGGTGAGGCTAAACACCTCAGAGCTTTTGTGTCTGGTAACCATCTTGGAAAGAAAAACTTAGAGACAGGGAATTTCAGGGAAATGTGTGTAGCAACACAAGGATTTGGGGTGTTGTACAGTCGGAAGTCCACCTGGGAGGCTGGAAGGGGTAGAGGTGGTGCCGACAGGCTGAGCAGATAGCAGAAGCAAGAGAGCAGCTGGTGAGGCTGGATTCAGGCAAATGTGATGACTAAAAGAAATGAAAGTTCTTACTTTAGCTAAAAAAATTCCCTTCCCATTAGGGCTATGGGGCAAGTTGGCATGATCAAAAATAAGTGGGTGACAGGGAGATCTCTGAAAATGCAATTGTTTGCTTCCCACCCTGACAATGGAGGCTAGAGAAGTAGAGCCCCAAAACTCCTGGAGGGCTGAGTATTGTGGCACAGGTGTCCACTAGGAAGGAGATGGACCATCTTGGTATTGTTATAACTACCCAAGGCTCCCTTTTCATGATGACAGTTGTCGGGTTAGTGAAGCCCAGGTAGTATCAATCATTCATGGCCTGCCGGGTAGTGGTCCATGTGTACTATCTCCCTGCCACTTGGGGCTTGAGAATAGTCACATAGACCAGTGTCTCCCTTGATGGCACCCAGGACAAGGTCTGATCAGCCTCTGTTAGGCTGGGCAAGATCAGAGACCAGTGGCCAAGCTGGCCACACTTAAAGATGCACCAGGAGGTCTAGGTCTGCTTTTCCATAGGAGAAGGTGAAAGAGCTCGTTGGATAGCTTTTGCCAGCAGGAGGTATCTTTCTTGGTGGGTTTTCTCATCTCTCCTGTGATATACTTAAAAGCCAGCACTAAGGCTTCTGCCTGTGGAGCTAGTGGTCTTCTCTCAAGAGATGTAACTTTGGTGTCGGGGTAGGGTTAAAAAATGAGTCATGAGAAGTTACTTTTCTTTAGCGTTCTCAGAGTCTAAGTTAGTATGCTGTGAGAGTGCATTTGTGAGGCTTCAGAGCAAATTTACCAGTAAGCAGGTCACAAAATTGCCTCTGGCTAAGACACACCTTGGTGTATTGTAATTTCAATGGAGCTTACATATGGAACAGCCTCAAAGTTTCACATAGTGGCTCCTTTAAAGAGAGCAAATGGGCACAGATTACATGGCACACCCATGCATGCTCTCCATACTCAGTGTTCTGCTGGAGCCATGTTGAGTTTATCACATGGCTACTATGTGCCAAAAATCATTACACTCAGTACCTTTTCTCAGAGCAACGTATTTGTCCTCTGCATCTGCTGGCTTCTCTGGCATCTCTGTGGCATCTCTGCTCTGTTCTTCCTGTTCCCAGAATTTTCTTAGTCTGGTAGCCCCACCCGCAGTTCCTGTCTGCCTTTGGCCAATCAGAATCTTTATTAAACTAGTAGGTGGGACAGTTATTTACAATGGAACAACATAATTCCACTACACACCATACTTTACTACCATGCCCCAGGAGTCACAGCCCCAACCAATGGTGCTCATAGCTTTTGTTCTTTGGTCCCATTTCCATACATAGCCCTCTCCTCTCTCATCACTGTATGTGCCAAAAACTGACTCTGAGGCCCAAATTATGAAGTAAAAAAGCAATCCTTCTTTTCCTCAAGGAGTTTTCAAAAAATACCATGCTTTCTGTAGCAGCACTTCAAAAAGGGTAGCCTGCTCATCCCAGAACACTCATTTAGGATATGCACTGCTCCATCCTGGCAGGTCTCCCATTCCCTGAGGAACAACGGATCTGTTACCACTCACAATTTGTCTTTTAGCAGAACTTTATACATCTCTCTAATTTCTGTTGTTCCAGTTTGCTTTCTGTAGTTGTGATGAATACCATAGCCAAAAGCAACTTGGTGAGCAAAAGGGCTTATTTCAGTTTATACTTTACAGTCCATCATTGAAGGGAACTAAGGCAGCAAATAAGGGCAGAAATTTGAAGCAGAAACCATAGAGAAACTCTGCTTATTTACTTACTCTCTATGAATTGTTAAAATTTCTTTCTTATACAGCCGAGGATCGCCTTCCCAAGATGATCCTTACCACTGTGGGATGAGTTCTTTCATATCAATCATTAAGAAAACGCCCCCAAATACCTGTTGCAGGGTATTTGTTCACACCATGGAACTCCAAGACTGTGTTAATAAAATTAAACTTGGACCAGAGGCGTCAATGGAACCAAAGACTAGTTGACAAGAATTAGTTATAGACACTATGGAGGACCTGGTAAGATGGATAAAGAGACACAGAGGAAGAAGTAGAAAGGGACTTAGAGAGTTGTGGTCTTTGTTTTGGAACAGAAAGAGAAATGATCAGCCAGTTGCCTCTTCTTCTCTAACCTAGCAGTTTTAACACCAATATCTGACTCCTGTGTCTTTATTGGTAAATATAACAACTAAGATAAAAACAGCAATCTGATGGTTGTGGTTTCTCAGTTGAGGGTCTGTCTCCCCAAGTAACTCCAAGTTGTGTCAAATTGACAAAAACCTAAGCATCACTTGCTTCCCAGGGGTAATAAGGCACATACACTTCCCCTAATGTTCATGTGGGCTCTTGGGTGCTAGTGAAGCAAGACATCATGGCTCTCCATAAATCACAAACCATGTTCCAGGCACAGGTTTGTTAAATCCATATGGTTGCCTTCTGGTGAGCCTGAGCAATAGGATCAGCAAACTAGAAACTTGTCACCGTCTCAGTAGCTGTATGGGCATAAGCACAGCCTTCAAACCCAGAAAAGGAGTTGATGTAGTCAGCTTGCTATGCCCTTAATGGAACTTCTTCCCCTTGATCCAGCCAGGCTCTACTGTCAGTCCATTCTGTTTGGAGATTGCCTGGGCACATTTAAATATTGCTGTCAGGCGTTCCACATCTCTTCCTTAGAGAGGCCTAGTTTCCATCAGGCATTTACCTACCTATGTCATGGCCTTGCTTCTTGTATATCTAAGTTATCTGTGCAGCCACACAGCAGATCCTCTGTCTCTGGCCATTGTATTCACAGAACACTGGCTAACCCACAGACTTTATCATGCCCTATGCTAAATAAAGGTTTATGGCTAGTCACATGATAAACTACCACAGACTCTAGTTTGTTTTACTACAGGTTAAAGGTCTTCCCATCTGGGGTGTAATGTTTGCTTTGCCTCACCATTTGTCAAGGTCTGGTAGCTTGGGACTTGGGATCCAGACAGCAGTCCATGACAATCACTTTACATCATATATTGATATTACTGTGCCAACTTCCGATTCTCTTGCATATTGGAAATCAGCAGCTGTGAGTCTCAGAGCTGCTTGTGAATCACCTTCGTGAAGACAAATTCTTTTTATTCTTTTGCACCATCCCAATAGAGAAAAGAACCTTTGCTGAAATACATGCCAGAAGATCCTGGAGACAAGGCATTCTTATTCCTGCTGGCCCAGACTTCACTTCCACACTGTTACAGAGCCTCTGGTACCACCAGGGGTGGGGACTTCTGTTGGGAGCCACTGGCCCCAGCCCCTCAAGATGGCGCTGATATCCGGTGCTGGCCAACCCGCCTGAGTCAGTAAACAAGGCAAGGGCACATGCCTTTGGTAATTTTCCGAGACTGGTCTCTCCGCCTCTCCCGTGGCATCATGTGGGGTGATGAGCTGCAGCCTATAGAGAGGTGACACGTCCAAGGCAGAGGTCTTTGGTCTATATAAGGATTGGGCTTTTCCTACCTCGAGGTCTCCATTTTCTGTAAGCTGATGCTCTCCCTCAAGACGCATTAAAGCTTTGCTGCAGAAGGATCCTACGTGTGTCGTGCCTTTTCTTGCGGGCGAGAAGTTGGTGCGGGACAACTGGTGTCGAAACCCAGGAACTGAACACCATTAGCACCTTCGGAGACCCCTCAGAGAAGAGGTGGATTCAGAACTGCAGGTAGGTTGCTCGGAGAGGTATGTCTGAACTGGACTTTGGTTTGGGACTTTCGCCACCCTGGAAAGGATTTTTTGAGGCCTTGATGCTTGTCTTGGCAGTGCTGTTGATTTTCTTCGTGGTTGCCTTTTGCTTCCACCGGTCCATGGGATCTTCCCAGTCTATCGTAACAGCACTAGACTCCCTGCTTAAGCAGCGTGATATTAAGATGGCACAGCATACCCTAAAGAACTTTGTAAAAGAAATAGACTGGGTCACCCCCTGGTACATTTGCTCAAGGTCTCTCATCCTTGCCTCATGGAACAAGCTCAGAAAAGATTTAGATCGAAAAATTACGGAAGGGGATTTGAGGCAGGGAACTAGGGCTATCTGGAAAATGATTAAAAATTGCTTAGAAGATAAAGCCTGTAAAGATCTGGTAGCTGAAGGGCGAGATGTGATGGAAGAAGTTCAGGACAGCATGTCAGAAACCGAGCACGATGTGAGGTTAGGCGTGCGCCGTAAAGTAACAATACTCAATAAGGAAAAAGGACCCCCGGTAAAGTAAAGAATAAGGGGGAGTTGGGGAACCAGAAACTAAAGCCTTGTCCCCCCACCTTGTACCCTGTACGGGAACTTGAAAATTTAAATTTAAAGTTTGGTTCCTCGACGTATGAGGAAGGACAGGGCCTGGGGCGGTTGGGGCAAGGACGAACCACGCCCATCTCCCACAAGATTCATAAACAAAGACAGGGCCTGGGTTTTTCCTAGGTGCCATTGGGGCAGCACGACCCATACCTTGGAAGACAGAGGTGCCGGTATGGGTTCCTCAATGGCCACTGACCTCTGACAAGCTTAAGGCAGTGATTGAGCTTGTTGCAGAACAGCTTGCTGGAGGACATATTGAGCCCTCCACTTCTCCATGGAATACACCCATTTTTGTGATTAAAAAGAAATCCAGAAGGTGGCGTCTGTTACACGACTTAGGAGCTATTAATGCGCAGATGCATCTTTTTGGGCCCGTTCAGTGGGGGACTCCCCATGCTCTCTGCCTTGCCAAAAGATTGGCACATGATTATTATAGATAGTAAGAACTGCTTTTTCTCCATTCCCTTCAATGAGAGAGATAGGTCTAGGTTTGCCTTTGCGGTTCCCTCTATTAATCATCTGGAACCGGATAAAAGATATCAATGGAGAGTATTGCCTCAGGAGATGGCTAATAGTCCTACCATATGTCAATTATATGTTCAAGAAGCTCTCGCACCAGTACGGCAGAAATAATCTAAGGTAGTTATCGCCCATTATATGGACGATATACTCCTTTGCTATTGTGATTTAATGATTTTAAGAGAGGCTTATGTTTTATTACAAGAGCAATTAAAATTATGGGGACTTCAGATTGCAATAGATAAAATTCAGACTTCAGAAGTTGGACAGTTTCTGGGGTCTAATATATTTCCTGACAGAATTATTCCCCAGAGGATTGAAATTTTCAGAAGAGATTTAAGGACATTAAATGATTTTCAAAAATTACTAGGGGATATTAATTGGCTTAGACCTTTTTTGAAAATTCCCACTGCAGATTTAAAGCCTTTGTTTGATATCTTGGAAGATGATTCTAATCTCACCTCTCCCCGCAGTTTAACACCGCAAGCTAAAGAAGTGCTTAAGATAGTAGAAAATGCGATAATGAAGGCCCAATTAGCTCGGATCGATTATGATAAGCCATTTTCCCTATGTGTTTTTAAAACAAGAATATTGCCTACTGCTGTATTATGGCAGGCAGGCCCCTTATTGTGGATTCATCCCCCGGCCTCATCCCAGAAGATTATTGCCTGGTATCCAGCCGCTGTTGCCCAGTTAGCTCAGAAGGGCTTGAGGGCCTCGGCTGAGTATTTTGGTACTTATCCCACTTTGATGATCTTACCCTATACCACCCATCAGGTTCAGGTCCTGGCTGCTACCAATGATGATTGGGCCATATTAACTGCTATGTTTCCTGGAAAAATTGATAATCATTATCCTAAACATCCTTTGTTACAGTTTGTGGCCTATCACCCTGTGATATATCCACGAGTTACTTCCTCAGTACCTTTAAAAGATGGCTTAATTGTATATACTGATGGCTCAAGAAATGGAAGGGGTGCTTATGTTATAAATTCACAGACATTTTTTTAAAGATTTTGGTCAAAGATCACCCCAGATTGTTGAATGTCTAATTGTGTTAGAAGTTTTACAAAGGTTTGATTGTCCGCTTAATATTGTGTCTGATTCCCATTATGTGGTAAATGCCCTTCAATTACTTGAAACGGCCGGTGTTATTAATCCTTCCAGTACAGTGTCTGCCCTGTTTTGCACCATACAAGATTGTTTGCTGCAATGCCCTGAGCCTTTTTATATTACCCATATACGGGCACATTCGGGACTCCCGGGCCCTATGAGCAGGGGAAATGATTTGGCTGACCAAACCACACGCCTGGTCGTGGCTGCCCTTGCTGACCCATTGCAAGCTGCAAAAGATTTTCATACAAAATTTCATGTTACAGCAGAGACTTTATGCAAGCGTTTTTCACTTACTAGACAACAAGCTTGCGAAATTGTGACACAATGTCAAAACTGCTGTCAGTTCCTCCCTGCCAAAACTGTTGGGGTTAACCCAAGAGGCATTTCACCATTACAAATATGGCAGATAGATGTAACACATGTTCCATCCTTTGGAAAGCTTCAATTTATACATGTTTCTATTGATACATGTTCAGGTATTATTCATGCCACACCACTTACAAGAGAAAAGACCATACATGTTATTCAACATTGCTTAGAGGCATGGAGCGCCTGGGGTAAACCAGCTTACCTCAAGACTGATAATGGGCCAGCTTACATCTCCCAAAAATTTGCCCAATTTTGTGCACAAATGCAAGTAACACATCTTACCGGGTTACCATACAACCCTCAAGGACAAGGCATTATTGAACGTGCACATCGAACCTTAAAATCTTATTTGCTAAAACAAAAAGGGGGAATGGGGTTGCCACCAACACCAAGAGTGTCCATTGCTTACCATAAATTTTTTAAATATTGATGATAATTATCAAAATGCTGCTGAGCGGCATTGGTCGGAACCACAACGGCCAAAAGAGCTAGTAAAATGGAAAGATATTTTGGAGAATAAATGGAAAGGCCCGGATCCTATTTTAATAAGATCCAGGGGAGCTGTTTGTGTTTTTCCACAGGATGAAGGAAATCCTGTTTGGGTCCCAGAGCACCTCACCAGGAAGATATTGCAAGAGCAAGAGCCCTCGCCTTCTCCAGTTGATGTGTTGGGTGATACCAACATATCACACCCGGGGAGAACAGCAGTGGGGGATAATGTCCACCTTCCCTCTGCCAATACCGGTGATGTATAATGCACAAGTTTTCCCTCGATTTTTTACCACTGATAAGGATTTAGGCCTAGCATTTTGCCAAAAGATGAACAATTTGAAGGCTTTAAAGAAAATAGAAGTTTGGGGTTAAAGGGAAGTTTATGTTTTAGTTTTAATTTAGAAGTTGAAAATAGTTCATGTGTATTACTAAAAAATTTCTCGGCAGCCTGGCAAAAAGAAGCAGAGTTTGATAAAACCAAAATTGTGGCCAATGCCACCGTCCTTTATGGATGGCGGCCAAATCTGTTGGGGCAAAAAGGAAAAGCACCCCCTCAGCAACCAAAATTGGCCCCCTTTTGCTCAGGCAGGCCAGATAAAGATTCAATTTTACCATGGACCGGTTGCCAATCCAGGAGTATAGGTTGGGCCACGCCTGAAGTATTTTCATTTTCCCCCAATTTGGCCACTGATTTTAGAAAGTTTGATGAAAAGGAAGTTAATGATAATCTGTTTGATCAGTGGTTGCTTTGTGGGGTAAGTGGAAGTTGCACAGATTTGACACCCATGGCCATGATAGGTGGAGGACAAGTTGAGCTGGGACAATTGGAATATGATTGGAGCAAGAGAATAGAAGACCATGTGAGCTCAGGTCTAAGATAGGGTTCTGGCTCCTGACAGAGTAAAGATGTTGCCTATAAGGCATTTAAACAACAAAGTTTTAGTCCCGCCCCAGTATGTGTATGGCCACCATTTATTTAGATTGTTAGCAATGCTTCAGGAATTATAGATGAATTGAGATGCAAATTGGATAATTGCTTTTATGCCTTATGCTGGGATGCTCAGCTTTATTTCTTTGCAGTAGTGGCCCACATGCCACAATTTGTGCCCATACCAGTAGAGACCCCCAGTAGCTTGCAGCTATTTAAACAAAAAAGAGATTTTGGAATCTCTGCTGTTATTGTAGGGATTGTTTGCCACAGCTGCCGTGGGGGCCTCAGTGACTGCCTCAACTCTTGCACTTTCAGGGACAGTGCAGACTGCGCAGGCGGTTAATGATTTGTCCACCTCAGTATCCATGGCATTAGATAAACAGGCATCTGCCAATACCCAAATTCAAGGAGGCCTTATGCTGGTTAATCAGCGTATTGATTTAATACAAGAACAATTAGATATTTTATGGCAAATGGCACAGTTGGGGTGTGAGCAAAAACTTGCTGGCTTATGCATAACCTCTATTCAATATGAAAATTTTACAAAGGCAGCTAATCTTTTGAGATGCCTTTCTCAATTTTTGTTACAGAATTGGTCGTCTGAATTTGAGCAGACCCTTCATGACCTGCGGGTGGCGATCGTCCAGGTCAATTCCACTCGGCTAGACCTGTTGCTGACCGAAGGGTTTTCTACGTGGATTTCCTCAGCCTTCTCCTACTTCAAGGAATGAGTGGGGGTGGGTATGTTTGGCCTAGCCTTTTGCGGAGGACTGGTCATTCTTCTCTGGATGGTTTGCAGGCTCAGAATCCAAAGTCCGAGAGACAAAGCAGTTTTGGCTCAAGCCTTAATGGCTCTAGACTCAGGAGCCTCAGTAGATGTGTGGCTAACTATGCTAAAGCAATAGGGATATTTTGGCTCGAACAGCTCCTGCACGCCTAGGACAGTCCTGTCCATTGCACTGGGTGGAGTGTTCGGTCCCTTTCCTGAGGGGGGTGTTGAGCCAAGGGCATCGCACAGGACATAGCTATGTCCTGGGAGGTATGTTGTCCTGCATAAGGGTGCCTGCCTTAACTCCCTTCCCAGCAAAAGGCAGAGGACAGACTGGGGGCATCTTGATCCATCGAGGGATTAGAGATGACGCCCACGCAAGTCCACAATGTTTTCTGGGGGATAACCACTGCCTCCATCCTCTTACAGGATTCCCTCATTGCTTAGAAAAAAAGGGGGGGGGAGATGTTGGGAGCCGCTGGCCCCAGCCCCTCAAGATGGCGCTGATATCTGGTGCTGGCCAACCCGCCTGAGTCAGTAAACAAGGCAAGGGCACATGCCTTTGGTAATTTTCCGAGACTGGTCTCTCCGCCTCTCCCGTGACATCATGTGGGGTGATGAGCTGCAGCCTATAGAGAGGTGACACGTCCAAGGCAGAGGTCTTTGGTCTATATAAGGATTGGGCTTTTCCTACCTCGAGGTCTCCATTTTCTGTAAGCTGATGCTCTCCCTCAAGACGCATTAAAGCTTTGCTGCAGAAGGATCCTACGTGTGTCGTGCCTTTTCTTGCGGGCGAGAAGTTGGCTCGGGACAGACTTCAGCTGGGTTTATGGGGCTAACAGCACCTCCTTTGGTTGGTGACCTATCTCCTTATCTGTTCTAGCTAAAAATAGCTCTACCCACATTTGTGCTCCTGACTTCTGCCTGGAGAGCGACTTAGCCTATGCTTTTCCTCCTTGGGGGCCATCTGATAATCAGAGTACTCTACTTTCTTTTCTGGCTTTCTATGTTGCCCAGGGCTGTGATCATCTCCTGTAAATGCTGGCCCACCTATTACTGCAGCCAAAGATCCAAATGCACTTCCAGAGTGGCAACAGTCAAACCCCTCATTTTGGTGGTGAAGTGCCAAGTATCAGGGCCACAGGAGTTCACATCAAACATAGTCCCTACTATCTGAATAAAGATGGTGTACAAAGTCCTTGTAGTCATGTGCCCTGGTAATTTGCCGGCACCAGACCACACCAGAAAAGTTTGTGCTGTCATCCAGCTTATTACCAAATGTTCTCCCAGACTCTATGGTCTCAGGACAAACAAATATTTCCTTTAGAGGGATAGGTGGTGACAGAGGCCAATTTCTCCACCCCTTCTGCAGTTTACTGTCTATACCTTCATTGCGGACATGCAGCAATGAGTCAGGGACTGCCTCCCACCCCATCCCGCTTCTCCAGCTGTAGTTCTGTGAGATTATATATTACAAGGAATGTAGGGCATGTGTCTTCTATCTTGGGCCTGACCACACTGACCCAGGGCTGCTCTGCCTCTGTCTTCTGCTTAATTACCAGTGAAGCATGCAGTAGGAGGTAGAGCATTTCCTCATACTCTGCCTCACCTTGAATGGTCAGTCCCTAGGGAGTTAGTGCTTTAAACCATATTCCCAGGACTCCAGCTCCCCCGGAGCCCTTAGCTCACTCTAGTGTCCCATTGCAGGGCCTTTATGACCAGCCTTTATGACCAGGCAGCCTATCTTTTCTGCTGCCACCTGTTCATTTCCTGTCAGGGCATCGTCCGGGACCCCAGAACCTTTCTGCAGAATGAGGACACTCTATGCACCTTGTCCAGCTTCCTACTTGGGGGAGGGGGAGGTCTAGTAGGCAAGAAAAGGCACCACATTCCTTCATGCCTCCTTCAGCCAGTGTGGAAGATAGTTCATTTATTTCTGGGGCCCTGTGATGTGGGAATGTCTTTCTGTATGCTGTGAATACATGTGGCAGACACATTAATGGAAATGGGTTGAGTTAAGATGAAGGAGCAAGCTAGCAATGTGCCTAAGTCATTGGCCAAACAGCATGAACTCAATATAAGCATCTGAATCATTTTTGGGGCCTTAAGCAGCTGCGGGCGGCTAAGCAGTCTGGGGTTGCAGGTCTGTGGTGCCCAGGGCCAAGAGACCTCATTGTAACAGCCCTGCCCTATCCTGCTGCCTATGCTGAATGATGAGACAGAGTTCAGGGGTCACAGTTGGAGAGTCATAAAGAGCTTGGAGATTTAAAAAGATGTGTGGATCTATTGGAAGAGTGAGCATGTGCCTCTGGTCCTGTTTTATAGAGATGTTTTATAAAGAATAACACAAAAGTGGCACCTTGCCAGAGCTGGTTACATAACAAGTTATGTAACAACCACATTTATCACTTAGTCATTGTTCTCTGGATATCTGGTAGCAGCACCTGGATCCCCACACCAGTGCCATGTTGTGCATGCTAAGATGAAGTGAGAAGTAAGATCAGTACTATAGGCATTGGTGCCTTGTTGGACTAGTGTGGAAAGGTGACTGAAGCATGACCTTCGAAGTACCTCACAGTCTGATAAGCAATGAAACTAGAATGAAAATTGGTAGGGAAGTGGCACTCTCAGTCCAGATACACTGGAACAGAGGTGAGTCAAGTCTTGGATGAGACACAATATGGTGAAGCAGATGGTTTGAGATTTCATCTCACACTCAAAAGAACAATTTAAAACTGGTGAATTGTTTATTTCTAGAAATTGTGGTTAATGTTTTTACCATTACTAAGAGAAATTGAAATTTAAGGAAGCAAAACCAAATTAAGGGAAGGCATAATGTGGATAGTTTTGAGTATAAGAAAAGTGACGTCTAATTTTTGGGTAGACACTGAGATAAATAATTGTGAGGATATGAACAGCCAGTTCTAATTTCATTTGCAAAAGAAGACAGATGAAGTTCTTATATCCCATCTTCAAATAGAATGGGTTGTGGTTCTGGGATTGCTCTTAGGACTTAAATCCTAATAATAATGTTTTGTGTATGTATGTGGGGAGTACATGTGTGCATGTGCCCATATGCACATGCATGTATGTTGTGCAGGCCAGAAGTCAACCTTAAGTGTCAGTCTTTCTCAGGAGCCATCCCTTGTGGGTTTATTGTTGTTTGTTGTTTTTGAGATTTCTAGTAAGGCTAAGCCAGCAGATAGGCAAGCAGTGAGGATTCTCCTCTTTCCACCATACTGGGGGCCGGGCATTTAGACTCAGCTCTTCACACATCACAGGCATGTCTCTCCAATTCCCAGCCTTAGACTTAGAATAGGTTTAGTTATGCTAAACACATGGAATAAAGCTCAGTTTTATGCCATTGACATAGCTCAGAGATCAATCTTCCTTCTCCACATACACTCGGGACCCCACCTCTGCATTTCCTTGTAGAAAGCATGGTGACAGCTCTGATGGTATATTTTCCACATTGCACCTACTGAGAATGCTCTTGGAAACGTCTGGTTTTAAATGCTGGCAGGATTCCTGTCTCCCAGTTCCCAGAGTCCCACATAGCTCTTGCTCCCAAGATTCACTTGTTGATTCTCTAGGACTCCTACATAGATGCTCCATGCATCTGGCCAATTATATGCACTGAGATATAAGGCTCCTTCACAGGTCAACTATTGTTGAAGGGTTCAAAACCCTTAAGGAGGAATGGGGTCTTTATACAAGGCCAATACCACAAGAATCCCTGGCCTCCATCTTTAGCCTTTAGTGGTCTTGAGTTACCTCATCATATCTTTTTAAAGCATCTTTATTGATCAAAGGGATCCCAACTTAAGTTAAAGACTTAACAGTTAGATGCTGTAACTGCAAATGTCACAAGAGAGGTGACAATCTTCTCTCTGGACAACTACAGCTTGTGACTAAACTTGAACAGGCAAAGAAAAACATCTCATCTTACCTTTTTTCCAGACACCATGATCACAGAAACTTGAAGTTCTAAAGTATTAATATGAAAAGAAATACTATACAGACACGAAGCTATTCAATTCCTCAGGCATTGCTCCAGTATCAAAAATAACCAGAAGCAAAACTAGATCAGGTCTCAGGCTGATGTGATTAGATGATTAATAAATAGTCAGAGATAGCAGGGAAGAGAAGACCACTCTGGATAAAATGTAAAACTCTATCATGGCTATAGCAAGAACTGGAGAATAAGGCTAAAATTCAGTGGTCAAATTATCCATTAGTTGTTCAATTATCTGTAGGTGTGGAAATTATGAATAAAAGAACTATACAATTTTCTATAGAGATATATCAGAGATTGTGTATTCCCCTGGAAGTGTAAATAACTGTGTGCTTGAGGCTGAGCATCTGGAACATGTTCCTCCCTGTGTAACTTGGAAATGAGCCTTTGGCACTTTTCCTAAGGGTGTGTATATTTACAGCTTATAATGGAGTCCCAGAGAGAATTCCACAGGGGAAAGCAAAAAGGTTAGCACACCGAAGGAGTTTGGGCCATGTCGTAGAAAGGGATGGAGCAATTAATGATGGCACCATTGCCAACATGGCACATGCCTGGCAAAGGACAAATGTGTCCAGGTTGGTTAATGACTTTATTCAGATATTCTTAAATAGTCCAGATAGCCTTCAAATTCAAGAGGAATTTAAATGGCCATAAAATATTGTAGTGACCCTGTAAAAATTGTCCTGAACAGTGGTGGATTACAACCTCCTCACTAATGTGGCATTGTCTAAACTACTATACTATATCCTTACACATTTTTGGTCATTTATAGGAATCTTGTTTCAAATGGGCTAATATGTTTTAAAATTTCTTTCCTTATAAGTATTGTTCATGACAGCCACTCAGGAAGACAGAGTTTGGAAACACAGTGAGTCAGTGTCACTTACAATCTCTGCAATAATTGAAACTCCCGTTTTAGAAAAAGTCACAAGTCACTTTAGTGCCATCTTAAACTTTTTTTTAATATATTAAAAACATATATTTTAGAGGAAAGATTTTTCAAAACTAAGAAAATTTTATTTTAATTTCTTAGAGAAGCAGAAGCCAGGCAAGAGGATAGCCCTGTGAATAAAGTGTTTGCTTAGCATGCCTAAGGTGGGGGTAGGTGGGTACAGGGATGGCCTCAGAAGCCAATACATTACTTCTGAAAGAGGGTTTGATTAAAAGGTCTGGGGATTCAAGAGTTGCATAAATTAATTTATATTATACAAATTGTGTTTAACATACATTGCATTGATTAACAATGTTTTTGCCACCTATATGAAGTTATTTGACTTTACACATATGTTTCACAATGAAAACATATACAATGATAGAACAACTTTAAAAATAGGCTTGTAACATGATCAGTTTAGCAACAGAGGCTTTATAACTCACTTGAGTATCATCTTTTCTAAATCCATGTGTTAAATAATATTAAGGAATAATTATTCACCTTCACAAATACTTTAATGATTTATTCCAATGTTCTTTATGTTGTCTATTTATTTATTGAATCCCTAGCACTCTACCACTGAGCAGCCCTCCAGTCTTCAATGTTCTTATTAAATATAGAGCTACGCTGTGCATTCAGGCCGCTATTCAATAGACAATGTGATGTATTCGGAGACTTTCTCTCTATTGCACGGAATTCTCTAGGATATGCAGCAGCTGTGACTGCTCCATAGGATCTGTCTTGATTCCAGGACAGAGGAGGGAGTTCACAAGGCCCCACCCCAGCTGAGGTACTGTTGGCAGTTAATGCCTGCTGGGAAACAGTAAGTTTTCTTAAGGGGTGTGGCCATGGTGAGCTGGTGGTCCTAGACCCAAGTACTTATGGAAAGTTCTAATTGGAGTTATTGGGTTATAACAGGCAGAGAAGAGGAGCGGGTGGATGGGAGGAGTTGGAGGGGGATATAAAAGAAAATAGATACTATAGAAAAACAACAACCAGAGTTTCGTTGCTGTTGCCCCTCCCCCATCCCAAGGAAGCGCGTTTTAAGTGCTCTTACTGTTTAGCAAAATGTTCAAAGTCTTACTTCTATAACTAGCACCTCAGGAAGGAGGTAGGGGGTGGGGGGGGTGTTCTTGGAACAAAGGCTGATCTAAGGACTTTCGGGAAGCTGCTTGTCATGTGCCTGAGACTTTTTGAAAGAGGAAGTTGCATCACTCAGCAAAACAAGTGACCTGCCAGTGACCAACTCTTCCTGGAGAAATCAGCAGCAGTGCTAATTTTAGAGCCTTCGGGCAATTACAAACAAGGAAACTCTCAGTTCTGAAGATTGGATTTTTATGACAATTACTTCCAGTTTTATTTGGTCTAAATAAATAACAGCGCACTTTAGGCACTGTGTGAGGTAGGTGCTAAGGAGGTATTTCTAAGCAGCTGTCCATTTGGTTGGTCGTTCCCTATCAGGATAACTGCAAGGGTATATATACATTTCTATATACATTATAAACTTTTTTTGACATCAGGCTATTGAAAATCCTGAAAATAAGAACATGATCTGGAAAATAAATTAGTATTTGTAGTCAACCTGTGGTTGTTACTGAGCTTTGGGGGGAAATCCATGTGGATCAACAAATGATATCAAGGAAAAGTGTCACCTCTTAATTTCGTTACTAAGACAATTTTAAGATGGAAACAAACAGAAATCCAGGACAATTTTATTAAAATTTCAAAGAAAAGATAACACAGGCTAGAAAAACTGTAAACCTCAAAATCTGCTGAGAGAAGGGGCGTGGGGGAGTAAAGGACACTGCTATGCTGCTTGGGTTTAGCTGGTATGGTGTCAGCTGTGTGGTGGCAGACAGACAGACACATGACAGACGTGGTGTGCTTTGGAGAAAGGAGGAAGCCCAAAGTGCTAGGGAAGCATGCTTAGAGAAGCAACAGAATGAAGAAAAGAAAGTTTCACTTTCCTGAATATTTCAGAAAAATATGCAGACTGGGCTCTGAGAATCTGTGCTCGGGGCAGGAACTCTGGCAAGTAAACGTTATTAGCCACTAAAGGAGAATGCTTCAGCCTGCCTCCTTGGCATGGCTTAAGGTAAACCCATTTTTCTAGGAAGGGTTCCACCTTCCTAAGTGCCAGAAACCCTATTCTCTTGACTAGAGGTGTGTTCCTTTAGTGGATCTTCGTTGCTATTCTAACGAGATCATGTTTGGCCCTGAAATAAAACTTTAATCTTACTATGTTGACATAAAGATTATTCAAATATAAGAATCCTGTACAGTAAAAATTTGGAGACAAAAATCTTTCTGTATGACACAGTCTGTAATTGGGATCCTGATCCTCTTGCTTCAAACTTCTGAGTGTTGAGATTATATGTGCTAACATACCAAGCTGATTGTATTTCTTTTCTTTATCAATTTGCCTCTTTTACTATTTATTATTTGAATGAAAATTAGGACATGGTCACTCCAAGATCTGAATGAGACGAAGGTTCTTATTGTGGCCATGTAGGAGACTACAGCCAGAGGCATCTGAAAGAGTACAGACTTATCCCGGGCCATGAAAAGGGGAGGGGAGGGGGCTGTGGCTTTCGAGAGAAAGAGAAGAAAGCCTAGAGGGGCCAAGACTGAGGCATGTGTGAGAGAGAATCAAAAGAGTGTATGGCTGAAATGGGCAGGCTTGCACAGGAATGAGAAGCCAGGAGATGAGAAGCTAAGTAAGCCCTTGGACTGGAGATGATAAGGGTAGGGAGGAGTGAGGTAAGAAATGCTTGGAGGAGCCACAGGTACTGAGCCTTGTCCAAGGGGTTTCTTTGGGACCTGACACTGTATTCTAAGTCTCTCCACCTCCTTCTCTCTGCCCACTCTCTCTCTCTCTCTCTCTCTCTCTCTCTCTCTCTCTCTCTCTCTCTCTCTCTCTCTCTCTCTCTTTTAAATCTAGTACTAGGGTTTGAGTCTAAGGCTTGGCACATGCTAGGAAGAATAATAAAAGTGAACTGTGTCCTTAGCCCAAATGAGGTTGAGTTCTTATAGTTAATCTGTCTATCTGCCATCTGAGAAAGAACTCCCTTAGTCTGCTCAAACCAGAACAATTTTCCATCTCAAAATGCTAAACTTACTCATACCTTTTAATAAATACCCTTTTAAAAAATAATTATTTTTATTTTGTGTGTATATGTAAAATATTCCTTTACATTGAATACGTATCACTGATTGAATATATGTTTGAATATTTGTCACTATGATTGGTTTAATGAAGAAGCTGATGGGCGGCCAATAGCTGGACAGGATGAGGTTAGGCAGGAGACCCAGACTAAAGACAGTGGAAGAAGAGGAAGGAGCCAGAAGGGTCACCAGCCAGCCAGAGAGGAAGCAAGACATGCTGGAGAGGTAAATGCCATGAGCCTCCGGGCAGCACATAGATTAATAGAAATGGGTTAATTTAAGTTGTAAGAGATAGTTAGTAATAAACCTGAGCTATTGGCTGAGTATTTATAATTAATATTAAGTCTCCATGTTGGTGATTTGAGAACTGAAAGGTGGAAAGAAAAGTCTTCCTAGATGAGACTTATCTATGAGTGTGTAAGTGCAGCACCTGCATACTTGCTGCAGAAGAGCATAGGCTTCCTTAGAATTGGGTTACAGATGGTTGTACACTTCCATATAAGTGCTAGGAGCTAACCCAAGTTCCTCTTTAAAAGCAGGAACTACTCTTAACTTCTGAGCCATCTTTTCATCCTTGGGTAGTTTGTAGACACCTTCCGGGAGCCATTATTAAGCCCTCAACTGGTAATAAAGATACAGTTTAATACATTTTAATAAATCCTGCAAATATCTGATGATCTTGCCTCCTATTTGTGCTCATCTTTGTGTGCCTGATCTCAGAAACTGTGCCACTATCAACATCTTGCTTACATCAGAACATTGGCAGTCATCTGGACATCTCACTGGAATTAATCCATACCTATCCAATCACTAAGTTTTCTAACCCCTTTTCTTAAAGTTATTTAAAACTTAAATTTTCTGCATCTCCACCCACAGTAATTAAAACATAGATTGCCACAGTAGTCTCCTGTCCTAGTTCATCTTTCAATTGTCATACACAATACCCGAAGCTGGGCGTTTAGAATTTTACTAAGCTCATAGTTGTGGAGGCTGGAAATCTAAGGTATTAGATAACCCTATCTGCTCAGTTTCTGGGAATATTCTTCTTAACTGTCTCACAATTTGTCCTAAAAATGGAAAGAAGTCACCAAGTATAGAAGGGGAAGATCACATGGGCAGACAGGAAGCCAGGTCAGGAGTGAGAAGTTTGATCTTTTATATTCCTACCTGATTCCACAAGCCAGGTAGGAATTTCTTCCCAGCACAATGCCACCAATGACGACCTTTATCTAGGCTGCACCTCTTAAAGGATCCAAATACTGATCATGCTCCTTTGTGTTCAGCACACACTTTCTTCTCCTCAGCTTTGCCTTGGGCATTTTGTCTTATCCTGGTATTCTAACCTCAGGGGCCTTTCAGCTGTGTTCAGAGTGGATCAAGGTTCAGTTCATCAACTGCAAAGCTTCCCCTTTTCCTGGGACACTTTTCCTCTACTAGTCATTTGGCTAATTCCTACCTGTCATGCTAAAAGCTACAATTCCAAAGAAGCATTAGTGAACTCCTAGGCTAATCGATTTCCTTGTAATATCATTTTAGAGTGCCTGTTTTTGTTTTTTTTTTTTTCCCTTCAAATGTCTATCAGAACTTTGGGCAGTTATTTTGGCTTTATATTACTATTATTCTTTAAAATAGTGCTTTGAGCTGGGTACAGTGGCATATGCCTTTAAAATCTCAGCACTCAGGAGTCAGAGACAGGTGGATCTCTAAGCTTGAGGCTAGTTTGTTCTGTTTGAGGCTAGCTTTGTCCACAGAGTGAGTTCTAGGACAGTTATGGCTATACAAGAAACCCTGCACAAAAAAGCCAAACAAAAAAGTAAACAAACCAGTCTTTTGTGTTTACAGGAAGTTGGCCTAATAGTCTGGAGATTTCACATACATTCCCTCTACTCTGCACACAGCTTTCAATGCTATAGACATACATTTATGCAGCAATACATTTATTATAATTCATGATACAGTATGAGAGTTCATCAGAGCCCTCTCTGTTGTACAGTATACTCTGTTTTGTCAACAGTTCTCTGAGACCATCTGAATGTTTTAGTATTCAATTCAACTTCAATACTGAGTACTTCCAGTTCACTATAGCTGCTATGTGTAAAGATCTCCAGCAAAATTGCCCTAGCTTCCTTATGTTGCTCACACTGCTCCTTAACTAGGGCATCCATTTGAAGGTAACCAGCTCCCCACCCCCTTAGGTTTAATGATTAACTAGGATGATTCATAGAACTCACTGAGAGGAATGCACTTAAGATTGTAGGGTTTTTTTTTTTTTAGAGGAGACAGCGGAACAGGTGAGAAAGTACAAGACTAAGGTCTGGAAGATCCCAATGGCAAAGACCTTTATCCTCAACGAGGGGGCCGGAGTTATCACATTCTCTACCAACCAGAAGCTCTGTGGTCTGGCCAAGTGCACGAACTCATACTTCAGACCTTTGCTCTTTGGATGTCAATGGTTGCTGCTGTGTTGCTGGTGACTGCTCTTACCCTGAAGCTCTTTAGAACCCACCACTTCTGTGCAGCCATAAACCATTTCATTAGGTAAATTAGGTATCATCCAGAAAGCTACCTTTAGGGGTTTTTGAAGATTTGTGATAGGAACTAGGGAAAAAGAACACATAGGTACCTACATATATATACATATATATCATATATAAACAATTACATCACACACATATATATGCATACACATATAAAACAATGCATCTGTCCTAGGTTCTTTGACAAATGCATCATGTAAAATGTCTAAACATTTTTGGTAATTCACATATTTAACCATTTTTTCTGTCTTCCTCAACTTCTGGCAGTTTACCATCTATAATTTTGCTGCTTCTATAATTTAATATTGTTGGAGTTACACAACATTGTGGTCATTTTAGGTTGGCTTCTGATTTAAGTGTTTTTCTTTTAAATACGGCCTTACTAGGTAGGCCAGTCATGCCTCCAACATATAGTCCTTGTATCCCTGCATTCTTAGTGCTCCATGGCAGCCTGGAGCCACAGTTAACTTCTTTCACATCTTTCTGTGGCTTTATAGTGTATAGCTCATTAAGATGCATGAGTGAGTGTACATGTGCATGGGTACACAAGAGTTCACACACACCTTTTTTTCAGGTGCAAATGCACATTTGTGTATGTGCATGGGAAGCTTGAAGGTCAACCATAGTGTAGTTGTTTGAATATAATTGCCCCACATAAGCTCATAGGGAGTGGCATTAGTAGGAGGTGTGGCTTTGTTGGTGTAGGTAAGGTTTTGTTGGAGAATGAGTGTCTCTGTGGGAATCGATTTTGAGGCTTTCTATGCTCAAGATACCACCTGGTGTCATAGTTTATTTCCTGTTGCCTTCTGGTCAAGATGTAGCAATTAACATGTTTGCCATCATGCTAGCATCCCCATCATGATAGTAATGAACTAAAACCTCTGAAACTATAATCCACCACCTCAATTAAATAGTTTCCTTTATAAGAGTTCCCATGGTCTTCTTGTCTCTTCACAGCAATAGAACATTGACTAAGACACATGGACACTGCTAGCTCACTCTTTCATCTTAATTCAACCCATTTCCACTAATCTTTCCTGCCACATGGCCCGTGGCTCACCTGTGTTCCTTGTATGCTTCTTCTTGGGCGGCTGTTCTGTCTCTGACTCCACCCTTCCTTTCCTACTTATTCTGATTCCCCACCTACTTTTCCTATGGTGCCTGTCATGGGCCAAAACAGCTCCTTTATTTAAAGATTGATATTCACAGCATATAGAAAGGCATTCCCACATCACTTCCCCCTTTCTGTCTATTAAAAGGGAAGATTTCAATTTTAACATAACAAAATTACATATAACAAAATAGCCATCAAGCAAGAATTACAGTTATAATATCTAGTCTATTTGTATTTAGCAAAATTAAAGAAAATACTCTATCATCTACCTTATCCTTATGAATCTAAAGTTTCATATCCAATATACCTTAAAATAACCAAGAAAAACTATACCTATAACTATCTAATCTTCAACTACATCAAAGACCACAGAAGGATATATTTACCCAAGTAAATCAGAAGTACAAGCAACTTCTAAAATCTAGAAATGACAGAGATGACACCTATCTGCCTGGACAGTCACCCAAAGTTCCTTTATAAAGTTTGGGAATCCATCTTCAGCCTACAGGCCCAGAGTCTCTATCATTTCAGTGAAGCAGGAAAACTGCTCTGCCCATTCATCAGTTGCTTCTCCTCGAGTCCTGAAGAATGTCTGACAGTTTTCTCTGCAAAGCAAGAACCTGAATGACCATCTTGGCTTATTCTGCCAAAGTTCAGAGATCACCTTCCTATGGGACCTGCATGTCCACTTTTATCAGCATACTGTTAAGCAGTCAATATAAGAATAGGTTCATGTCCAGTGGCTAACTGATGCCACAAAGAAACTAATCTCCATATGGAGTTTCTTCAATGCCTATTTTTCTCTTGAAATAAATTGGTGCTGCCAGGAGCAGACCTGTCTCACTGTCCAGAAAAGTGTAACTTCTTAAAACATTTTAAATACCATATTCTGTAGGTCTTGGAAGTGTTTGAAGATTACCTATCTAATTGAATTATATCTTTGTATACCTAAGAATCTAACTAATATGCATTTCTTAATTATACATTACAGTTCTAAATCAGTTACATAAACATCATATCTTAAACAAGAGTAGAAAAATACAGCATAAGAGAATTGACCTTAAATTTGTATCAATAAACCAAAATCTATACCAATGTAAAACATTTTGCGATTAACAGTTGATTTCCTGATCTAAGTAAATTCAATAATCTAATTTAAAAAAAATCATTTATATATCATATCCCCTTTTTCTTTTTAGAAAGAGATTAACTGTGACTTTTAACCATTTATAATGAAAACAAACATTTACAAACACTATTTTGGGAATTTGGGTGTAGTTTTCCATTATTACTTCTTGCTGATTACAGGGCGTTGAAAATTTCATGGGTTCTTGAGATTGCATCATAGTCTGCAGCCCTATGTTGGCTCTTTCCTTCCAGGTTGATAAAGTTTTTGTAGCAAACACGCTTACTCCACTGGGCCATCTTGTCAGCCTTCATCTTTTGTTTTTCTTATAAACTGTAAAATCAGTTTTTTGGTATCTCTATCTTTGTGGGATTGCGACTGAGATAGTATGATATTGTATAGATAAAGGTGGAAAGAATGAACTTCTCTACAAAATTCATTCTTCCTACTTACAAACACAGTGTCTTTCATTACTTAGAACTTTAATTTTCTTTAGGACTCCTTTGTCAACACAAAACTGCAATTCTCTTCTTAAAAAGGATAAGAGTTTATTTTGAAGCCATTTTTCAGTGACCATGGCTCGGTGACACAGATTTAGGTTACCACAGACATCATATTCCAACATGGAAGCAGTTTCATGTAGTGCTTAGATTTGTACCAGAGAGACAGGTAATGGAGATGGGGAAGCTTGGGCCCAAAATGCTCTCTGAAGGCATTTTGAGCTTTTTGGATTAGTAGAAGCTACTTGCCTGCTAATTCAGTAGATTCTAAAAGGCTTTTGTCTATTGCCACAGGATGTTAGTTTGGACACAGGGAGCAAGAAATGGTTGTTCTAGAGGGTCAGAGGTTAACCCAAGATAAGACAATCATTCCTCTGGATCTACATGCAACTTTCCAACCTCCACAGTATGAAATTCTAATCAGACAACCCACCTCTGCAGGCACAGATTCCTTTGGGGGTTTTCCTTCACACCCTCACCCCTCATATAGACATACAATCAAATAAGTATTTTATTTCAAGGTACTTTTAATTTTCAATTCCAATTGCTCATTTGTGGCAGATAGTAAAGTAACTGACTTCCGTATATTAACCTTGTATCCCGGTACCTTGCTGTAACTGCTTAATACTGTTTGTTTACATAGATAACCGTGAGAGAAGAGCTTTGTTTCTTCTTTTTCAACTGTGTATTTTTTTTACAAGTTTTTCATCAGTTAAGCCATAAACTCTCTTGAAGATCATATTTTCATTCTATTTGTCATGTGCTTAATGCTTATTGTTTTACTAGTTGCCAGAAATAAAATTTCAAGTTACTGAGACGCTAATTTCAATAGACAACTGCTTGCATGCTAATGCCGTCTTAATCCGTTACTAGGAAACGCTCTGCCATGGAATGTTGCATTGGTTTCGCAGACCAAAAACCATAGCTGGGTTCTCATATCATCATCAGCTCTCAGAAATCAGTTTGTGTTTTTAGATTAGAATGTGGTTTATATTTTTTATGCGACACGGACAGTAAACGTCAGTAGCCAATGAGCTTTCGCTCTGGGAACAAAGGGTAGTAAAAGGCGGCGGGGGCTCCAAAGGAAATCGGGCGGGAGCAGGGTCTTGGGCGGATTTCAACAGAGGAGGCTGAGCTGGAAGGTCGCACAGTATGCGCCGCGTTGTCATGGGGACGGCTCCTGCGCCTGCGCCTGAGCGACGGAAGGCGGGGGCGGCGATGACGCTCGGGGCGGGACGTGAGGTTCGCTAGTCCGGTCCGGGAGCGAGCAGCGGGAGCGGTGTGGTCCACGGTCAGGTGAGTGGCTCCGATGGTCCCGGGTCCCGGATGATCTGGGAAGCTGCTCGGGGCACCGGGTGAGCCTGGCCGGTCCCCACCCGCACTCCACCGTCCTTGGTGGCGTCCTCGGCGGCGTCAGGACGGCCCGGGCGGGGACCGACCGGAGGCGACAACGGTTAGCGGCTGAGCGGCGGCTTTTGGAGGGGGCGGGGAGGGACGGGGCTTGCAGCGGGTGTGTGCACAGGAACTGTCCCTGGAGGTCTGGTGACTCAGCTCGCCTTTGAGAATTTCCTCCTAATACGGGCGGAGGGAGGTTATGGACGTGGAAAGTTTCCAGTCTCCCAAGTGCAGTTGTGGAGTGTGTGGGATCGTCTGTTGTAATCGTCCTGTCTTCAGACACGTTCAGCGGCGTTTTTTCCCTTAGGTAAATGCCTTAGAAAATGTAGGGTTTGAAATTCTTAACACGCACGCATTACATCAACAACAATGTTTAAAAACGAAAGTTACATTAAAATAAGTGCTGACTGGTAAATTGTCATGCTTTTAAAATGTAAAAGTGATACATTAAATAAATGTATACACTCATTTTCAGGCTGGGGACAAAA
Organism: Phyllotis vaccarum; assembly: GCA_033318265.1. NCBI lineage: Eukaryota > Metazoa > Chordata > Mammalia > Rodentia > Cricetidae > Phyllotis > Phyllotis vaccarum. The sequence goes on from JARWLC010000012.1 coordinate 195,655, forward strand.
AACTGAAGGCATTTCTTTCCATACTTTAACCGATTGGTTTCCTAAACTTCTATGTCTTATGTGGTACATTAGTATTACTGACCCAGTGGTGTGTGCCAGGAAATATAAGGAAGTGGAGGGACTAAAAGTTTTAGTAAACAATTACTCCATTATAACCTAAGTTACTTAGAAAGCAGATTTTAGCTATGAGCTGGAACCACTAAAGAAGATTTAAAAATCATGAACCAGAAGGGACTGATTAACAATTAAGTGTATGTTTTAATTAAGCAGTCCCTTAAATTGAGCATGACACCATTTTCCCACTGTTTGCCAAATATGATGATAATTGCTCATCAGCTAGAATGTCTGGCCATGTCTTTTAACCATTGTGAAGTTTTCAAATCTCTATTCTAGCACATCATTGCTTCTGGTTTTTCCTGGCCATCAACACACAGATACTGACTCCAGATCTCCACTGTCAATGGGTTCTTTCAGTACTGTTCAGTTTTTTATTTCCCTGGCCAAATAGAGTATCTTTAATAACTTGAGTGGTTTAGGGTGATGGTGAGCCAGTATCTATTTTTGTTCCTTGTTTAAAGAGAGTTTTCATTTAGGCTTATAAACCATTAAGTAGAACAATCAGTGTAGTTGATTTTTAAAAAATACTTACTTTACCAGTTCCTTCCAGTCCCCTTTCTTACCTGTTTTCCACAGTTGGCCTCTACAAACATGCATAGTAAATCTGCAATACAAGTAAAGTTGTGAAAGAAAAGTCATAACATCCCTTAGTGAGATAGGTTGGTTGGGGCTTTTCTAAAAATGCTACAGGACAAGTTCTTCTTGTCCACTGAAGAATCTTTTTTCTTCTACTAAATATAAGCATGTTTTTTATTCACCAATTCTTAGGTGGTTTGAAGGATATCTTCTAGAACCTCACAATGTATATGATCAGGTCCTTCACTTTAAGCCCAGAATACACCAGCTGGTCTTACAGGCATCACTTTTCTCCTTAGTTTTCCTCTCTGTGGCTGAGAGAAGAAAATTCTAGATTTTTATTATGCTCAGCAGCAGCTGCAGCAAAAATCCTGGTTTTTCCAAAATAGCATTTCCCTCATTTGAGCTGTGAGTGGGTCAGGGCCCAAGGAATCAACACCAGATTGCTCTGAGGATGTTGAGGGAGAGACAGGAGATTGTTACAACTCCAGAAGTTACTTCGTTGTTTTCCTATGATGCCTGCAGGAATAACAGGAGTGCTCAGAACAACAGCGCAGCAATGAAATAAAGCATTGCTGTCTGTCCGTCCAAAGACGTCCTAGAAGGCACTAGGTCTGCCTATAACATTTTGTAGTCCTTTGTTGTTGTGCTTATGTTTTGAAGAGATTCTGGTATTACCCATATCATTAGAAAAGAATTCTGTGGTTCAGTCGGCACATGATGTTTTAATAGGAATTTTAAGGGATTAAAATGAGAACTCTTCACTGGTGTAATATTTCACAATCCTCATAATTCACATTGGTCATTGTAGAATTCTAGTCAAGGGTAGTTGTTCTGCAAAAAGAGCTCAATACTTTTGCTACTTGGAGTCAGATCAGAAACTGAGCCTTGTGACTGGGAGTGGAGGAAAGTACATAAAGCCAGGAATGGCTTCTGGCAAACTGTTCTGTATCCTGGAATCTGAATCCAGATTTAGTCTCAATTTATGTACAGTACAGGTCACATAGGTGGATTCAGAATTGGCTTTCCTGTGGACATAAGAATTAAATGACTGACTTCTTGCATGAAAGGGGTGGATTTGTTCTTCCAGTTGTGGTATGGAATATGAGTGCCTATGATTTTATCCCCCACTAATGATAAACACTTAGCTTGAGTGATTTTTTTGGAGCACGGTTGCTTATATAAAACTAAAAAAACCCAAGGGGAACAAAGGCTGGAACCAGGCTTGATCCTGCAAAAGGAGGTCATTGAAGGACTGTTCTGTCCTGGGAGCCTCTGTTGCTAGCATCCCACCCTGCTCTGTCAGTTGTGTCAGGTTGTATGCAGGGGAGCTGGAGCTGCATGGGAGAGCATGGGCGCATGTGTAGAATGGCTAGGATTACTGTGGGAAGGTGAAGGGTTGTGGTAGCTGTCCTGTGCTGCCTTCTAGACTGTTGATTCTGGTTAGAAGGGACTTCGTTCCAAAGGAAAATTGTAAGAGCAGAAAGTGGCACGCATGGTGTCTAAACATCTCTTGGTGTCACAGAAACAGGCTAGCTGGTTATATCAAGGTAAGGAGGACCAGTAGAGGCAGAGTGGCAGACTCAAATCCTGGTCAGGAATTTAGGCTGTTCTTGGAGGGCAGGGCCAGAATGAAGGGCTGTCCCTTGGCTCATGTGGAAAGTAGATCAAAGTTCAGAGGGAGGTATAAAGAAAAAGAAGCTTAAGCAAAAGTTAATTTATGAGTATACTTTTTATTCACCCAGGAGAAAACTATTCAGTTAATTGTTAATATGGAAAAAAGAAACAAACCTAAATGGGATCACTGATTGACCTAAAGCAAGAGACATGTCATAATAATGCAGAGCAAGCATCCAGGGATGGGAGAGTATTTCTCATAGCTGTTTGGGAAGATCAGCTAGCCACTCCTCTCCTGCCCTGTGCCCCCACCCACCCCATTTGGTTCATCTCTATTACACTTGTACACTCTATAATAAACTGGGAAGATAAGTATTATCTTGCTGAGGTTTGAATATTTCTGTCAAATTATGGAACTTGGGGAGGATGTTGTAGGAATCTTGATTTATAGGCCATCATGTTGGCACAGAACATGTTAATCCAAACCAGCTGAGAATAAGACCACTACCACAATTTGTGAGCCAACTTTAAAGCAATCTTTATTATAAATACTGGCCAGGACAATGGACACCATGTGACCATGTGAGTTCTCAGAGAATGACCACAAATTACAATGTGTCAGGTGCCTCTAAAGGCAAAACCCACAAACAAGACTCTGACATAACTTCCCAGCTTCACCCACTGGGGGTAAGCATCTATCCTGTCTACAAATTTCCCACCTATGTATGATCAAGTACATCCTGTGCATTTGGGCAACCAATCTTGTTTACAAAAGTTTACAAAAATAGGTGGCTTGTTACCTTGTAGGAACAAAGCCCCCAGCTGTAAAAGGATTATGTTATTACATTGTAAATAATTGTCCCGTCTACTAGTTTAATAACAATGCTGATTGGCTGAAGGCAGACAGGAAGTGTGGGCGGGGTTCCCAGACTCTGGGAACAGGAAGAACAGAGCATAATGCCAGAGAGAAGCCAGAAGATGCAGAGGACAACTATGCTGCTCTGAGAAAAGGTACCAAGCTACATGACTGAACAGGATAAAGAGTTAGCAAGTTATATGCCTGGGCCCCAGGTCAATCAGCATAAAATTACTGTAAGCTTCTGTATGTCTCTGAGGGACTGCGAGTCTGAAAGTCGCAGTCAGACACCTAATACATCACCCAGCATCCCAGGAAGTTACCTATCTTGGGCAAGTGGTACTTAAAAGTTAGATCTCTAAAGCACAGTGATTTAAACATATCACTTTAGCTTTCAGAAACTTTGAGCAGAGAGAAGGGACTGAAAGTTTGCTTTAAGAATATGTCCCAAACTCCCAAATCTGGGGAAAGGAAATGGCAGTCCAGAAACCCTGTACATGATAAATTGGAGCAAATCAAAAGTATCATATTAACAAATTAGCTTTGTGAAGCTGCAAGAGGACGTACAAGGGGCCTCAGCAGGGTTTTCAGCAGAACTTATACAGGCCCCAAAGTGTGTCTATATATCCAAAGTTTGAGATGCCTTCTGCAGAGTATTGTATGTAGCAGAACTGCCATTCATAGACAAAGTAGCGTAGTGCCAAAGAAAAAAATGGTGAGGGGAACTGTCTTCCCTGTCTGCCCTTCAGCAGGCTCTGATAGAGGATGTTTACAATCACACCATGTGAAAACATGGAGCTCATTTGTAAAAGGTATTTATGGGGCCTGTGAGGTGCTGGCAAAGGCTTTGTCTCACAGTTCTGACAGCCTGAGTTGGATTCCTGTAACCTATGGTGGAAGAAGAGGCAACAATCCTCAAACTTGTTACCTCCTCACACAGTATCATGATAACCACAAAGAGGGTACTATAAAGGAAATGAGAACAAATGACGAGTGAGGAGAAAGGAGAGGCAAAATGCTGTGAGATAGCAGAATGTTGGCAGGAACTTACAGGTACATAGAGACTAAATTGCTAAACACAAGACAAAAAATTAATCACTGGAAAAAAGTCAGCTGTCTACACCGAACATGAGATGCTATGGAGGCATGGGCCGAAAGCAGAAGGATAATATGGGTCATTTTTCTTCTCAGTGGATAAAAAGTATACTCACCATCAGCCTCATCAGCCTTTGCTTAAGCTTCTCTTGCCTCTAGGTTTTCTCAACCTTCCTGATGCTGCGACCCTTTAATACAGCTCTCCATGGTGTGGTGACCCCAACCAAAAGATTATTTTGTTGCTACTTTATAACTATAATTTTGCTGCTGATATGAATCATAGTGTAAATATCAGATATCTAGGATATCTGATGTATGGCCACTTTGAAAAGGTCTTTTTAATCCAAAGGGGTTGTACATAGGTTGAGAACCACTGTTCCAGGCCTTTGATGTCTCCTGAAAATTATAGTTAAAAATAGTGAAAAAGATTTTATGGTTGGGGTTCACCATACCATGAGGAACTGAACTATATTGAAGTGTTGCAGCTTTAGAAAGGTTGAGAACCACAGGCTACTCCCAAAACAAGGTGTGGTGCTGTAATGCTAAAAAGCACCCACTCAGAAAGCAAACATTATTACCTCAGATGCTTAAAATACATAAAGCAAATAGTGACAAAGGAGAAGCAGAAAAGGCAGCATAATGGATTTTCTTTAGAGCTCTGATAGCAGAGAGGACATCCAAATGGCACATTATTAGCAAGATAGTAGGGGACTTGAGCAATACTGTAGACTAATGGACCTAAAGACATTAGTGGACATTCCATTCATTTCATAGAAGATACTTCCAAGTGTGTTTCTCCAGGCCCCAGATCTTCCTGTATGCCTATAAGTGCCAGTGTGTGTGTGTGTGTGTGTGTGTGTGTGTGTGTGTGTGTGTGTGTGTGTGTGTGTGTCTGTCTGTCTGTCTGTCTCTCTCTCTCTCTCTCTCTCTCTCTCTCTCTCAGTGTCTGTCTGTGTGTGTGTTGGGGTGGGGGGACCAAAATGCACTGTGTGAAATTGTCAGAGATATAACATTGAATCAAAAATGCTGATTTTAAAATTCACACTGAGCTGAAATGGATATAAGAATAGCCATAAAATCTTTATAGAAAATAGTGCGGGAAAATTCATACACAAAACAATGCAAAGGTGGTACAGTAATCAAAACTGGTACTGATAAAAAGTAAAGCAGTAAACTAGGGGCTAGGAACAGTGATACGCTTAACCATCAGTTGACTTTGAACTAGGTTGCCACAACATTTCAGTAAGAAAAAGAAGCAGTGCTAGAGCCAGCATCGTTGTGTCCAGTAGAAAAGAACTAAATTGCAGCAGTTCTTCATAGTGTATAAAACTGCAGAATACATCAGATACAAACATAACTAAGTCTTTGGATTCTTAGACAATAGGCAGGGGAAACACATCTAACTTTATCAAAACAAAACACTTGTGTGCTAAAAGGTACTCAAAGTGAAAGACAATCTAAAGAATGAAACAAAGTATTTGGAACTCTTGTCTGATAGGAACATGTGATATGTCTGAATGTAACCATTCCTCTAAAATTCATTGTTTAAATCTGTAAGTACTCAGATAAAAGTGGGTCTAGGGACTGATGTTTTGAGGGCTCTGCTGTTGTGAGTGGAGTTAGTACCCTTACAGTGTAGATTCCATAGAGCTGTCTTGTCCCTCTGTGGCACAGGACATGATGGTTCATCTTGTTCTTAGACTTTCCAGTGTGTAGAGCTTTGATTTGTATTTACTAGCCAGCCAGCTCCATGATTTTTGTAACCTGAATGAATTAAAAATCCAATACCTAGAGTATAAGCAGAACTATTACCATTAAAAAATGATGATCCAGTTAAATAAACAGGCAGTGGATTTGAATGGGTGCTTCTTCATAGACAGACGGTGTAGATGTAATAAGGTCTGCAAGTAGCCAAGCACATGAAAGGATACTAGCATCATTAGTTGCTAGGGAAATGAAATTCCAACCACAGTGAGATGCTGTTTTCCTCCAACAGCAACTGTTATGAGAACCACTGTAGCAGTGACGAAATGGAGAAATTAGAATTCTGAGAGTATAAAAATAGTGTAGTTCTTTTAGAAACAAGTTTGATAGTTTATAAAAGAACGTTAAACACAGAGTTACCATATTGATATAGAAGTTATATTCTTAGTTCTCTATATATATATGTATGTGTGTGTGTGTGTGTGTGTGTATGTACCAAAAGAATTAAAGGCATATCTTTATTAAAAAACCTCTTTATTAAAAACCTCTAAAGCACACACACACACACACACACACACTACTTACAAGTAATGCAAAAGAGTGTTAGCATTATCAACAGTACTATTCGTTATAGCCCTGACATACTATCAGAATGAATAAACAAAGTGGTATATAAACAATGGAATATTTTCAGCCTTAGAAGGATAAAAACACTGATAGATGCCATAACATTGATGGACCTTTAAAATGCCATATGATATGCAAGAAGCCAGACACAAAAGGCCATGCCTTCTATAATCCTAGTTAAAATGCCCACATTAGGGAAATTCCCATCAACTTTGGCATGTATGTCGTTTATTGTCCTTGTTCCTCTCATATTTAGGCAGGTATGTTGGTGAGACTTTATACCCATAAAGTGTAGCTTCTGACATTACCAGGACACACAATCTTAGAACAACCCCCCTGATTTCCAGCTCTTGGCAGCCCTTTCATCCTACTGCAACTTTCCTGGAGCCTTGGGTGGCAGGAGTGTTGTGGATGTATCTATTGGGACTGCCCCCCCCCCAGTAACTCTGCATTTTGATTGGTTGAGGTTTTCTGTATGGTCTCCATCTGTTGCAGAAAGTTTTCTTGATGAGGGGTGAAGACTACACTTCAAGGGCAGATATTTAGAATATAGTTTAGGACTGTGCTGGTTTAGTAAAGCAATGTTGTAGGTTCTTGTGACTTCACTAGGTTAGCGAGGTTTCCAGAACTAGGCATGGTTTCTTCTTGTTGAGCAGGTCTTGTATGTGTGCCACTACTGCACCCTTGGTATTATTGTGCTATAGTGGTTGTTGATGTGGTTCATAGGCATCATAGCTGGGTATGCCTGTTGGCTGCTTTCCCCTTTGGAAGCTTGTAAGATGACTTCTGGTACCATAAAAGCTTTTAGGGGGCAACCAACGGCAGTAGCAATAGGTTGTATGTTTTAGGAGTCCATTTCTATTGCTGTGAAGAGACACCATTGCTATATAAAGGAAAACATTTAATTGGGGCTGGCTTACAGTTTCATAGGTTCGTTCATTATCATCAAGGCAAGACATGGTGGCATGCAGGCAGACATGGTGCTGGAGAAGGATCTGGGGTTCTACATCTTGATCCACAGGCAACAGGCAGTGAACTGCATCACTCGCGTAGCTTGAGCATAGGAGACTTCAAAGCCTTTTTCTAATGACACACTTCCTCCATCAAGGCCATACCTACTCAAACAAAGCCACACTTCCTAATAGTGCCACTCCCTATGGGGGGGGAGTCATTTTTTTTCAAACCATCACAGTAGCCTTGGCCAATACTCATAAAGGGCTTCTCCTGTCCGCCATTGTCATTGGAGATTCTGTTTCCACAGAGACAAGCTACCTGCTGGTGCTTTTGTTCTGTGCCTTGCGAGACACTCCTTACTCCACCAACATGGTAGAACATCCAGTGAGTGTTTAGAATTTTAGAACTGACTGTGAAGCATATGAAAGGGTCCTGGGTGACCTGCTCTAGCTTGATTGATAGCTTTATGCTGCTTTTCTGCTCAGCATAGTTGGGCTAAGGTGCATGAGGCTTTCCCTGTGATGCTTTCCCTGTGATGCAAATGCTAGAGAAGCTGGTCCCAGGCTTCATGCCTCTGGCTGCCCTTGCTGAGCTGCAGCTTCCTGCCTCCTGTCAGCAAGGCAGTTTTTTAAAAGGGTTCAGCCCTGTTTTTAGAGAGTAGGAAATAAGGAATAGATTTGGAAGTGGGATGTTGATAGGCTGGCTCAGTAATTTGCCAGAACCTAGAATACATTCTCTTTTATTTCGTTGAGTACAAGTCTTGAGTATTTATCTCAGAATATTTAAACAAGATGTAAAATATGTTTCAGTGTAATATGTCAGAGAATTTAATTTTAAATTGTTGCAAAAAGCAATTTATGATAGTTTTAAATACATGGAACAACATAGAAATGTTAAAAATGAAAGGTAGTATTTTTCTTCTTTTATGTTTCCCCAAGATAAAGCCATTGCTTAAAAAAGGAAGAAAGAAAAAAACACCACCCAGATGGCATGTGTTAGTTTTCCGTGTAGTGTGTGTATTCTCCCAGTGCTGTTCACATGCTCTGCATTGTTTGCTCTGGCGCTCCTTAGAAGAAATGTGTCCTGTGGAAGGTCATTTCCTGGCCCAGGTTTTGCTGAGGGGCAGGGTTTTTTGCTGAGCATAAGACACAGGCCTCCTGTCTTTGATCTTCACAACTTGTGAAATGAGAAATGAAGGCAGCTTTACTTGTAAAGTTTGAAATCTGTGAATGTAGTTTGCTAGCTATGGGACAAAGAGAGAGAGATTGGTAACAAATGTTAAATGTCTTAACTGTGCTATGCCTAAAATAGTCCTTTTTTGGCTTTTGAACTTACATGTTTATTGTATTAAACAGTAGTCCATGTTTATGTGCATATTGCTGGCTGGTGCATACTGTGTGAATTTCTATATCTGAAAATTTTTTTCTTTAGAAAAATCCTGCAAAAATGTCTCTTTATCCATCTCTTGAAGATTTGAAGGTAGACAAAGTAATTCAGGTATGTTTGCTTTTTAGTTTTAAACATTATTTTATAACATGTTCACTTGGGAAATGAAGGGAGCATGCATTTTTGATGTATTCTTATGTCTGGTATAGACTACAATGTTACTAGAAGACTAGAAATTCTTTTTATTTCTCTATGTTTATTAGCCCTAGCAAAGGCATGTGAGTGCAGACCTCTGTGAGACCAGAAGAGGTGGCCCCTGGGGCTGGAGTTCCAGGTGGCTGTGAACTGCCAGCCAGCCTCCAGTTCTAGGCACTGAACTTGGGTCTGCTTCACGACCCCTGTCCTTTGTCTGACTTAACTTCTGAGTCACTTCTCCAGCCACACAGTATTTCTTCAAAATTTGTTTTACAATCTTCAGAGTGCTTAACTTTTTTAGGACAGTTTAAATTGCATGTAACTCATGTAATTTGGGAGTGTCTAATATGCACACCCATCTTTAGATAGATGTTTTGTGTAAAGTTGGTGTGTTTGTCTTGATACTGTACTTGGTGAAAGGAGAATGAACAGAATAATAATAGCCACTCAGGTGCCCTAGGGATTGGCCTAGTGCCACTGGCTGGGGGAAATTGCTCCATGGAAAGTTAGTTCTCCAGCATCAGTCCAGGAAGTATATTAAAATACCTGAAGTGTGCAGTTGAACTGAGAGAAGCTTCTCAGCTGTGAGCTGCACGCTCAGTCATTTTAATGCCTTCCATTTCTTTCTGTGTTCCATTTTCCTCCTCCTGTGGTAATTTCCGCAAAGTTTATCGGAACATTTATCTGAAATATTCAGCCTGAAAAGAATTAATATTTTATCAGTACATTACGGATAGCACACAGATGGCAAAGAATGATCTTTGCATGTTTTTCTTAATAGCTGTGTATGGAATTGAACTTAAATTAACCACAGTTGGCTTTTAGTAGAGGGTTTTCAGTTGATTCCATTTCTGTCAGTGGAGCCCTTTAAAAGAAGCAGAATCTTTTAGAGGACCCTCAGTGTTCAGAGCAGAGAGCTAGCTGCTGGGAGATGGGATGGGGCTGGGTAGAGATGGGCTACGGCTCTTCTGTTCCTACTAGATTTCAAACTATTCCTGGCCAGCTTCTTGGACTAGCTCTAGTTCTGCTTCCTTATCTAGAATAGGTGACTGTACTCTTTTATCTTGAGATGCCCTGACAAGAAGTTACAGAGGAGTGTGACATTCCTTACTGTCATCTCTCTCTTTTTACCACAGCAGTGAACTGGCAGCCATTAGGTAAATTACAGTAGCTATTAAGCAGTGGCTTTCAGTATCACGTAATCCTAGAACCCTTTTCAGTTCAACAGCCTGTGCTTGTCTGGTGTCCTGAAGCCCTGGATTCAGTCCATCCTCAACATTAAGTAAACGAGTGTAGTGGCACACACCTACAATCCCAGCACTTGGGAGGCAGAGGCAGGAGATGGTAATGCATTACTCACCTAAACAGGGAGTTTGAAGCTAGCCTTGGCTACAGTAAGGCTTTGTCTCAAATTCCAAAAGAGAAAGCACATACAGTTGATTTATTTGCAGGAGCACTGCTGAGCACTGACTATAAATCAGATGTGTAAAGTACTGCCGTTCAGTTTTTAAGGTACTCCTGAAAGGCCTTATTTACACATTTTCTTTGGAAAATAAATGATTGCTGAAGTATTTAAAATGAAACTTTGAGTAAAAATTCAGTTCATTTCTTTTGGGAAGTTCTAGATTTAACTTATAAATCACATAAGAAAGATAAGTAAGTATTTTTGGTATTGATATAATTTTCTTTTCCAGGCTCAGACTGCCTTCTCTGACAGTCCTGTCACCCAGGCAGTTTTGGTGGATGTTTCTGCTGCTTATGCTCCAGATGGAAGTAGGTTCATACTTGGTGCTCATTTGCTTTGGACAGAAATACATACAAAGTCCTCCAACCCTCACCCCAAATTTCAGAACCTAGGATATTGACATGTTATATGAACTTGTGATAATAGTGTAGACTTATTGCTACAGTCTAGTAGCAGTAAGGAAAAATGGTTTGCTAAAGAACTAACCTGTATTTAATCAAGAGTGATTTGGGAGTAGGAAGATGTGTGTTTTAGGGCATTATAAAATTTTATTTGACTTTGACTCTTAGGCCTTAACATAGTCTGTTCATTAACAGGAAAGCACTTTTGCATGGGAGCTGTGGTTTTCCTGACTAGTGAGCTGCTCACAGACAGGCTGAGCTGCTGTTCTCATCTTTGCCAGGAAGCTTAGGAGCCTCCAGCCAGCTCCCTTTAGGTCTTTACGTCACATCCAAGAGTTACTGTTCAGACTCCATAAACTACAACCTGCCCCCTCTGTCCTGGTTCAGGGGCCTTTAGGACAGCCTCTATAAGACATTGAGATACAAATGAAATGGCAAATTCTAAGTTTCTAATTCATCTATCTGTATGGATCTGCTCTGATGTCAAAATAGATGATAGGAAAAGATTTTGGAAGTAGCACACTTCCAAAAATGTTAATATTGTTAATGTTTTAAAATTCTGTGTGTCTGACATCATTTTTACAGTGGTAGGAAACTGAGTAAATGTCCAGGCTTTGACCTTTCCTTCTGTTGATGGAGAAGAACTATCATATCCCATCGCTGTTCATGACTGAGTTGTTCATGCCCTGATCCCCTTTGTAACACGTGGGTTTATGTTAAGAATCAGAAAGGGCAGGCTGGAGAGGTGGCTCAGCGGTTAAGAGCACTGGCTGCTCTTCAGAGGTCCTGAATTCAATTCCCAGAACCCACATGGTGGCTGGCTACCATCTATAGTGATTTCTGGTATGCAGTGTACATGCAGGTAGAGCACTGGGTATAATAAATGATTATTTTTTAATCCTGAGTGTCTGCTTAAGCTCTGTTTAAAAAGAAAAAAAGAAACAGTAAGGGAAAGATCATTTATTTACAAAAATTATTTTTACCTCTGAGTAAATCACCCCTCTGTATCTTCTATTTTTATCTCTAAATTTTATACCTGTTCTGTGAACACAAACAATTTTTTTCTTATTTTCCTGAGAGAAATGTAACAGCCATTAGCCTTGGGTGGTACTGTATATGATAAGTATCCAACAAGGGTCAAAAGCTGACAGGATTTGTACAGGTCTGCTGGTGTCTACAAGGCCATATTTTGTATCTTATTTAATTCAGTATCTTTTTGTCTGCCCTGCTGGTCTCAGATTTGTGACAATCCTCCTGATTGTGCCACAGAGTGGAGCTCTGGCGAATAGCCATGCACCACCATGGCTAGCTGTAGACCATGTTAAACAGAGACTTGCACACATGCGGATTGTGAAACTAGTGTCTCATGGCCACGAAAAGGATGACTGTGTGGGAAAGCTCAAACTGTCTCAGATATACTTGCATTTTAGGACTTTCACATTAAAAATTTTGTGGATTCTTTTCCTTCTAATTGTGACAGAGATGGGACGATATCCTTCCATTTTATGGATCTTTTAAAAGAGTCTACATCTTTGTACCTTAAATGAGTGTAGTAAGTTATTATTTTGAATATCTTGCCAATGCCCTTTTTTCTCATTGTATTAGATCTCTATCCTAAACTGTATCCAGAGCTCTCTCAATACATGGGACTGACTTTAAATGAAGAAGAAATATGTGCAAATGTGCCCATGGTCTCTGCAGCACCAACCCAAGGGGTATGTACAGTATAATTTTGAATTCTACAAAATGCTCTTTATACATAGATGTAAACTCTCATTCATCAGGAACTTACATGTTATAACTTTAGTGTTGACTTCTCACTTTAGTGTTGATTTTAGATTTTTGGTTTTTCAAGATGTTTCTCTGTGTAGTCCTGGCTATCCTGGAACTCACTCTGTAGTTCAGGCTGGCCTTGCAGAGGCCCCCTCCCTCTGCCTCCCAAATGCTGGCATGAAAGATGTGCACCACCACGCCCAGCCTTATTCTAGATTTCTCCATAGATATATTTCTGAACTGTGGTTCACTGTTGAGTTTATCAGGTCTTTGCCTCTCCTCTGTCTTCTGCAGTTTGTCCTCTCCTAAGACATTGTGTTTAGGACTCTGCCATGTTTTTATGACTTTCCAACTTGACTGCTGAGTTACTTCTTCTATATCTCAGCAGTTCCTGTTATAAACAGTATTGCAGTGCTGATAGATCAGTCATATGAAGTATGTATCTGTCTTATAACTTTGCTCACAATTTTAATAATCCTCTTATAATTAGAAGCCAAGCTTTTTGTAGTTAGATTGAGGTGCTCGGCTTATATATAACATGTAGTACTTGACATGATTCTGGTTACATATTTCATGACTGAATCTACTTCTGTCCTCTTGCCATAATGCTACTGTTAATACAGTACCTGGCATTTATTTATTGAAATTTCAATATTTGTTGATAACTTACTTGTATTAATCAGGATCCAGTTAAAAACATAGTATTTCAACTGCAGTAATTTAAGAAAATAGATTTTATATTCAGAGATTTCCAAAGAACAACATAGAACCAAGGTAGAATCCTAGAAGCCAGCTGCTGTCCTGGGAGGGAGTGCTTAGACCTTGGGAGTCTTTGTGGTAGTTGCAGCTCACAGGGGTGGGATGAGTTGGTAAGAGATGGCGCCCAATGTTTGCTGCTCTTGCAGAGAAGCTCCAGAGAATATAACAACTTCTTCTGGCTCCCTTGGACATCCACACAAGTGGCAAATACTCAGAAATACACATATAGATATATTAAAAGTAAATCTTCAAAAGGAGGTATGGAGAAACAAAAGTTAATTGCTATATTTATAGAAAATTTATCTCCTAATATTGAAAAAAAAGCCAATTGTAACTATTATTTTAGTAACTGGTTCTGAACTCCTTTAGTATATCTGACTTCCTTTGCTTAATTGATCAGCACAGTGTCCCCTCTTATTGGCACATGTCTTGCCTCAAAGAAGCATCTACATTTATAAGGATCTTTGCTGTGTTCTTTTTCTATCATTTTGTTACAATTAATTTGTTCTGGAGATCTCTATTAACTCTTCCATGTAGGGACTAATTCATTTCACATATCATGTATTTGTGTGTGTGTGTTCCATCTAGTTCTCTCCCTGTTTTATTGAAATTACATATACTGAAGGTGTACAACATATGTATGTATCAATTTGTATACATTGTGAGATGTTCTCACAGTCAAGCCAATAAATATATCTATCCCCTCCTAGAGTTACAACTTTTGGTATGTGGTTATAACACTAGCGGGTTATAGGTTTCAGTTACACAGTATTGTCAGCGTGGTTCCTGTGCTGTTAGAGCCCAGACCTATTTTATGAAAGTCTGTTTACTTTGTCCATCTCCCCATTTCTCCTCTGCCCACCTCTTATCCCCACAAATGTCCATCTGCTCTCTACTTGTGAGACTCTGTATTTATAGTGTCATCTCAAGAGCAGACTGTAGTATCGTTTTGTCTCTGACATATTCCTTTAGTGTAATGCCTTCTAGAATCATCCATACTGTCCAAGGCTCATGTTTTCATAGCTTAAGTAATATACCACTGTGTATTTACAGACAACATTTTCTTGATTCATTTATCTGTTGATAGACACTTGTTTCTAAGCTTTGGTCACTGTGAATAATGCTTCAGTGAACATGGAATTGAGGTATCATTGGGATATATTGATTTTATTTTCCTTTTGATATTTGCCAGGGGTGGGATTGTTTGACCTATGGCAAATGTATTTTCACTTTATGAGGATTCTCCCTACAGTTTTTCTTAATGGTTATCCTAAGTACATATTGTATGACAGTGCACAAAAGCTTACCGCCTCTGTCTTTTTGATAGGTACACTGATAGGTGAGGGGCTGATGTCATTTTCTGGCTTTGATTTGCACCTTACAATAATGAATGGTCCCTTTCACATACCTGTGAGCCAGTGGCTATCTTTGAGAAAATATCTTCTGTAGGCATTTTGGCCTTTTTTTTTTTTTTTTTTTTTTTTTTTTTTTTTTTTTTTAAATTGAGTTAGTTGCTTTTTTTGCTCTTGAGTTTTGAGTTCTTTATACATCTGGATACTTGCCCCTTAACTCATGATTTGTAGATAATGTCTCTGTTTCCATGGTTTGCTCTCAGCTTGGTGAATGCCTCTATTGCTGTGAAGAACATTTTGTTTGTTTTGAGGCAGGGTTTGTTGTAGACCACGCTGGCCTTGAACTTAGAGAGGTCTACCTACTTCTGTTAGGATCAAAGGTGTATGCCACCATGCCTGGCCGCAGCTGTGAAGACCCTTTTAAGTTTGATGTAGTCCCACTTATGTATTTTTGCTTATGCTTCTGGTGTGAAAATTAAAAAAAAAAATTGTCAAGATCAGTATCAAAGAGATTTGTCTTGTGTTTTCTTCTGGTTTTATGTTTTCAGCAGATCTTAGCAGTTAAGGATTTTGAATCCCTGTGGACCTGGTTTGTATGTTTGGTATAAGATCAGGTCTGGTTCCACTGCCTTGCCCTTGAAGCTTCAGTTTCCCCAACCTCATTGTACACTCGTGATTTTGTCAAGAGTAGTTTAATATAGATGTTTTTTATGTCATCTCTTTATTTCGTTCCTGACATAAGACCTTGTTCATAGTAAGCTTATTTTTAAATTGGTAATTTTATCATTTATACCACAGGAATTCTCTGGAAAATGCATGCTGCAAAAACCCAGTGTGACCTCTTAGTTCTAGGAAAATCTGTTCAAAATGATGATAAATGAGTGTAGTTGTTGGTGACAGGAATATTTTCTGAGAAATTATTCATGCTTTCAGTGGCATAGCAGCTCCATGTATTATATGTGCACAGGTTGTCTGACCTCATTGGACAGTGCCATCTTTAGAGATTGCTGCTGGTTAGTGTTCTCTGAGGGAGCTCGGCAGGTAACAGTGATTCATACACACCACACGAGTGCCATTGACGTAAGTAAAAAGCCTGGAGCAAAGTCACTGAGGCTTCTCTATCCAAGAATAATGGAGCAAATTACTAGAGGAAGGAAGAAATGAAAACCAGTGTCCTTCGTGTAGAAACCAGATGCCACCTGGGGAACTTACTTGTGGAGTAATATTTCTAAGAACTAGAACTGAGCATGCTCCAGTTTTCTGGAGACTACTTTGAAGAAAAGCATTTGTAAATGCTGACATATTATCTATGTTTTCCAGCAGTTGGTAGCAAGACCATCCAGTGTGAACTATATGGTGGCACCTGTGACAGGTAACGATGCTGGAATTCGGAGAGCAGAAATTAAGCAAGGGATTCGTGAAGTCATTTTGTGTAAGGATCAAGATGGAAAAATTGGGCTCAGACTTAAGTCGGTAGATAATGTAAGTTTTTTTATATTTGAAATATTAACAACAAACAAGTAGAAATCAAAATAGTTTGGCTAGCTGTAACAGCTGTAACACACAACTACAATGAAGAATATTACTAATCTACTGACTTAATTTTCCACGTGGACACAGCCTGTTTTGGAGAAGCCGTGAACTTACAAGCAGATCACCATGAACAAGCTTTTGGTTTTGATTTTTTTTTTTTTTTTTTACTGAAATGAGTGATATCACTGGCTTTAAGAGAAACCATAAGACAGAGTTTTCGTGGTAGAATTCTGAACATGACATAGGGGCTGCCCTATGTATAAGTAAAGGAAAATTTGAGGGGAATTGGGTGTGCAATTTTAAACTAAGTGATAACTATTTAATTAGTGAGATAGTTTGGCAAGTTTTTATTTCTGTCTATAAAATTCGAATTTGACAGACCATTTGTGAACAAGTTCTTTGTAATCAGTCTTTTGTCACACTAAAGATATCAAATCAGGTTTCTCGGATACATTTTAAAATGTTACACACATGGAGGGTCTCATTAACTTCAATTTATGGTTTTCCTTTTTATAGCCATTATCTTACTGGATTCTATTTCAGTCTTAAGGCTCCTTAGCTCAGTGAGTCCAACTTTCCACAGACAAATGAAGTGTGCACACTGTTTACCTGGATGAGGCAGATCTTGGCAGGAAATTCCAGCACTGCAGTATACCATGGCAGGCAGGGATGCCTCAGGCCCTTTGCACCATTCTGTTTAAGAGATGAGTAAGGTGGTCTTTAACTAAAAACATGGAATTATTATCCCAAACTATCAATTATTTTTAAAATTTATTTAATCTTATGTTTTGAGTGTTGGCTGCATGTATGTGTATATCACATTCATGCCCATACACTCAGAGGTCAGAAGGTGATGTCAGATCCCCAAGAACTGGAATTACATATGGTTGTAAGCTACCATATTGGTGCCAGGAACTAAATCCAAGTCCTCTAAACCAAGTACACTTAACTGTTGAGCCATCTGCCAAGGCCCCAGACATGCAGTACTTGGTATGATCAACACCTGCAGGGTAGAGGTTTGCATTTGGCAACATAGCCCTGTTCTTATCATTTACTTCTGTGCAGGGTAATGTGGCTGAGGTTGCTTAGGCAGGTCCAACTGACATCTTTTTTTTTTTTTTTTTTTGCTTTGTTTTTGTGGTGTTGTTGCTTTAAAAGTTTTGTTTCTTTCTAAGAAATGACTTTGACACAATAATAAAGGAAGATTTCTGATCAGCCATAGCAGTGGTAAATGACAGATTATTTTCTTCTCATCTAGGGTATATTTGTACAGCTAGTCCAGGCTAATTCCCCAGCCTCCTTGGTTGGTCTAAGATTTGGGGACCAAGTACTCCAGATTAATGGCGACAACTGTGCAGGCTGGAGCTCCGATAAGGCACACAAGGTGCTCAAGCAGGCCTTTGGAGAGAAGATCACCATGACCATTCGAGACAGGTGAGCTCCAACTCTGCAGTGACGATGGAGTCAAGCCTACAGTGGTTTCCATGTCTGTAAAGAGATTTCTACCTTGGAGTTGTTAGAGTTGTATGCTGCAGAGTTTTCTTACATAGAATTCTGATTTTGCATATTATGTACTGCACTTTATGGGACTCTGTCTCTAGGCTTTGGTTTTTCCGTGTTTTTAGAAAAGATTAGTCTGCTAGCGGAGTAACTGGCTGAGTAAAGAGCTGTGGCCTCACTGCCTAGTGACTGCTTAAGCATCCTGGGCCAAGGCCCTTTGTCATGAGGACTGGAATGGTCAGAGTTCCCAGGAACTCAGTTTTGAAACCAAAGCTAGGCTCTTGGGGTGGTTGTGTAATTAAGTAAAAGAGGATGAATCGTTCTACAGGGTGGTAGTCTATTTTTATCTCAAAATAAAAACCACATTGGTCTAAAATTCTTTTCTAAATATATCAAAAATAGAAAAGTTTCTATATCTATATAAATCTGTAAGCAGAATTTTGTAAAGTTGGACCAGGGATGGCAAGATGTCTCTGGTTAAGAGTACACATTGTTCTTTTAGAGGACTCAAGTTGGGGAAGGCACAACTGATTATAACTCCAGCTCCAGGAGCACAAACCCACCCATGTCATTTTTAAAAACGTTAACTTTGCAGATAATAAACCGCATGTTGAAATTAGCAAGACCCAAAGACTATAAATCTCAGTGAATCTTTATACAGTTGGACTAGCTATTTGGACAAGAAGCTGTGGAGCTTCACATTTGACTTTGGAGTATATTTTTGACACTTATCCACTACCATAAATAAATTCGTGAGAGTTAGAACTAGGGAAAACAGAGAGATCTCTTCGCTACCTGAATCCAGTCCTTCCTGATGCCCTAATATTTACTCTTATTCTTTTTATGTTATGTCACCTATACCTCTGTTTATTATATACATTATTGGCGAGGTTCTAAATATAAAGAATTGGCTTATTTTCTAGGATTTTGTTACTTTGAGCAATAGTATATGTTCTAAGTCCTTTTTTCTTACAAGTTTTATGAATGCATTTTTCTTTAAAGTTGAATATTATTATTCATATATATTCATTTTTACCTATTCATTTATTGATGGACATCTGGGTTATTTCCAATTCGTTATAGTGAATAAGCAGCACTAAGTATAGGGCATAAGTAACTGCAGTAGGGTATGGAGTCTCTGGGTGAATGCCCAGAAGTAGTGGGATCATGTGGTAGTTCTATTTTTAATTGCTTGAGAAACTTCCAAGCTTATTTCCATAATTGGTGTATTAATTTGTATACCCCCCATTTTTTAATAATAGCCATTCTGACAAGTTAGCTAATATCTCAGTGTATTTTTCCCCCCAAGACAGGGTTTCTCTATAGCCTGAATGGAACTCACTCTGTAGGTCAGGCTACCCTCAAACTCAGATGCCCCTGCACACTGGCTGGGACTGATGGTATACACTACCACTGCTGAGCTGAATTTCTAAAAATAGTTACTAGACATTTTAAATTTTTTTGAAAAAATATTTATTAAGTTCATTTGTCCGTTATGATGGGTGGTTGTATGCCCTTGGTATTTAGTGTCTGCAGCTCTTTGTAGTTCTGGAGATCAGCTCCTTGTCTGAGGTGTGTAGCTGTGAGATGTCTGCTCTACTGATTATTTCTTCTGTTGTAGAGAACACGTCATTTACAGATGGTCTCATCTGTTGATACTTGGGGTTCCTTCCTGTGCTGTCGGTGTTGTTACGAGAGATGTTGTTGACCCCAATATCTTTAAGAGTATGAGTATCTCCTGTATTTTTTCTAGAAGTTGGAGCATGTTAGGTTTTTACATTGTGTCGTCCATTTTTTCCCCTCCCCATGACAGGGTTTCTCTGTGTAGCATTGGTTGTCTTGGAACTCACTTTGTAGACCAGGCTGGCCTCAAACTCACAGAGATTACCTGCCTCTGCTTCCTAAGTGCTGGGATTAAAGGCCTGTGCCACTACACCCAGCTATTGCATTTTCGCCAAAGTGTAACAATCTAATTTTATTCATCTGCAGGTAGAAATCCAGTTTTGCCAGCTTTCTTGAGCAGTCCATTATGTTTCTGCTTCTATTGTCAAAAATTACATGGGCATGGCTTTGCCATCTTATTTCTGGGCCCTCTGGTCTGTTTTAAATACCAGCACAAGGCTTTCTCCATGACTATAGATGGCCGTGGCATGCTCTGTAAAACCCCAGCAAGTGTTTTTACTTCTTAGGATTGCTTTGGCTGTTCGTGTTCTCTTAAGCTTCCAAGTGAATTCTTGTTTTGTTTTTTTTGTTGTTGTTGTTTTTTGTTTTTCCTCAACCTATGAAATATGATACTGGAATTTTGGTAGGTGTTGCATTAAATGTATAAATTACTTTTAGTATAATATACCTATTTTCAAAATATTAATTCTGCCAATCCAGTTTCATAGATTTTCCATCATCAATCTGTGACTTCCTTTTTCAGTTTCTTGAAGTTTGTACTGGGAGAGGTCTTTCCCTCCAGAGAGGTCTTTCTACTTCCTAAATCATTTTAAACATTTTTCATGAAAGATTTGTTTTTTAAGTTGGACCAATAGGGAAGTTACAGCTGAAGAATTTCATAATATAAACACATGAAGTGACCTTAAAATCTTAAAGCAACATGGTGGCAGAGTTGCAGAACCTAAGCAAATATTAGGTTGCACGACAGCATCTGAGGCAGATAGCCTGTGGCCTTTCTAATAGGAGTTTGTGCCTTTTCATCAGGCTTGGGGAATCTCCCTCTCATTGCTTATCTGTTGGTGTTTGTTTGTTTGGGGTTTTGTTGTTTTGTAATTTCTTACCACAAATTAGAGCAAAGCTTTCCCTGTAATCTCAGCACTTAAGAAGATTGGGCTGCACATAGTGAGAACCTGTCTCAAACCAATAGAGCTGGCGTGATAGTTTGGTGAGGCACTCAGAACCAGGCCTGGTAACCTGGGATTCCCAGAACTCACGTAATGGACAGAACGGATTCCTGAAACCTACTCGTGTGCCCACTTGTGTACATATAAAAAATGAAACAAAAGAAAATCCAGTAAATTCCATAATAGCCATGTAAAAAATGTTTTAAAATTTAAATGCCCTAAAATCATTTATCTTCCAGAAGTATTGAAGGTATTTAGTGACTTAGTTTGAAGTTATCTCATTGTTAATGCAAAGTACGGCAACTGTAAAGGAAAATGTATTGATAACTTTACAAAGCTCTATGTTCTGTTTTCTCAAACTTAACAGAAGGATATTGTGATTAGCAAGTCAGCAAATAATGAAACTAAAAAAGCTACTGAGGTGTCCCATGTGTACAGTGTCAGAGCCGTAATAAACTGTTACAAACAGCACTTATTATAACAAAATATATATGTGGCAGTTTGTGGTAATATGTCATGTCCATCGAAATGTAAAATTACAGTTTCAATCTAATCCAACCCTTATGCTTCCAGGCCCTTTGAGCGGACAGTTACTATGCATAAGGACAGCAGCGGGCATGTTGGTTTTATCTTTAAAAGTGGAAAAATTACATCCATAGTGAAAGATAGTTCTGCTGCCAGAAATGGCCTTCTCACTGATCATCATATCTGTGAGATCAACGGGCAGAATGTCATTGGCTTGAAGGTAAGGAATGTACTAGTCCTTGCTTTGGTGGTATTTTATTTTAGAAAACATTTAGGTGGCTTGACTTTGGTAATGACCCTCAAACACTGAAATTTGGTGGGAGCTAAGTATAGGAGCTGGGCTCTGGCTAGCTATGATGGTCTTGGGCCATCATAGAAATGACCTTGGAGTGTGATCTCAAATTATCTTTCCCAACAAGGTGGCTAAACTATGCTTTCCTGACATCCTTCAAGCCAGAATTCGATGGAGATGTAGGCAGGGAAATTCTTAGATATTATGAATGGATGAATGTCCAACTTTTTTTAGTCTACAAATACAGAAAAGGACTGAGTGTTTCTATATATATACTTTGATCTATAAAGTTTTAGTGAGCTTGTTTATAGACAGGGTCTCTGTAACTATAAATAACTCTGGCTGTCCGGAACCCACTGTGTAGGCCATGCTCTTCTCTAATTCTGAGAGATCTGCCTGCTTCTCAAAGGCATGTGCTCGGCTTATAAATTCTTGAATTAAGACTATTTTAAGATCTAAAGATTTTAAGTAAGAGTTGAATTCATAAATTCTAGAATACAGTTAACTTTATATGGGGAAAGCTCTCCATTCTCAAGTAAGGAAAGAGTTTTGTTCATTATATTCAACTTTTTTACCAGCTTAAAAAATGTCTGTCTATAAAAATTGAGAAGAACCAGGGATTGGGACTCCAGAGATAAGAGCATGACAGCAGCAAATATAGTGTGATTTTTACCTACCAATTACACTTTTATGTTTAGTAAGTAAAGCCTTGATAAAATGAAATTCTGTTTTGTTTCATTAGGACTCCCAGGTTGCAGACATACTGTCAACAGCTGGGACTGTAATCACCATTACAATCATGCCTGCTTCTATCTTTGAGCATATTATTAAACGGTAAGTGGACAGTTCGACTTCATGCTTGTGGTCACCTGATTGAACAGTACTTTCAGTCTGTACTTCTGCTATTAGAATCTAGTCTTGGTGGTTATAATGGGGTGGTTATAATAGTCTTGCCTGTGAGATAGTATGAGTGGCTGTTGGTTCTTTCCAGTGTCTCTCAGGAGGTAGAGAGGGCATGGTACTTGCTCTCTGTCCTCCAGAACTGAAGACTATAAAGTCCATGAGAGTTGACAAGGGCCAGTAAGGGTGATTCTACCCAGAGCTTTCCAGCTCCTTTCTTATAGTTGTTGCCATGGTATCTTGAAACCCTTCATTCAGAATCCTGATATAGCATGTGAAAGTGAGATTTGGAAGATATATGAGCATAACTGTGCCCCTTCCTTCCTCTCTTCTCAGTCCTCTCCTAGCTTTCTCCCTTCCCCATCTCCCCACTCATTCCTCAGAGAGGGTAAGGACCTCCAGGGTGAGTCAGTACAGTCTGGCATATCCAGTTGAGGTGGGACTAAGCCCCTCCCCTCAGTATCAAGGCTGAGCAAAGTGTTCCTCTGTAGGGAATGGGTTCATACACTAGGAATAAGTTCTGGTGACACTGCCAGAGACCCCACAAACTGCCCACATCATTAGACTATCATCCACATTCAGAGGGCCTAGTTCAGTCCCAAGCAGTTCCCCAGCTGCCAGTTCAGTCAGTGAGCTCCCAATAGCTTAGGTCAGCTGTCTCTGTGTGTTTCTTCATCATGATCTTGACCCCGTAATAAAATCTTGTTCTATATTTTTGGCTTTTGGGTAGAATGTAGTTAGCTACCCTCAGAGGGAAAATAGGAGACATGGTGGTTCTGTACTTTTTTTTGTTTGTTTGTTTGTTTGTTTTTTAAACTATTGGTAGGTTCCATCTCCCGTTTCCTTCTGACTCATCATGGCCTTGCTGTTTTATGCTAAACTGCCAGTCTTAATGTAAAGGACTTGGGCCTACTCTAGTATCTCTACCCTGGTGCAGATGTCTGTTCTTCCTGCACAGTCTCAGACAACTCAGTTATCAGTTCCTTAGCTCTGAGCTCATTTAAAGACCTTTCTTCTCCCTCAGACTCATCAATGACAATAGTGCTAAACTGGAATTATATTATCTTGTATTAACATGGCATTTTTGAAAATAAGTTATCAGTTATACAATGAGTGGCTCTCTTCTTGTAGGATGGCACCAAGCATTATGAAAAGCCTGATGGATCACACCATTCCCGAGGTTTAAAACCTTGCACAACGCATTACAGCTGAATGTTTCCAGTTTTCTTCTTTGGCAACTTCTATATTTTGCATATGAAGCTTTCCCGGAGCCAGGGAGAATATGCTGCATGAGGACCTGTCTATCTTCCATCATGGCTGGGAACCTCACTCTATCTGATGTCGTCTTCAGATTTTAAGATAGGTGTAGCCTTATCCCGGTTTTACAGATGTGAAACTTACTGACTTTCCTAGAATCGTTTCTTTACTGGAAACCTGATGTTTTTATAAGCCATTGTGGTTAGGATGACTGGTGTAGGCTTAGCTGTGTGAGAACTGGTCAGCCTTGTCCTAGATAAAGCACAGTGCTAGTCGTGTGCTTCACTTGGATTCGTCAGCATAGTACATTAAGGGTGATTGCCTTTGATAGTTAATTTTTAAGTTTTCTCTGTATGATTGTGTAAAATCCAGTAAATCAACTCTGGTTTCATTCCACAAAAGCATTATATAGTGTGTGTAGTCTGCAAGACTCATGATTGTCAATAAATTTTAACTACCTTCACTAATGCTTCCACTATCGCCTTAACTACAGTAAGTATTTAGAATAAAAGCCAAAATAGAATTATTGCTGCCTTCTGAGACCTGAGATGTTAGCACGCTGTTAAGCTGGTATGTGTCAGTCCCAGTCAGCTTACTGGTAAAGTGGGGCTGCCTAGTAGTTGTATGAAGATTTTCTAGTCACTGCATAAAGAAAACGCCTAAAAGTTGCCGTATTACTTTCTGAAAGCAAATCGCTATATATTTCATGTAAAAGTTGTTATATAAACAGAACAAATTTTGGAGTCTCCTTTTCACTTGTAGATTAAGTGGGCAATATTTAATTTGGCATTTGAATCCTAACATTATGTAACTTAGCTACTTGTCTTAGAATGTTTCCCTAGCCATTTCAATTTGTTCTGTTTTCTGACTCCATCCTCTCAACAAAAATAGCAATGACACTTTATCTGGATTTTTTTTTTTCTTCCCAATTTATGCCTATCCTAGTATTTTACCTAATATTACCCTATTAAATGTATAGAAATGTCAAATTTTAGTCTGCCTCTTATTTCTTCAATCCTCCGACATCCAGGGTCTCTGAGAGCTAAGTCTGTCTGAAAATAATCTTCTTGGAAGCTCTAGATGGTCAGGCCTGTGACCCCTGTTCACTGTGTACACTTATAGGTGACAAAGGAACCTGGGGAGGCTGCTGCATCTCTAGAGAAACCAGAGACCACCCACACGTACTCAGTGACATTAAAACTGACTTTAAAGTTTCTACTACTTTGGGAATTTTTCCTCTTAACAATGTTCTCAACAGTACAGAAAATTTGTAAACATGGTTGCTGTTCAGAGATTAAATAAAAAGAAAATCATTGCTATTGCTATATAGCTTACCTTGTTGGAAATTTACATTTCCCAGTTTATCTACCTTCCTGTCTGAACTTAGTTCTGAAGGTATGAAATTGAAATGAATTCAAATGAAATGAAATATATTTGTCATTAAGTATGGTTTTGTAGAAGGATTAATCCTTGTGATTTTTAAATGAAATTATTTAAATAAAAAGAAGAGTGCTTTCATTACAGAAAAATATTTTTAATGTAGAAAAGATGAATGTTTAGTAGCGTAATGAAATATAAACTGTTACCATAAACAGTAATAAGCCTACTGTTTGAAGAACTGCTAGTCCTTCCCAGATTCTTAGAATCTGGGCACACAGCATGGTAGAAAGGAAGCAGTCCATGAAAACTCATTGAAGAACCTTGGGGGGCAACTTGGATCAGAGGCTCCTGCACCTCTTCTTGGAGCATTGAGCTGGCCAGTGCTGCCCGACGTTCCTCAGTCCAGTACAGTCTGCTAACCATCATCACATGTGACAGTCCTCTGCCTTAAAAGAATATTCTTGCCCTTAACACTTGCATATTTTTATCTGCCTTACCGGATGACAACAAATGGCTTTGAATGAAGTCACCATGATTTAGGAAGTTGAAACCACAAATTCATCATGTGGTCAAACTTCTAAGTACTATCATTGCACATTCACCAATCAAAAGTTTGGTTTAAAAATGCATTAAATAGAATTGAACTTAATAGAGAGGAAAAGGCACTTAATACTGCACTTTCCAAAACATAATTTGTCTGTCTTCCCCTCCTGTGATGATACTGCTGCACTGTTCGTTCATCCATATGCATGTCACGGCACCTGAAAGACATTTTTATTAGAGAGGAATGCAACCAAGGGCAGAATGACATCTGCAGTGCCGTCTTCTCTATACCTCCAGAGAGGAAGCAATCACTAGACCTTTCTCTCCATAGTCAAAACTGTCTATAAGTTTAAAAACACCCTTTCAATATGAATATAAACGCAAAATAACTGAATGCCAACACACACACAATGTGGCAAATGGTTTAAGAAAAGTCTAGATTTTATGGGAAGGGAAAGGGCAGCCTGAAAGATTCACATATGAATTGGATCTGTTAACTGAGCCAAAGGAGAAAGCACAGCTACATAATTTTAAGATAGTTGACAAGAAAAAAGAGAGTGAAGGTGGGCGGGTATGTTTCATTGTGGGATGTGGTAACATTTATAACAGCTCTGTAAATGTAAGCAGACTACACTGAGTTTCTCCAGGGTCTGCAAATGAAAAGAAAAAGGAGCAGAGGGCTCTACGTGACATTGTAAATTGTGTGATTCTCTCCATATATTGGTTACAGTAAGATCCATATGGGATTCACTGGCAAACACTGCTTGAGACTGGGATATAGGAGTTGCAGCCTGACATTAGTAGGTAGGATGTCTTGTCTCCATGGTAGTTTATTTTTCCACTGTCTTTTGGTAACTGCATTATTTTTAAGAATCAGTTGCTTTGCCATAATTTTGAATTCTCTATAGGAAAGTAAAGATTGTTTTTCATAAGTTAAAATAAATCTTAAGGAACCTGAAAGACACAACCAATTGGCCAGTCAGAATGTGCAAGGAAAATGGTAACAACCCAGAGCGCCTAGGGTCTGCCTGAGTGTCCCTATTGGACAGGGTCCTGAGTCAGGTAACTCACCAGCAGACACACTAGTGACACTCCACTCACCTGTGTGGCCCTGTATCCGCTCACTGATTTTTGCTCCAAGGAGGTCCCAAACAAGCAGCTCACCAGACCGACTTCCAGATAAGACAGAATTGCCATCCCAGACAAAGCACCTGCAAGCATGATCAGAGACAGTCCATCATAAAGGAAGTATGTGACCCTGGCCAGGCATGACCAGATGAAAGTATCATGCACACACTGCAAATGCCATCACTGCACTCAGCACTCAGCAGCTGTACCTCTGTGGCTCCTCTGAGGTCATGGAGGAGATGAGCATGCCTGTCTGCACATCAATCACGTTTAGACAGCCGTCTACTCCTGTGCTGAGCACGTGGCGACTATCTGCCATAAAGACACAAGGGAGCCTCTTCAGAAAGCAGTTCTGATCACTCAGACTTGACTTTTGCATCTATTGCCTACCTCATTTTCCTTGAGCTCCTTGAAGTTTCTTTTTTTTTATTTTCTAAGACCCTAACATGAAGCCCTGTCATCAGAGTTCATTTCCATCATACATGCTGATTCCTCCAGCTGAGTAATTAAAAGCAGTATCCAATTTATAAATTAATAGTGCCAGAAGTATATGTAATTTGCTGGAAGTCTTGCTCCAGGTGGGTTTGATGACCTGGGGAGATGTGTGTACCATGAAGCAATTGTGACCACCTGTTGTTTAAACAGTGGCTGTCTTTGTATATTTTCAAGAACAGTTTTACAATCAGTCTTTCTTCCTAGGTTTTTAAAATGATTACAATAATTATTTTTGTTCCTTCTTTCCCGTTATGTCTCTCATCTTTCCCACCAGTAGCTTATTACCTTTTTGATCTGTATCTCTACTGTCAGAAGCATTAGCAGTTTTGCAAGCTACAAAGGAACTCTTGAGAGTAGGTACACCCATAGGTAGAACTGTGTACACAGTGAAGAGACAGTTTTTTTCTTGTGACTAATATTTACATTTGGTAGGATCTGGGTTCTCACCAGCCAAAGCTGGATCAATACTTTCTACATTCCATACTACTCCATCTCATCTGGGGATGATATACCAGGTTTTTCCATTTATCCTACAGGCAGCATAATGTAGAAAGTTCCTTGTTCTTAGAAATTAGAGAACTGTGGGTTTCTATAATTCTACTTCATTCCCTGTTCCTAGACTGTTCCCATTAATGCCTGTATCAGCTATTTAATAACATTTTTCAAAGACTCTTGTGGTTAAAATATTTTTTTCCAAGAACAGTTATACAAATATATAATATTAAACTTGATGACATAACCCATTCAGGCTAGCAGTGTGGAGAGCAGAGAGCACATACGCTCCTGGGGTCATGCCTGAATTATGTAGCGAACTGTCCACAGGTTCTTGCCAAGTTGATCAGAGTCTCCAGGGTCTTCCCACAAGGAAAGCCATTTGTGCTATTCACAGGCCTTGTTCCCCAAAAAATTCATGTGGCTCCTGCCTTGTGTCCAGACATGAACCAGGCTTAGCCATAGGCAGGCAGAGCCCCACGTTAGTAAGGAATGCTTTTGAATTTTTAATTTCAGAGTTCTAGCTGAGCTGATGTGTTCTATATTGAAAAGGATAATACTTACCTGGGCTAAAAGCAGCCTCACATACTGTCCCTGAATGGCATGAAATGTGGTGTAATAAGGTGGCTGTCGTAAGGTCCCAGATATTCACCACTCCTTCCTTGGTGCCAGAAACTAACAGTGTGCTTACAGCATTTAAATTGATGGTATTGACCTAAGAAGAAATAGTAATAAATACCAGGCTCATATGCTTTCCCCAGGCTCCTTAACATATCCATTCATGATGATAAAAATTAAACTAATGTGCAGTGTGCTGGTACAACTAATAGGACTGTATTATATTTTAGTAATATCAAATGACCATTTTAAAATGAAGTAAAATCCTAAGTACGTTAGAAAAATACAAGTATATGGAATAATATAGGAAGTATATGTTCTCAAATGGCCAAAAATAGTCTAAAAATGTCTAATGTATCCAGCAAGTGTCTACCACAGTTGAAATAGGAACAAACACTTTTCATGGTTCAAACAGCCTGAAAAAAAATGCTAAACAGAATACTGGAAGCAAGATTCTGATGTGAGGAGAGGAATAAGTATAGCCATTGTTAGAAAGAATATATAAAGCCTAATTTAATGATAGGCAGCTAAGAACACAAATCAGGAAAATTCACACTGACCGCAACATACACGTACCTTTCAATAATAACTAAATATTAATGGATTTTTAAAAAAATCTATTGTCTGTTTTAAAGATAGGTACCTATTCCTTAAGACGAAAGGATGGAAAAAGTATTCCATGTAATGGGATAAAGAAGCAAGCAGGCATGCTGTACTTAATATATGATGAAGTAGATTTCAAACTAAAACTAATCACAAAGACAAGGAAAGGCACTTCATTCTAATCATGGGATTAAGTCAGTCATCAGGAAAATATCCCAACACTAAACATATAGACACCACCAAACCCTGATGGATCTAATTTTATTAACAAGCATACTAACGGGATTAAAGGCAGATTAACATAGTCACAATCATAGTAGATGATTTCAACAATCCACCTTCTCCAAGAGATAGGTTATTTGGGGAAAAGAGGGAGGGAGGGACGGACGGATGGACGGAGGGGCGGAGAGAGGGAGGGAGACCTCAGAATTAAATGTTAGTTTACCTCACGTGGTCCTAGCATATCTACAGAATATTCCACCAAAATATCAAATAATACACATTGTCTTAGCAGCATATGGAAGTTTCTCTAAAACAGACAATATGCTGGGACACAAAATGAACTTCTGAAGTAATCCCATGTATTCTATGTAACCATTATGTAATAAAATCAACAGCATACAAAGTCTAGAAATGTATAGATTTGTGGAGATTATGACTTAATGATGAATGGGTCAGAGAAGAAATCAGAAATAAAATATTCTTGAAAATAAATGAAACAGCACAACAAAACCTCTGAGACATATTGAAAGTAATCCTAAGAAGGAAATTCATACTTCAGTGCTCACGTTAAGAATTCAGAAAGAATAAATAAATGACTTAATGAGGCAGCTTAAGAATTTAAAAACCAAGAACAAACCAAGTGGTTGGTAAGAAATAATAAAAATCAAAGCAGAAATTAATGAAATGGAAACAAAACAATATAAAGAATCAATGAACTTAAGAACTGGTTCTTTGAGAAGACAAACAAGATTGATTATCTATTTGAGTATCTACGTGGGCTAACTAGCCAAAGAAAGAGATGACCCAAATTAACAGAATCAAAATAAAAAAAATCACAACAGACAATAGAAGTTTAGGCAATTGTTTAAAAACCTGTTCTCCACTAAGTTGGCAAATATAATAAAAGAAATAGATGAATTTCTTGACTCATCCAAACTATCAAGGTTAAACCAAGAAAAGACCAAAAACCTAAATAGACAAATAAGGAGTAAATTTGATCAGTAATAAAAGCCATCACTGATTAAAAATGTTTAGGCTCAGATGAATTTACAGCAGAAGTTAAAGACCACATCAATTTTTCATTAAAAAAAAGCTCACAAAATTTTCTATGAAGCCAGTATTTATACTAGCAAACCAGATAAAGACAACAAAATTATTATCCCCTTTGAAGATAAATTCAAAAATCTTCAGTTTTATACTAATAAACCAAATATAAGCATATATCCAGAAGATCAAGTTGGCTTTATCGTGGAAATGCATTAGCCCAACATACTTAAGTAAATAAATAGGCTTGAAGACAAAAACCACATCATCTCAACACAGAAAAATCCTGATAAGACTCAACATGTTTTCATGAGAAAAGTCCTAGGTAGAGAGTGGAGCTGGAGAGAACAAACCTTAGTGTAATAAAGGCTCTACACCAACATTATCCTAAATGGAAAAAAGAATTCAAGTGATCTCATAAGGAGGAACACGACAGGGCTGACCATTCCCTCCACTCCTTTTCAATCCCGTGCTGGAAGCACGCGCTGGAACAGTAAGGATGGCACGAGAAGAAAATGACAAAGATACAAGTAGGAAAAGAAGCCCAAAAGCTCACATTCGCAGATGGTCTCAAAAATTCTACCATAAAACTTGTAGAAACAACAGTTTCAGTAAAGTGTCAGAGTGCAAAATCAACTTTTAAAAAAATCAGTAGCCTTTCTATACATCAACAAAGATGTTGAGAGAGATTGTGGGCACACTTCCACTTAAAATAGCTTTGAACATAATAAAGTATCTTTGGATAATTCTAACCAAGGAAGTTAAAGACCTTTACAATGAAAACTTTAAATCTCTGAAGAAATTTTGAGAGACACTAAAAATGAAGACATCTTCATGGATCAGTATTGTGAAAATGACAAGATTGTAATTTCAGACTTACCCAAAGGAAGAAAAGACCCAAATATGAGTATTCCTAGCTACTGTCATCTAATTATTTGATAAAAAGGCAAAAGTCATACCCTGAAGAAAAGATGGCATCTTCTATAAATGGGATTGGCAAAACTGGATGTCCACATGGAGAGTTATACCCATATTTATCCTGTTGTACTAAAATTAGATGTAAGTGGACCAAAGACTTCAATTTTAAATCTGAAACAACGTTAAAAGAGAGGCAATACCCTATAAGGTATTATAAGAAAGGACTTTCTAAACACAACTCTATTAGCCAGCGATTGACAAGTAGGGACCTCATAAAACTAAAAAGTTCCACAGAATGGAGAAGAATCTTGATTAATAATCAAGGAACTAAAACAAACACGGGAACAAGAACCTGAAAACAAAACCAGTCAAGGAAACAAATGACCCAATTAACAAATGGGCTGGGATCTAAACAGAGCTGTCAATAATAGAGTAAATAAAAATGGCTAAAAATACTTCAAAAGGGGTTATCCTTAGCAATTAGGGAAATGAAAATTAAAATAACAGCTTTCAAGTCATCCCAATCAGAATGGCTAAAATCAAAACAAGTAACCATAATGCTTAGTTAGAGTTGGTTGAGACAAACTCTCATTCACTGTTGTGGAGAATGCAAATTGGTGCAGTCACAGTGAAAATTGGTGTGGAGAATCCTCTATAATCTACCAAATGGCCAAACTGTTTGGCATCTGCCCAAAGGACTGAACATTCTATTCCACAGATACTTGCTCAGCCGTGTCCATCAATGCAAGGAAATGAAAACAATCTAAATGTCCAACAGTTAATTAGATAGTGGAAATGGGTACATTGGTACACAATGGAATACTTTTCAGCTATACATAAAAATGAAATTTGCAGGTAAATGGACGGACAGAGAAAAGATTATACAGAGTGAGGACATCCTGACCCAGAAAGACAGATGTCACATGTTCTTTCTCATCTGCAGCTTCTAGCTCCAAATGTGAGTACACACACAGAAGCCAGAAAAGTATAAAGGGATCACAGGTGTCTGTGGGGGAAACAGCAGGTATTAGATGAAATGGGAAATGGAATAATGAGGAGGGAGCTCCAGCTGAGGGAGGTTAATACAGAAGAAGAGATGAGGGACAAATAACACCAATAATAATAATAATAATAATAATAATAATAATAATAATAATAATGCCTCAAAGAATCATATTGCTTTATACTGATGGAAAATTATATACAATACACAAGTGTATGTGCACACACATAGGAAGTTAAGCCACCTGGGCTGACAATGCTTCCCCACAAGAATCATTTACTGACAAATACTTCAGTAATGGTGTGAGAAAGTGCCTTTTGAATGGTCACGGTAATCCACATGACTCCCTAAACAGTACAGATTATTGATACGGCTCTTGTTGTCTCTTTGTAGTTGAGGCTGAGTTCTTATTCCTGAGGACACAGGACTCAGATGACTTGAGATGGATCTGACCTGAACACCTCTTTCCTGTGGTCTGGCTTCCATGGTTTCAGAAATTACTATAAAAGCTGCTATCTGTAACACCTAGGAACAAGACAGCTACAGCATCGTAAGATATGCATTAAAATGCAGTGAGTGTCACCCACATGGCAACCAACAGCTACCTAATTGTACTTATGGCCACCTAGCAGGAGAAAAACATTCCTAAATTAGCCAGCTTTGGGGACTAGTGAGGTCATGGACTTTAAAAAACAATATACTACTACCACTCTGTTATACCTTGTCCTTACACCCACAGCTAAGTGTAGAACAAATGGAGAGCACTATAGAAAACCACATGTGGACACAATGCTGACATTGAGAGACTGTAGGAAGCCCAGCCCCGTTGGATACATCTGCATCACAGCTCCTGCATCTCTGACTCAGGGAACACTGAGGAAGACAGGCCAGAGGCGTGTACAAGCCAGAATACCAGGAAGTCAGCTGTGTAGTCACTCTCAGAAATGGCTACATAAACAAGACTGGAACAGGGGGAATATCAGGGGCAGTATCAGCGGACATGTTAATATGAAAAAGGGAAAATTTTAGAGGGTCTCACAACTAGACGAGGAACACTAGGCAACTGATGACTACAAGGAGGAGGAGAATTAACCTTTCCCAGAGATGAGTCTCCTTGCTGAATGTTCAGTGCACAGTGGTCTTTCTTGAAACCATCTATGCACCACCAAGAAGAGCAGACTTAGCAGGTTGTTTGTGTGTATATATATATGCATATATATGTGCATGTTCATATATGCATACATCTATATGTATGTAGCAGTAATAAAAAGGCTATCAACTTGAGAGTGAGGGGCTTGGTAGGGGCTCAAGGGATATTAGGCAGGAGGGGTTGAAGGGAAGAAATGGAGGCAAGAAGGTGATGTAATTCTATTTCAATTAAAAGCATTTTAAAAGTTAACTGAATAATAAATCGTACTGAGGTGGCAAACTACTCAAAGCAGGGCCTTGTAGAATGAAGAATCTCTCCATTTGAATACCATCTTGAAGTGCATACTAAGTGTCTTTAACCTCATAATTTGAAGACCATGAAATGCAGCATCAATTCACATTTGCCAAACAAAGGCAGTACTGTAAACTAGAGCGTGACTCAGTAAACCATCAGGGGAAAGTTCTCTTGGCTCTGCTGCTAGGCTGTGCATTCTTGCCACTGAGACAGCTTGTCAGTGTTCTCAGCTTTGGGACAGGTATCTCCAGAACAGATGGTTCATTCTACCTTCTAGGTCAGAAAGCATGAAGATCATGGGTCCCACCTCAGAACTGACATTTTGAAAATTAATTGGGACAGAAGCTAATTCTCTCAGGTAAATTTGCCAACAAACCAATTAGAAGAGAAAATAAAGGCAAAATCAAATACTAACAGGATCATGCAGAGAGCTGGCTTGAAATCACTAGTACACAAAAGAAGACAGAGGAAAAAATGTACACAAACCCAAATGCTTACTGCCCACCCACCCTCCGGACCTAGAGCTTTGTGGATGGACTCACACTGACATCATGTTCCAGCTCAGCCAGCAAGTCAAACTGGTGTCTTTTGGTGCCTGGCATTTCTGCAGGAACACCGGACCACACCTAAGACAGAGCACATGGCAGAAGGTAATTTTAGACTTTAATACAAAATTCTCCACACATTTGCAGGAGACTCCCGTCCAGCATGCCTCTGTCCATGTCCATCCATTGAATGTGTGACTCTGTGTGGCTTAAGCACTGTGTGAACCAAGGGAATGTTGAATGCACACAGTTGCACTGTCCAACTTATCTATAAGGTTGAAGGGAAAAAAATCCAACAAACTCTGCAAGAAACATAATGGGCTTTGTTTGCTTCTTGTGCACAGAATCAAACTGGAAATCTGAGGTACAGAGCACTGGAGAGGCTTGTATGGAAAAAACAAACAAACAAACAAATAAAACCAAAAACCTGAAGAGAAAGCTGGTGGCAGGCTGCAGTACAGAAACAGTGAAAATACATGGGTGCGTGCTTGACATTTAAACACACTGATCTTTCAATGATCCCTCAACTGAACTTGCGCTGACTAGTAGGGCTCCAGTCTGTGTCTCAGTCATCAAAGAAGGGCTCCAATTTTGTTTCTGAAGATCTGCAAACACATAGGTGACACACTGTACAGAAGCACACAGTGAGACCCTATTATTGAAGATACAACACGTGTGTATTGAAGGGCATAAGACATCAAGCTGGAGCTGACCTGGAAATCTCTTCCCTGCTGGACAACTTTCAATGTCAGTCACTGGGGTGGGGTGAGGTGAATGGATTTATCCAACAGTGGACCCTGTATGCTGTTAGACGGATGTGCTAGTCAAGATATGCTTGCTGTGTACAATTTATGGCTTAACTGAATTTGAAGCCCACTCCACAGGAAGGAATTAATGTCTTGTTCTATAATCCTGGTCAAAGGCCCATGGCTTGGGAAGTCCTAGGCCTTAGGTGAAACCCTATTACTTCTGTTTTACTGAATAGCCACATTGCCAGTCTGCTATCTACATATTTATGTTTAGACCCACAGATGGATGCTGTTCTCAACCTTGGTCAGGGAAGCTGCTTCCTGCAGCAGAAAACGGTCAATGTAGACACTCCTAACTGGCTAAAATGCTGAGAGTAAGTGACTGTTGATTGCTCAGACCTTCATGAACATGCACATCAACACCCCAGGGCTGAGAGAGCAGCACATGGAAGAGAATGGAAGAGTCTCTAGGATGGGGAGGTGGCTATTGCACCCTGAGCTTACATCAGCTGTGGTTACTGCATAAAAGTTCCACAACATTCCATCACGGACAGGAAAAGCCTTCATGAGGCACTGTCCCTACCTAAGCAGTTATTGCCAACTTGCTGGGGTAAGGGTGCCATTTTCATTATGGGTGTGGCATCTGATATGCTAGCCAAGCTCTTGTGGATGGTTTACATCCATTTTGCATGTAATCTGTGTTTAAAAATAAATAGGATTTGATGGTGGGAGGGGGAAATAGTGTGAGAGTGAAAAGGAGGGGAGATTTGGTTGGATATGATCTAGATACATTATATGCATGTGAGAAACTAAAAAAGAATTAAAGAGATATTTGGAAGAAATGCACAGTACACAGCTTTAAGAAAATGCAATGATAACATATCTTGTATATCATTTACATAGTTTCTGAACATATTGATGAGAGGATGAATTGATGTGGGTGGAATGTGTTTTCTGTATGCTGTGAATATGTTTTATTACCATTTGTTAATAAAGAGGCTGTTTTGGCCTATGGCAAGGTTGCTAAGAGGCAGGTGGGAAATCCAAGCAGAGATAAAAATAAAGGGAGGCAGAGTCAGGGAGAGAAGCTGCAGGCTGCCTCCCAGAAAGCAAGATGTAATGGAACACGGGTAAAGTCATAGGACACATGCAATATAATGGATTAATAGAAATGGGTTGAGTTAAGTTGTAAGAGCTAGTTGGTAATGATTTTGAGCCATAGGCCAAACAGTTTATAATTAATATAAGCCTCTGAGTAATTATTTTATAAGTGGCTGCAGGACCACAGGTGGGAGACCTTTATCTAGACCAAGAGGCCTGGACAGGACAAAATAACTTCTGGCTATACTGAATGGCTCAGAGTATTTTAACATAAAACATTTTCAGTTAAAAAGTATATGAGCTGGAGAGATAGATCAATTGTTAAGAGCACTGACTGCTCTTCCAGGGGTCCTGAGTTAAATTCCCAGCAACGACATAGTAAGTAGTTCAAACCATCTATAATAAGATCTGGTGCCCTCTTTTTGGCCTGCCCAGACACATGCAGGCAAAATGCTGTATACAAAATAAATAAACCTTAAAAAAGAAAGAAAGAAAGAAAGAAAGAAAATATATATACAAACCTTTACGGTAGAGTCCCAAGATGCAGAATATAGCCTGTCGTTATGCCAACAGATCTTACTGACAGCATCATCATGCCCCATCAATGTGTCTTGGCGTCTTCCAAATGCTATAGAATAAAAATAGCTAAAAGATAACAACAACTATTAAGATAATAACCAGGCTTAATTTTATGATTCTTAAAACCTGCATTTAAGAAACATATTTTTCTAAACTACTAATATTTATTAGAATAACAAATTAATTTTTCTTATATTATTAAGAGAAAAAATTTAACATTTGAATTTGAAATTAGATTACCTATGAATCTGCCTTAGCTACATTTCAACTGAGTTTAAAAGTTAGAAAAAAAAGATTATAAATGGAGAAATTATGACACTAAAAATAATGGTATTTGTAGCCAATGATCCTGTCCTCATCTCTAACATGTATCCTCTGTGGAAGCCCTCTTAATCTTCACATCCACTGGGAGGCAGCCACTAAACATGTGAAATTAATTACGAAGAAGCAGACATTGATACACACACATTGTTATCCCACGAAGAACTTATGACAGTGGTATCTCCTGGTAAAAGTAAACAAGATGATAAAGCCTGAAATACAAAAGGTTTGATATTAATGATTTGCAATAATTAGTAAATCCTTTACTGGTTTACTTCTCTTATGGATTCCTGCCAAACAGATATTAGGTTCTTTCTATATAGAGTGGCTTTCCTCGTAACTATCCAGGGCTCAGAGCTGATAAGTCCAGATGTATGGTTTTCTCCCAAATGCTCAAATGCCTCAGGAATATTGTAATCCAGCCTGCTACTTCTTGGGCTCCCAAAGGGCTGGAGAAATGTTGCTAATTTGGAGGATACCATGGTAGGAGAATAGTCCTTAAGGATGAAATGGCCCTCTCCGCATTGCAGAGATGTGGCTAAGGAAAATGGGAATTTTTAAATCTCCTGGAGTGTTCACATTAAAAATAAAGCACATTCTTTAATAATGGTTTTATTTCCCTAAGTAATCAGAAGTGCCTAAATTATTTAAGTAACACAGAAATATTTATTTTCTGCTAGCTAAAAGAAAGGTTACCTTACTAAAGAAAATTCTACTGGGTATTCAAGATTTTAGGTTAAAATGAAATCACACTAATCAGAGAAAAAAACAAGAAGAAACTATCCCTTCCCTTATTCCTTTTTGACAGCTTCCTTCCCTCCCTCTTGCCCTCCAAATCCAAGACCCAGGACCTTGCACATGCTAGGCAAATGCATCCCTGGCTCCATAGGTGTCTACTAACTATAACACTGATAAAATAAACTTACCATATTTGAAAATGATATACTTCTTTGTAGCATTTTGGATTCCTTAGAAAACATCTTCAAAGTGGAATCTAAGAGAAGAGAGGACAAAGACATTCTAAGCATTATGGATGCCAAAGGACAACCAACGACCTCCATACTTTTGGAGGGCAGAAGTCAATGACATTTCATGGAAAATCAAGTGTATGTGGGTGTCTGAGGCCTTGCCAAAACCATGATTCTGTGATTTATAACTTCATGACAGATGAGCTGAAACCATATATTCCCAGCCCAATTTGCCACTGACATTTCAAAAAGCCTGCATGCATAGTGAAGCCCAACACTCAAGTGCATGGAAAACTTATAGAGGAAGGAGGAAGAGATCTTAATATTAAAACATATTTTCTCCTTTAACATAGATTTACAGGTGTGTGAGTGTATATGTGATTTTTTAAAATGCATTTATGTGTACCACATGGGTGTCGGCTCCCTGCGAAGAGTAGAGGAGGGTGTTAGATTTCCTGATTCCCTGGAACTGGAGTTCTAGATGGTTATAAACTAGCCCATGTGTGCTGGGACAAACCTATGTTCTCTAAAGAGTGGTATTTTTAAACACTGAGCCATCTCTCCAGGTCCAATTTTAATTTTAAGAAAACACAGACACTGGCAATAGAAGTGATTTCTTTAAAAATGAGTGGCCCAATTATAGTGACAGTCTTTTTCTGAATTATTTATAGATGAGAAGTACTTTAGTTTGATGATTTTTTTTCTGCTTATACTGCCATATGGCAGTACCTAACGTAGGTACTTAGAACCCTGAGCTCTGCCCCACATACTGCTATTGCTCTTGGACAGAGCAGAATTGGAACTGAAAAAAAAAGGCAGGGTTAAAGATACCAAACCGGAAGAGAGCAGGGATGCAGAAACAATGTCAGAAGCCACAAATGTGCCAGCAGATCAGAAGCCAATCAAGTACGTATGCTGGCCGGGAGAACCATAGCTCATAAAAGAATAATAATGCAGAAATGAAAATGCTCCAATGTTTAATTTCCTTGGCTAATAGACACCGTGCAAGTTCACCAACACCAACTGTTAAAAACCAGAGCAGAACAGGTATGAACGAGCACTGCACCCACGTAATGTTGCTGCAGGTATTCTATCATGAAATATCCAGCATGGTGTCCCGTCAGAATGAGCTTTTAATACACTTCTTCTCTATAGTAAAGCTTCACATTCCAACCTAATCTTGGCAACAGTATTCATGAAAGTTTATGAACAAGCGCTTTAGGAAGACTTTCCTTAGCACAAACTTGGGGACAAACACAGAAGATCAAACACAACAGCACTTGACTTTGACTATCCCTCTAGGTGGAAATGATCTTGGAATGCCCTCCCAATCTGCTTTTGTCCCTGACAGCTCTGACTGCTCGCCACAAAGTCTACTGAAGACAGTTTGACCATTTTATACAGGCATAAAGCAACCAAGACATTTTTCTCAAAATCAAAGATGCTCCCCTGGCACTAGAAGCAGTGAGTGCTGACCCCCAGGTGACAGTCTCTGTAACTGGTCACAAAACCTAAGCACACTGTGCATTCTAATCAAGAAATTTGACTTTGAGGCCAATATTAGAATGCATATAAACCAATAATACAAATCATGATGATCTAAATTTGAAAAATTTAAATTAAAACAACAAAAAAGTGTTCGACTTTAACAAAAATTCTTTCTTTTTACAAAGTAAATTCACCACTGTATAATGCTTAATAGGCTGGGGGAGATCTGAAGCCTTG
Source organism: Phyllotis vaccarum (assembly GCA_033318265.1). Taxonomy (NCBI): domain Eukaryota; kingdom Metazoa; phylum Chordata; class Mammalia; order Rodentia; family Cricetidae; genus Phyllotis; species Phyllotis vaccarum. The sequence continues at coordinate 235,263 of JARWLC010000012.1, forward strand.
ACAGTCATAACATAAAATTCATGGTTTACAAGGTTATATGAATACAAATAATTGAAGATTTGGCAATCCATACTAGAAAAACCCTACAAACCACTAGCCTAGTGGTTCTCAACCTTCCTAATGTGCTGCTGTAGTGACACAACCATAAGATTATTTTGTTGCTACTTAATAACTATAATTTTGCTGTTATGAATCATAATATAAATATCTGGTATGCAAGATACCTGTTATGTGACTCCTGTGAAAAGGTTATTTCACCCCTCAGGGGTTGTGGCCTACTAGTTGAGAACCACTGCACTAGAGACTTTGTTAAAAGACAAGTGTTTGTTGGTTGCTTAATGGGTCAATTCTGTAGATTATTATTTTAAGGTGTGCTACTTTGGTTTACATTGCATTTGTTTAACTCTGAAGCGGTGTCACGTTGCCTGTCTAAAACACCTGGTGGTCTAATAAAGAACTGAACAGCCAATAGCAAAGCAGGAGAAATGAGAGGCAGGGCTGGCAGGCTGAGAGAATAAACAGAAGGAGAAATCTGAAGGAAGGATGAAGTAGTCAGAGGAGGACCCAGGGACCAGCCACCCAGCTACACAGCAAGCCATGGAGCTAGAAACAAAGAAAAGTGGACAGGAATAGAAAAGGGGAAAGCCCAGAGGCAAAAGGTAAATGCAATAAAATTAAGAAAAGCTAGCTAGAAACAAGCCAAGCTAAGGTCAAGCATTTATAATTAGGAATAATTCATGTGCATAATTTATTTGGAGCTGAGTAGTAGGTCCCCCAAAAGAGCCAAAAGAGCAAAAACAAACAAGTCAACACAGTGGCTAGAAATCCTAGTTAAACACAGATGGCTGCTTCTTTCCCAAGCAGCACTGTGGACCCTGACATGTCCAGTGTGGAGTCCTGCATGCCACCTTTCCTACACAACCATTTTGTAGAAAATTCTATTTTATGGGATCCAAGGTGGTATGTGAAAAGAATGAAATGCTACAGATAACACACCCCAGTAACACAACGTGGTAGCAGTGACTCATCTACCTGTATATGGCTTGTCGCATAGTGCCATTTATAGATATGATAGAGGGAAACAACATGTGCTAACCCAAGACTACAGAAGAGTAGATTCATGAAAAGCAATCACTAGCTTTATCAGAACTGGATGTCCCAACACTAAAGCAGGAAAACACATGTGCAGAAAGAGATACAGTTTGCTGTTTTTATAGATTAGAACAGCCACATTCCAATGCATCATTAAGATCTAGTTCTAGTCTTATCAATAAGGCACAGGTACATCATCAATATATAAATTTAATGTCATGTTAATCCTACAAAAAAAAAAAAAAAATCTAGTGCTATCCGCTGAATGAAACCTAACAGCAAATAAGCATTCCACAAGCTAATGTGCACCATCACCCTGGCAGTCCAGGTCTGGCTTAGCCCTGGCTACTCCTCCATGCCATTCTGAGTTCTGCAGGCCAGGCAGTAGATCTGGAACCTCTCACAGTAAGAAAACCTGGAGAATGCAAGGCCATGGCCAACAGACTCTTCCTGCCTTTTGTCTTCATCCAGGAAACCTTTTCAGCAACAGGAAGCCATTCCTTTTTGGCAAACTATAACACAACTTTTCTAAGCCTACTTTATGTGGAAGCAGCACATGCCAGTAAAGTGCATTGAGATTGCAACTGAAAAGCATTTCAGGTGGGAAAACATACCTTGTGATGTGGTAAAGACTGAAGACCCATTGCAAGACACTGCTATCCCCGTAACTGCCCTGTTGAAAATCAAAGTTTTATAAATTACCATTAGCCCTGGGCTGGGCACCTGCTTTATTACTAAGCTCCCTTTATTTTGTCTTCCTAGCTTCCTCACTCAGACTGCTCTCTGCACGTTCCTGCCATTACAAGTCATTGCTTGGCAATGCCCACCTTTGTTCAGACAACACCATACTGCCAGAAAACATTACCACTCTTCTCTCCCCAAGCTGCTTCAGATGAAGCTGAACATGTTTCTGACAAGTCAAAACTGCTTCTCTTATAATTACACCTTACCTGGACACTTTTTACAATCACATAGTTTGCTTCATTCAGAATACACTGCCCTTAATATCTGTCAATGTTGTATGTACACATATGGTACTAATGGGCCCTTTTAAAGAACATCCAAGGCTTGACCACTAAACGTTACCTGTATAACCAGTTTATTCACATCATCATCTTTTCTTGGACCACAAGGTCTCTTCCCCTATCCCTTCCTGGGAAGTTGAGGGATAAAAAGCTATTCTAAAAGAAACAAGGTAGAACTATCTGTCTATTTTCAAGATTCTGTACTCTGATTTGAGCCACACACCTAAAACAAAGCCAGGCATTAGCACACCCAAATCTATCCATGACTAATGGAATACGTGGTCACTACCTGTATGAGACTGCATGAAACTACACCAGAGCCTGAGCTTAGGTTTGGGTTTTCTTTATGAAGCAGGCTGGCCCATCAGACCAGTCTCTTAAGCTTTCCTACCTACAAGGACATTCTGAACAAAGTAGACACCGAAGGCTTTCATTCACAAACCCAATTTCCTTGAAGTTACAGGTATTATTAAAAAATTATGTAGATTTTACAATGCATGTTTCTCTATTTTTTTCTTTCCCTCTCTCCTTGTCTTTCACACATTCTGCACATCCCCTTTCCTCTTACTATGTTTGACTTCATTAACTTATGGTGAATCTTTCTCCACCCATGTGTTATCATTATCTTACAAAAGATCTTTATCAATTTTCCCATTCATCCATACATCCATTCACTCACCCACCCACATTTGTTATAATTTTGCATGTTGAGTATGTGTGTGGTATGCACGTGTATTCACATTAGCATGTCTGTAGGAGCACATGTCCATGTGGGTGTGTGTGCATGTAGAGACCCAAGTTGTCCTTGGATGTCTTCCTTGATGGCTCTCTACATATTTTACTGAGGCATGATCTCTCACTGAATAGCTAGCTTGCTCAGGGATCCTCTGGCTCTGACTCCTGAGTTCTGGGATTACAGATGGCCACTGTACCTACCCATATTTTACAGGGATTCTAGGGATCTAAATTCCAGCCCTAACATTTTATTAGCCTAACTAATAAAGCAGTGCTTTATTCAGTGAGCTACTGTCTTAGCCCCATTTTTTTTTTAAAAGATGTACTTTTTTCCTACACTATCAGTAAATTCAAAGTTTGACCCATAATTTCCCACTTTTTTAATATTTGAGGATTGGTATATGTATGTCTATGTGTGTGTGTGTGTGTGTGTGTGTGTGTGTGTGTATGTATGTATGTATGTGTGTATATATATTTAGAAATTTGAATTTACAAGCGCTGTCTGCTGGCCCAATCTTACTCTAGAACAGTGGTTCTCAACCTATAGGTCACAACCCCCTTGGGGTCATAAATGGCCCTTTCACATGGGCTACATAACAGATATCTGCATATCAGATATTTACATTACTATTCATAACAGTCATAAAATTACAGTTATAAAGAAGCAACAAAATAACTCTATGGTTGGAGAATCTCCACAGCATGAGGAAGTGTATTAAGGGCCCCAATGTTAGGAAGGCTGAGGGCCACTGTGCTAGAAGAACATGTGATAGAAATGACAGAGAGAGCATGGGGCCAAGCTAACCATTTCGTACCAAATGTTCCTTTGCTGCAATAGCCACACATCACAAATCACTGTAGACATTTTGCAGGCTAGAACCAAAGACAGTAACATTGAATGGACACTTCCCACGTGACTTGGCCTCTACAGTTCACCCCCAGAGAAAGACTCCAGCTTTTATACACACTGGAAACATGAGGCATGCTTACTTACTCTTTGTGGAGTTTGTATTGCTCGTGTAGCTGCAACTTGGTGATGTTATTCCAGGCCAGACTTCGGCTTTCCTCAGTCAAGTCTTCAAATGATTCTTCCCCTGGAGAAACTACATGAAACTGGTGCTAAGTGAGTCAGTAAATCACAGGAAGGCAACGGCATCAGATTAACTGTATTTTATATTAAGATCGAGGAACCAAGAAAACAAGCTGCCCACCAAAATACACTTTCAAAGGTACTTATTATATAGTCCAGTGTTGGCTAAGAACAAATTAGACAGGGGAATTTTCACTGAAAGCTTCAGGCTTCCTAGTGTTTGCAAAGTCCTGACCTGACCAAGTGTGATGGCCTTTTTCTTTATAAAACAGTTGCCTAGGAACACTACTCTTTATTTTGGTTTTGAGGAGAAAGAAAACAAGTAATCAAATAAGGCTTCTGGTTCCTCAAAGGATTTCTCTCCAGATGTAATGCTCTCACTTCTGCATGAAAATAAGCTGGAGTGATTACCCTGGTTAAAATGGTCACCATGGTGGTTATGGTTGCTGACTAAGGGATAAAGACAGCATTGCTGACTTTACCTTGTATATCTTCAATTAGTATTTTAAGCTGCCCCTAGTTCAAGCCCTCACAATAAGATGCTAGAAAGTGGGCTTAGCTACTGTTGCAGCATACCTAAAAGGCTCAGCATGCCTGGGTGTCATGAGGCGAAACTAGAAGAAAGGGAAACATTTTGTTGATGAGATGCTATACGCTCTCACATGGCTTCTCATGGAGACTCTATGACATACTAAACGTGGTTACAGGGATGAAGGTACATGATCATTGCTTCCGCCTTAGTAGCCATAATGGCCTGGATGAAAGAGACACTCTACATACATTTGCTACATGTTAATAAGTAAATTAAATAAGAAAAAAGAACCAAGTTAAAAAGCAAAGCAGTTTGAATTTTATTCAAGCTCTGTATGTGGGTCAAGGCTGGTGGAAGTCTTTTCTAGAAAAGTGGGGGGCAGGTGAGTGAAGCATAGCTGGGAACACATGTCTGACAGGGCTGCTAAGACAGACTATAAACTTCAAAACTACAGCTTCGGAGGGAGGCAGGATAATCGTGGAATCAGTAAATGACCATTTCTCAAAGTTGATAGTTACAAACAACCTTCAGTAAAAACAGGAGTAGAAGAAATATGTTTGTTTGTTGTGTGGTGCTTGCGAATGAGTTGAAGGCTCACACAGACTGGGAAGGTAGAAGCTCTGCCACCAAAGCAGTCTGAAGCCTCCCACAGATACAAACACCTTTAACCATTCAGCAGTCCATGTTTCATCTCTGCTTCAGAATCTTTGGAAACATATTAATCACAAAAGACAAAGACCCTTACCTTCCATTTATTCTTTACAAAACTTACCTGGGGAATCTGTCATAGAAGCATTATAGCTGGAGGTTTGGGACACACTTTTAAACTTGGGGGTGATCCTTCGAGGATGTGGTGTCACAAACAACTGTTTAGGTGTCTGCCCAAATTCCAGAATTTGGGTCAGCATGGCGACTTTCTCATCTGGATCCTCAATGCTTTAGGGAGAGACAAAAGAGACAGTAAAAACCACTAGGTTTAAGTCCCCAAAACACAAACTTCAAACTGTAAAGATCAACTGGGAGAAAGAGCTTCAAATAGAAAGCCACCAGGGGCAAGGAGTAATCCTCTTCACAGAGCTTTACATAGTATTTTTTTCTTGTTTCAAGACAGGATTTCTCTGTGTAGCCCTGGCTGTCCTGGATCTCACTCTTTAGACCAGGTTGGCTTCAAACTCAAAGATCCACATGTTACTGCCTCCGGAGTGCTGGGATTAACATTGCCAGGCAGTGTGGTGACTGCCATATGTGTATGGGCAGCTGTGGAGTCCAGAAGCAGGCATTAGATCCCTCAGAGCTGGAGTTCCAGGGAGCTCTGAGCTACCCGACATGGGTGCTACTGTTGTGTTACCTCTCTGGTCCCCCTTTTCTGTGTCTTATCAACTAATAATGTTAACAGCAAGATATAAATCATTTCAAAATGTCTACACCTTAACTTCTCAAATAAGCATATTAATAATTCAGATAGAAGTGCTTTATAGCGAAACAGAAACAACTTGTAGACATACACATACCTGTTTAAGTCTACTCCACCTTCATAGGTCAGGGGATGAAATACTGAAGGAGAGATATGAACATAATTGAAAAGTGTACATTTAGTTATAAATACTCTGTCCAGAATCTAAACAACTCAAAACTGTATTCAGAGAAATTCATTTTGAAACATTGGTATTCAAACAGTAAATATTAACATGCATTATCTTTTGGTGAACAAAAATGTAATTGGCAGATGTGATGAGATGTTATCTGGGTGTTTTCCTTGATTATCACTTTCTCCGTTAGGGTTAGGGAAGCATCAGTCACAGCACTGGTGTGACCGCACTTCAAGTATGGCACTCCTGGATTTCAACTCCAGTCATCGCTACTGACAGAAAGATTAAGAGAGCCTGAGGCTGATCAGCAATGAGGCCAAAGAGGTGGAGTCATTTTCTTTGTGCTTAACTGAAAGCAAACTTGGGCCTTCACAGGCACCGAAGTCACTGCTCTGTCACAGAGGTTTTTGCTTGGTTTGTAGAGTCTAGACATGTAGCCCAGGCTGGCCCTGAGTTCATGTTGCCCTGTCTTCAGCCAGACAGTGTTACATACCATTATGGGCCCGGATAGCCTCACTCCCTTTTTGCTTATAGCCAAATATCAGATCAATCCACTCGTGGAGGTGCTCCGACACGTAACTGCTTTCCAAGGCTTCCCTGTTCTTCTGGAGAAAGTCTTGGGGACCTATCAGGGTAGACTTTATCAGGATTTCTGTCACCTCTGTTGTATTTTCCCTCACTTCTTGTACCTATCCACTTGTGCATAAAACCTCAAGACAAGAGGTACACACTTCTACCTTTTCCCCTTTAAATAGGCATATTTCTAATGAGTTCTATTCTTCATCTTACATATTTTTTTTTTCCTGGAAAAGGTGGCAGAAAGCATTTTTATAACATTTAGGTCTGTTACTTTACAATGAAGACTCGGCATACTTCTAGTTAGAATAGACAAATTCCAGTTCAATTAAGTAGGTATTCTTCAAAGGCACAAGCAATCCAATCCACTGAATGACATCATAACTGTGCTACTTGGGAAAGCATGCAACATGCTGCACTGCCACACCTCAGGAGGCACTCACTTGAGGCCCATGCTGGAAGCTCCACATCATCAACCATCTGCCCTCCTTGTCTCTTTCCCAGATCCAACTTCAGACTATTGACTAAAAAGCTGACATCTTCGTCATAGAATTCTGGAATCAACTGCAAGATGTGGTGAGGGGAAGACATGTTTTTAAAGCATTTAGAAACCAAAGGCCCATGAACTGCCAGCATCCTGAACTACTTACCTCTTTAAAATCCGTTGCGCCATCCAAACAGTTTTTCCAGGTTTCTGCAATACTATATATAAAAAAGGGTGATGTGCTCATGGTCACCTTGAGCTATGGACCACAGGAGCAGCCCTCCTCTGTATCCCTCACTAGCATCTACAGCTCTAGGCACTGGGACTCCAGCTTTCTCACAGACACATCTTTTAACATGCATGTGAGGTCCCTTAACCAAAAAAAGTGTGGTCCAGGGTCTGGTGGAAGTTCACTAGGATCACTGGGGAGTGAGGCAAGCATACATCATCCTACAGCACCACATGCACACTGTCCTGTGGAAGGTGCACACCACAGATGAGTGCAACTGCTCTGTGGCTCCAGAAAAGATCAGACCAACACAAGGGGACTTGGCTTCCTTTTTGTATTCTGAGAAGGAAATGTTTATTATACAAATGTGAAAGCCAATTTTAATCCTTTCGCCATAGCAGAATTAGTAAGAAGAATAACATTTGGGTAGACAAATCTAATAGCTTAATAGAGAATAACAGTTTAAGTAAATTGTGGTATATTCTAAAACATGACACAATAATCTTTTCATTATTTCAAAATATTCTTCATAGTATGGAAAAAACTGCTCAGGCTACAAAGGACAAAAGAAAAATCTATATTTAAAAACCTGTGCCTAAACTGGGAGTGGTGGTACATGCCATTAATCCAGCACTGACAGATCTCAGAGTTCAAGAACAGCCTAGGCTAACACAGAAACCCTGTCTTGAAACAAAACAAAACCGTGGACATGGAGTCTATCCTTAGCACCTACATGGTGGATCACAACTATCTGTAACTCCAGTTCCAGGCAGTCTGGATCATACAGGTAGGGCATGCACATGGTGTTATGCAGGCAAACACTCATATGTATAATATAAATTAAAAATAATAAAAAACATGTTTCTCGAAATACACAGGAAAACTCAAAAGAAATTACTTGTTTTTGAGTCTCACTATGTAGCCCTGGCCATCTTGGAACTCTCTATAAAGACCAGGCAGCCTGGAACTCACAAAGATCTGCCTGTCTCTGTCCCTTGAGTATTGGGATTAAAAAGTATATTCCTTTGGGGCTGGAGAGATGGCTCAGCGGTTAAGAGCACTGGCTGTTCTTCCAGAGGACCTGGCTTCAATTCCTAGCACCCACATGGCAGCTCACAGCTGTCTGTGACTCCTGTTCCAGGAGATCCTCATATGGAGACATATATGGACATACATGGAGGCAAAACACTAATGTACATAAAATACAAATAAACAAATAATGTTTTTTTTTAAATGTATATGCCTTTATATTTCTTTGCATTTTTGTTTATATCTAGTATTTCAAAGGAAGCTTACTGTACATATATAATCAGAAAGTGTTCAAAATGCTAAGGTGTTTTATCAAACCTGTTGAACATTCTATCTGCATTATCAAATCTTCCATTCTGTAGACATAGCATATACTCTGGTGCTAGAAGGGGGGACAAACAAACAAATAAACGCAGGGTTAAATCTGACTGCAGAATTATCCGAGAACCCCAGGGAAACTGGATGATGCCAAAGCCTTACCGATCCTAACGAGGTAAAAGAGCACATAGCCCGGGGAAGAGTAGTGACTCCCATACATGAACTTTGGCTCGGGCATTTCCTGGTATCGAATCTACAGAGTAAGAACAAACAGCTATGTGTTGACCATGAGACAGTAACTGACTCAAGGTGTCAACCCTTAGCAGAGATACTGGCACATCAGGTTCCTCATTCTTCTCTTAGGAAGAGCAGAGGGCCAGCGAGAACTGACATCTGTGACTAGTGCTCCTGCTGTGCATTTTCATTTTTTAGGCTTTAGGTGATGGTGTTGACATCCAGCAAAACAGAACTAATTGTATGTGCCTCTTTTGATTTATCAAAGAATGTCTTCATGAAAATAATTCAAGCAGGTCATCCTTCCACTTCCCAAATTAAATGCAAAGGCACACACACATACAGAAACAGTGAGCTGTAAGTCATGGCAGGAAAGGGCTGAGCCCCACACACATACCAGCAGTCTCTCCAGCCGTTCCTGATTCAGGGCTCCGACCGGCTTACTGAGATCTCGGAAGGTTTCAGGATTTGACAGATCTGGAAACACAAACGCAAGCACATCACATCTTTACTCTCCTGAAACCAGCCAAGTTCACACTTGTTTCTATAGTTTTAAAAGCAGATAAATCCACAAGTAGTAAGTACCTATGTTGTTTATATAACTAAAAACAAAACAAAAAAACCCAACAGAACTCCATCCACTTAAAAGTTACATCTGTAGTGTGAAATACCCTCAATATAGACTATTTAAGAAAAAGTTTTCTGTAGCAGGCCCAAAGGATCTGTGGCTAAAGACACCCATGGAGGCTGCTGCCTTGGAGGCTGACAATCTGAGTTCAATCCCAGGGACCTACACCTTAGCAGGAGAAAACTGACTCCCGTAGGTTGTCTGACCTCCACATGGATTCAACTTGGCACATGTACACCCATACCCCCATATCCCCACACACATGTAAGTAAGTAAATGCAATTAACATTCTAATAAAAAAAACAAAAGAAGCCCAATCCCAAGTAACCCAAGTAAAACTACAAAAACAGTATTTTAAACCCATATTCTTCATTTGAACTACAGTGAATATTCTTTTGTGATGCTTGCAAAAAAATATTAATTTTTTGTCTTTTGTTTGTCTGAGACAAGGTTTTACTGTGTAGACCTGGCTGTCCTGGAACCCACTCTGTAGACCAGGCTAGTCTAAAATTCACAGAGATCTGCCTGCCTCTGCTTCATGAGTGCTGGGATTAAAGGAGTGTGCCACTACCACCCAGCTACATTAACAAAATTTAAAAACAAAGGATTTCAAAATTATCAAAGAAATACATTCTTATATCACTAGACAATTTGTTGTCACTTTTGATAACAAAGTTTCAGTTCACTGGACTGCCAAAATGAACTCTTTGATCATAATATGTAGCGTTAAAATGTTATAAATTATAATACTATCAATTTTTAGAAACATTATTTAGTGAAACAAGAAAGAAGAAGTGATGTCATAAAAATCAAAGTGTTGTGATAGTTTGAGTGTCAACTTGAATGAACTGAGAAATGTCTAAGCAAGTAAGATGTTTCTGGATGTGTCTTCACTGGCATTCCCTAAGGAAATCAGATGAGGAAGGAGGGTGTTCACCTAATACATGGACCAATCCTTGTCAGTATTAGGAAACAGTGAACATGAAAGCAGGGTCTTAGGAGGAGGAGGTTACTAGGGCATGTCTTTCAGGCTGTATCTTACCCTGGCCATTTACTCTATTCCACCACTGGATACCATCCATGCTTCCTGACCACCAATGGATACCATGCTTCCTGACCACCACTGGATACCATCCATGCTTCCTGACCACCACTGGATACCATGCTTCCTGACCACCACTGGATACCATGCTTCCTGACCACCACTGGATACCATGCTTCCTGACCACCACTGGATACCATGCTTCATGACCACCAATGGATACCATGCTTCCTGACCACCAGTGGATACCATGCTTCCTGACCACCAGTGGATACCATGCTTCCTGACCACCAGTGGATACCATGCTTCCTGACCACCAGTGGATACCATGCTTCCTGACCACCACTGGATACCATGCTTCCTGACCACCACTGGATACCATGCTTCCTGACCACCACTGGATACCATGCTTCTTGACCAAAAGTGGATACCATGCTTCTTGACCAAAAGTGGATACCATGCTTCCTGGCCACCAGTGGATAGCTTTCTGACCACTACTGGATACCATGCTTTCTGGCCCTGCTTAATGTGCTGGCCATTGTAGGGGTATTATGTTCTTTCATGGTAAATAATTGTCCCACTCACTGGTTTAATAAAAAGCGCTGATTAGCCAAAGGCAGGCAGGAAGTGAGGGCAGGGTTACCAAACTAAGAAAATCTCTGAGAACAGAATGCCAGACAGAGCACCAGAGAGAAGCTGCAGGATGCAAAGGACAACCATGCAGCTTTAAAGAAAGGTACCGAGCCGCATGGCTGAACAAGGGACATGGTATAGCTTAAGGGTAGAGAGTTAGCAAGCTAAATGCCTGGGCCTAAGGCTGATCAGCCTAAAACTATTGGAAGCATCTGTGTGTCTCTGTGGGACTGTGGGTCTGTGGGTCTTTGGGCCTAGACCTTGAGGTTAGGCCTGAAAGTCAGGGCCAGAAACCTCTTACTACAGGCCATGATGCACTACACCTTTGAAACCAAGGGCTAAAATAAATCTTTCCACCTAGAGTTTGGTTTTCTCGGGTATTTTACATTGTAACAACACAAGAACCGAGGAGTACTATTACCTCTCATAATAATGACTAGGATGACTTCCATTTCCTACTGTGATTAGTGGATGGGTGATTTTTTTTTTTCTGATATACAAAATTCCAATGTCAATTTAAAAGAATAATAAAAACTCAAAATTTTCTGTGAGAAATTTAAGTATTTCAAGATTTGGTACTTACACATAATAATGAGAAGACCAAATTAAAATTACACACACATTTCCTGTGTATATCTTCTAAAAAGTGGTAAATACACACTGAAATACTATTCGTACAACATTTGTCCAATATTTTGAAGTGGAAATTGGCAATTGTTAGTGAGAAAACTGCAGTGAGTTCTATTTTGTTCCCATAATCTGATATGATATAAAAATCAAACACATCTTCCCTTTGGGAAGCAGATCCTCATCAGAAGCCATGCAGGACAGAGCTCACCTAACTCTGTGCTGGAGTAGTCATTTATTATCCATGGAAACACTGGGTACTGGGAGAGGTCATTGCAGCTGCGGTCGGCCAGGTTGTTGAGGTGCAGCAGGTACTGGTAGTTGGAGAGATGTCCTCGCTGCCACTGCAGCACACAGCTCTCTGCCGTGTGTTCAGCAATGTGGTGTTCTGAGGGGAGAGGGGTCAAGTGGTCACTGTCCTTCATGGATGACTGGACAGAATGGCTGCCTTAGTGTGTCCAATGTGTCTGCTGACTTACTTTCACAGAGGTACAGGAAGTTATTAAATATACTGAACTACCATTAAACCACTCCCAAATATTATATAACTTGAACAAATGTAAGACCCCAGAGTGAACACACATGTATGATGTGGCAACAGATGACCTAAGGAAGAACATAGTTCTATTACATGTACCGGGTTCTGATGAGTTTTTAGAAATAATGGCCACTTGTGCGTACTTACCTCCTTATTTATGAAGCCAAACAAAACCATGTTGGGCTTAATGAGTTTTTTTTAGGTTCTGAAAAGATGGACTACTGACAGTTAATCAATAGCTATGTATTATCTGTAAACTCAAAAAAACCCTACTAAACTGCAAAAGGGGGGGGGGGATTTCGTAGGACTAATCGTTAAACCAGAACAGCCGGGAAGGCCCTCCTGGGAAAAATGGGCTCTCATCGAGAACTCTGAGGTCAGAATAGAATGACTCAGCTCTCCTACAAACAAATGCTCTTGTCATTCTGTTTAGAAAATTCTGCTTTTTTGAACCTAAAAATTCTTCTGGCTATATTAAGCATCTTAACTCATATGCTACTTCACTATGTAAGTATTGTATGTAATCTTACTTCTTACCACACTTCGAATTAGCTACCAGGAAAGGCTTCAAAAAATAAACCTTTTTCTTTTTTTTTTTAATAGCTTTTGGAACCTTGTGGAAAATGAGCTCAGACAGAAGGAGTGGCTTTGACAGAACTTCAGCATTCACTCCCAACCCGTGTTTTCTATTGTTGTCTTGTCCTTGTTAGAAAAATAACCCTGAGCTCAAAAGATTAAAAAGAACTTATAACAAAGCCCTGCTTATGCACTATATCAATATAAAGGGTTCAATGAGGGGAAGAGTAACCATAAGATACTACGGGATAAAAAATATCCCTGCTTGGAATAAAATCCTTCCCTATTGGGAAATTTCAAGAAAATGTAGGGGATTTTTCTGATAAAGGGGGAGAACTGCACACTTTTCATGAGGATTGGGGGCTCCTTCCCAAAGAGAATAGATTCTGTTTCAAGGGTGCGGAACTGAGCACTGAGAATTCACTTGCTCCTTCTACAACAGCCTGGCTCTTTGATGATGACCTCAACTAGTTATCACAAACACATTCTCCCATCTTAAAAATACTCAGTTTTGGTTTTCACAAATCAAATCATGACATGACAAAACATTTGGGCAGACTCTTTGTAATCCAATCAAGTTGGAAGTCATTAAAATAGAGAAGCATTTAAACATATTCATCATGAGCTTTCAAAATACACAAATGAGTTCTAACCAAAATGAATTCACATTTCTCTAGTTTGTCAGCCACCCTCACATGAACAGACACAGTGAAATGAGGCCAGCACACCTAGGTACGTGGCAATATAGAAGTAGAGATTATCTCTGTCTTGAGGCTCATAGAACTTCAGGTAGATGTCAGAACACAGGTCGTCTTCTGTGCAAAATACTTCCAAGCCCTAAAAGTTCAGAAAGAATAAAACAACTCTATGTTCATCCTGAAATCACAGAAGTATACAGTCTTAAAAGTCATCTAAGCATTTATATGCTTGAGCTTTAGGCCTTGCTTACATTTATAAACAGATTCTAGTTCTATGTTCCTATATTCATATATGTTTTCTTATAAACATCTTGACCAGAGATGCCCATCAGGCAAACAATGTAATTCTCTGTATTACTAAATATTGTTATTGAAAATAGCTTTTTATTCTGGAATTAAAATTAGATTTCAAATGAACCCACATTTCTTTCTTACACATAAATCTTTAGCTTTTTTTGTACAAATTTGGTAACTAAAACACAACAAATTAATAATCAAATAACCCATCCAACTATGGCTATTTTAAAGTAAATCATGAGGTAGGTGCCTGTTTTCTTAGCAGTCAGGAGGCTAGGGCAGGAAATCATGAGCTCTGGGCTACCTAAGCTATAGTAAGGCCAAGTCTAGGAGAAAAGAAAACTGTAAGCTTAATGGACATTGTGCTGTCAGAGAAAGATGGGTGAAGACAACAAGGAGGGCCCAGATGGGTCCTGGAAGTTTAGAAGTTAGGAAGTTAGTTCCTAGGCTCACAACTGCTTTATCTGTAATGTACTGGGCTGTGAGGGAAATGCACAAGGCTAATAAAAGCTAGTTCCTTCAGTTTTACTGACTGCTCTGCTCTTCTATACTAGGAGCACAAGATTTTTAATAGTATGTTTTCTGTAATTTTCTACTATCATTAGAAATGGGCATACAATAGATAACAAAGTGCTTGAATTTCACAGATTAAAAGTACAAAAATGATCTAGTTATAATCTGCAAAAGAAAATGAATTTATACTGATGTCAATTCAAAACACCTTGGAACTATCTACTCAATAGTGACTGATTTCTGAGGTGCATATGTGAATGAGTTTGTGACATGAGGAGGTGGCAGGAAGAACCAACTGTCGGCTTCAACGCTATTCTTCTCTATTTCTCTCACTAAGCTCTGAGGCTAAATTGTCATCTGTGGCCATAATACTGTATTCTTCTGCCATAGTAAAGAATTACTTTTGAGGATCTTCCCAACATTACCCCAAGACCCAGCTGCAGCGTGTGTGGTGTGAGGAACATTGGAATGCTCTGCAAGCATTGCTCTAGCTTTAGCCCAGAAGCTCTCTTCTAACAAAAAATATTTCTGCACCAGAACCTCATATTTCCAGAGAAGTTATTCTGCTACCAATTTGTAGCTTCTACATGTTCACATACAACACACTTGGGCTTTCAGGCCTGCCATAGTGACCTGAAGGTTAATCAGCTGCTGCACTGCAGGTCTGTCAGTTACCCACAAGGAACTCACCAAAGGCATAAGGCCGTGCCTCCTTTTGTAAATGCGCCGGACATCTTGGAGTGTTATCTGGACCACAGGTTTCTTTAAAAAGTACAAAGGCAATGTCAAGAGTTACCATTCTCACACAATTAGAAGTTACAGCAGGAAGGAAACAGCCACAAATCCTTGCCTTCCCAGTGTGCTGCAGCTCAACACCTGGAGAGATCTTGGAACAAATGGTACCTGGTTTCGCAGGTTACTATGACACATTTCCTAACCCTCCTCAGTAAACTCAGATGATAATGGTACCCTCATCTTTCAGGTTACTGCAAAGATTACTATGTGATGTGGAACACTCTAGAATTAGTGCAAACAACTATTCAAGAAGTTTTCTCTTTTAAAACATTTATTTATTTGTGTGTTTATCTGAGTGTATGCATGTAGCTGTGTGTGTGTGTGTGTGCATGACAGGCTACATGTACTTGTGTATTCACATGTGAAGGCCAGAAGTCATCACGTACCCTCTGCTATCATTTGCTCCCTATTCTTTGGAACAGGTTCTCTCCTTGAATCTCTCCATCTGGCCCAGAGATGAGGTTACAGGGATGCAGGTATGTGTGGGACAGCCTAAGGCTCTGTGGGTACTAGGATTGTAGCTCTGGTCCTGAAGACTGGGCAGTATATGCTCTTAACTCTAAACCATCCCTCCAGCTCTGAATCTTGATCTAGGGTTTGCTTTGTCCTAACATCCTTTTAAAAAAAGACTTATGTTTTTAATTTTCTTTATTACAGAGTTTTAAACCTCATAAATTACAATATAAGGCAAGACCATTTTGTTTTTAAGGGAAAAATATTTTTGATTCTCTGGAACTTGAATAATAGGAGAGAATCAAAATTAGAAAAGACTGTACTCAGCTAAAAGGCAAGGGTTCTATATCCCTGCTCCCAGGTGACAGAAAAACCAGGCTCTGCAACAGTGAGAAAGACCTTAAAGACCCCAAGGCCATCCAAGAAGCCTGGCCAGGGCTTTGGGAAGAAATAAATGTTCACTGTGTACCCTGAAGCTCTACTGCCAGACAGTTTTTCTACAAGTGTTTGACGAAAAATAGTAATAGCCAATATCAGAGAACAAGCCAGGCAGCTGACCAGTACATGCCACTACCTGGTGGACAGAATCGCTACAACACTATCTGACCAGTTTAGTGCCTGGAGAATGTTGAGAGTATACTTTTCTTCCACAGAAAACATACCCTATCAGTTAAAGTGCCCTGTCAAATGGCCTTATGCTGTGGTGAGAGGAAGAGAACTCTGTTCCTTTCATGACCTACTCCAAACAGGATCATCTCTAGGTGAGCAACAAATCTTACAAGTTAGCATAGAGATGAGATTATGTTTACTTCCTAGCATAGTTTTAAGTCTAATGTTCTTTTCAATAAGAAGATGGTTTCCTAGACTATGGGAAGAGTCCCATAAACCCAGACATAGCATCTCTACACAACCCTATACTGTCCATGAGAAGCTAATCCCTCAAGGAAGACACTGTCAGACAAGTGCACACAGGAGACCAATTCCTCATGTATTACAGCTCTTTCTTAGTGTCTTCCCCATGCTTCCTAGAAGAAGGATAAATACCCCTTGATATGAACAGAGTCAGGAGGGGTGGAGTTTGTCTACATACTACTAGGAACAAAAGTCCTTCAGAATGGCTGAACACATATCAGAGAAGACTGCATTCAGGTGACTGTGCACCTAATTACACAGGGCATTAGGAAGCCACATGGATACACGGGGCTGCCATATGACTTTGACCTTCCCCAAGAAGTGTGGGGAAATAACTCAAGACATTAATTAATGATGTCAGGTCCTGGAAAACTGAGCTGAAAGATGGAAGCAAGCACTATACACAGCCCAGTGCCTGTGACCTATGTACCGGGTGTCCATTGAGAGGCTGGAAATACAGGTTGGTGTCTGTAATGCACACATGTCCTGGATTCGTCACCAGAGGCGTTACCATCTCTGCTTTGCACTCCATATGCAGCTTTTCAGAAACATTTTGGAACCTGCAAAGATGTTTTTCAGCAAAAGTCAGAGAAGTCAGAAACTGATCTCTCTACACTTAACCACAGTGTAAATATGTCTGTTATCTAAACACTACAACTAATATGAAAAGGGTGGTAATATAAATCGGCTGCTTAAATAAAGTTGACATTCTTTTAGACGGCATAACAAAAACCTGACTTTTATTAACAGAAGAGATTACATTTCAAAGAAGCAGTCCTGAAGCTATTCCTACATCCATGTAACATTGTACTTTTACATACTTAAACCTCCTTGTTCCCAGCACTTGAGAGGCTCAGGCAGGAGTAGCCTGAGTTTCAGAATAGCTTGGGATATAGAGAAAGACCCTATCCTTAGTACATTTACTTTATCAAGGTTTTGAACACCTACTTACAATTACTTTAAGGTCAATTTGATACATAACATAAGACCACTCAAAGATGCCTTTTCTACTCGTAAAATGTTTAGCTAAGGAAACACCTCCATTTCTGATTTGTTAATTTAAAAAGTAGTGAGTAAACGACCAAATCATGGATATTCTAGGACAAACAGTAAAATAAGTAAGTCTGAGTGTGCAGCTCAACACAAGAGCATAGAGCATACACTTATCATGCAGGAACCCTGTTTCAATCCTGACACCAAAGACACAGACAGACAGGCAGGCAGGCAGACTAACAGACAGAGAGAAGAAATATAGGACATGACAATGGGACAAACTCTTCTCCAGGTGGAAATGTGAGAACTGAAAGAGACACACATCTCACCCCCCACACACTCCCACCAGGCTCTTGCCTAATGATCAAAATCAACTGGTAAGTTGAGCAAGCCTCATGAGCTCTTAGAACCAATCAAAACCCAAGGATGCAAAGACATTTAAATGACCTTGACTGCAAGAAGGAAGAGACAAAGTGGCCAGTGGCAGGGGGCCTCACAAGAGTGATAATGTCAGAGAGGAAAGTATTTCCCTAACAGCTCTACCGTATCCCTAGTAAAGGACAAGTGAGCCAACAGAGCTCAGGTGAGCATCATTACAAACACTGCATTCAAGAGCTACAGGAAACATTTACTAAGATTGACCATATATTGGCTATGAGACAAATTCAAACAAATACCAAAGGACTTAAACATAGAACATATTGTTTGATCAAATAATATTAGTTAATAATCAGCAACAGTAAGATAACTATAAAATCCTCAATTGTGTGAAACGTAGGCAACATACTTCTAATCACCTATAGGTTAAGAAAATGACCAAGTTAATTACAAGATAAACAACAAAGAAGCCTGCGCTGGAGTAGCACATTAGAGGGAGACCCGAGCTGACCTGCTGCTCTAACAAAAGACACCCTGCCAGCCGCAGCCTGGCTTTGGGTACCTAAAGGAAGCCTCCTCCACTCTCATAAAAAGAAATCATAAAAGCAGACATCATCTTTAAGTAAAATGAGCGGGCAACTAGAAAAATAATAATAAGACGGGGCATTACTTGAGGTTAATAAAACTGGAAATCCATTCACAACACTGATGGGGAAATAGAAAACCAAAAGTATCATGTACTTATCATGAAAACCAAAAGTTGAACATGTACAACCACAGACTCTGTGTTATATACTTAAACCTCCGTGTTCCCAGCAAATTAAATAGTCTTACATCTAATTTATAAAATAAATAAGGCCAAGGCTGAAGAGATGGCTCAGCGGTTAAGAGCATTTGCTGTTCTTGCAGAAGACTGGGATTTGACTACCAGCTCCCACATAGTGGCTCACAACCATCTGTAACTATAGTTTTAGGGAAAGAAAAACCTTCTCCTGGGCTCCATGGGCACCAGAAATACACATAGTACACACTCACACAGGCAGGAAAAATATTCATACCCATTACAAAACAAGCAGGAAGAAGTAAGATAAGTGGTGTGGGGTCCTCACTTCTTTCACAATGTGAGGAGACTGGAGCAAAGGATTGCAAGTTCAAGGCCAGTCAAAATAACAGCAAGAATGATGATGGTAATCATTAGTAACAATAAAATACACTGAGTATAGTTCCAAAGAATACTTCATATTTATATAGCTTTATCTGTAAATTATACAAAAAAATGTCAAAAAAAATCACCAAGGCACAAAAGATCACAAAACATATCCACATGGATTCTGTGAGGTCAGCAGAGCCTTGAACCAAAGCAACAAATAGAGAATGACAGAGCAATGACCTGCATATAACAGATGCAAAAACATCTGATAAAATGTCTACAAAGCAATAGCGAAGGTCACACACCATAATTTTAAATAGTATTTTTACATGAATAGAAAGTTTATTTAACACTAAAATATCAATATAATATTAACAACAAATGAGAAAAAATCATGTCCATAAGTACAGAACAATGTATTTGTCAGCATCATTTCTTAATTATAAACACTAAACCATCTTCTCTGAATATCAAGAATAAGGCAGGGCCTCTGCCACCAATACATTCATTAACAAAATAGTACAAGGAGATCGCAAGTAGAAAATAAACAGGAATTTCTGTGAAAGTGCCCTTGCCCAGAAATGGCTGCAAACATGAAAATATAGATTGTGCTAAAAATCCATCTGGGACTCACTTGTACATGAATTTGGATATGTCAGGGTCAAAGCCAATATTTAAAAAAAAAAAAAAAGAATTAAATTCTATTTCTATATCATTAACAACTATTTGGAAGATAAAAATTTCAGTGGCATCAAGCAAATACCTAGAAATATGCCCAAGAGAAGATGGCATGGCAGAATCGGCACACCAAACACCTAATACTAGGGAGAGCTCAGAGACGAATGAACGAAGTTTTATAAAATCCTTCATTTTAAAAAGCTAAAGTCATTCTAAAATAAAGAATTAAAAAAATTTTTTGGGTGAATATGAATTTTGGAGTTATGTGTTAGAAGATATTGTGGCTAGCTAGATATGACAATGACCAAAGACTGCAAGAATGTCCCTTTAACACATACACTGCCACGATGTCCTGCAACTTAGTGTCAAACAATTAAAAAAATTATACTCAACATGCAAGCATACATATATACTAGAGATGTGCCCACGCATGCACACACACACACAACACACACACACACACACACACACACACACACACACACACACATTTTCTATATTCCCTATCCACCTAGACACAGTACTTGCATAAGCTACAATCACCTACTCTGCATGCTGAGCTGATGTAACTAGATGACCCAAGTGCTGCCCAGAAGCCACCTTGTTCAAGACAAGAAGAAAGCTTGAATCAAATCATCGTGCACATACACATACACCAAAGCAGCAACATGAATATGCCAATGAGCAAGGCGATACCTAAAGCAAACTCGGCAGACTTTAGCAAACACACCTAATAGGTCACAGGATATCTGTGCCCATTATGTCACTGTTTCAATTTGACAGAATTTGCATCTTTTCAACATAAAAGTAGGAAAAATACAGTCCTATTTCTTTGGTAAGAAACATGTTCAAACACACAATGAAAGCTTATGCTCTCAAGTTCGTCTTCATTTTTTAGAGACTGTGCACATGGCTGCATATTTCATTTCATACTGCAAAGACTCTTCCCTGAGTCCCTTGGTATAACGTTTCAGGTTTTGGATAAATAAATGAAAACTTTCAAAGTAAACCACTTTTTAATTTTCTTAAGATTTATTTATTGTTTTATATGTATGAGTTTTGCCCACATGTATGTTTGTACATGTGTGTGCCTAGTGCCCTAGGAAGTCAGATCTTTTTGAACTGGTGTTAGAGATGGTTGTGAATCAGCAGGTATCAACAGTTACTATGAAGATAAAGTAACACAGAAGAACATGAAATGAAACATAGACAAATAGTCCAGATCTAAGGCAAGAAATAAATAAGAAACTCGGATAAAAATAAATAGCTCCGTCATTTTCAGAAACTGTATGGCATACTTAATAAAGGCAAGAAAATCAATGGGAAAACCATTAAGACAATAAGTATATTATCTTAGTCCCTATGGAGAGTGATAGGAAGGTACTCAATGCAATTTGAAGGGCCAAAGCAAGACAGCTAAGCTAAAATGAGAAAGCCCAGTTGGCCAGAAGCACAAGAAAACACGGAGATAAGATAAAGGAGGAGAGGACAAGAGAATACAACAAAGGCTTAGAGGGTAGAGAGTAGGTGACCAGCAGGACCATGCTCCCTTTGCAAGAAGCCAGAGGCCAGAGAGAAAGCTGCCACCTGATGCAGCGAGCAGTGAGCAAGCATTGTCACAGAAATGGCCGAGGCCGCGGCAGCAGGTCACTGTAACTTCCAACAGCCAAGGAATAAATGTGTTCTTTACACAGGACACAATCTAGTAGATCTTTAGGTTGTGGGATAAGGAACTGAGGAGGGAGACTAGCATTGGGAAGATGGCCTAAGGGTTGATACGGTGCACTGGGGCAATCCCATTGGGTAAGACAAGGGCACAGGCTTTCTCAGTGGTAAGGTCAGGAAGAAGGGCAGAAGAAGCTCTGAGAGTTATCATTGTCAGACCAGACCATTCCCTGAGGTGAGCAGCTTTGTTTGTGGTGATGGGACCAGAACCAAAGTATGGAGAGTCTTAGACAAATCCCACCCCACATCCCAGCCCACATCAGTTTTGGGCATGTTGAGAGAGGCATACAGACGGAGCCATTCAGTGCATGTTGAAATCTTACCTGTTTTTGTCAAATGATGTCCTAGCCAAACGGGACTGCAGGATAGCAGTTATCTATGAGAAGAACCATTTAAAAATATAGACATGAGTATAAGAGCTTAGAAGAAGCTAATTCCTTGTCAACAGCAATTGTTCAAAATGCTCACCATGGCTGTTTGGTCACCGAGTTTATCAAGACAGGATGCCCTGTGCAACTACAATATGACAAATACACACAATTAGTTTTCTTGAAGGTAACACAAAGTATTTTTTTCGAGGCAATGGAAAAACACTATTACTCTGTCACTTAGTAACAACAGAGATCACTTCTAATGTCTGTGGCTTGCTTTTCTATTGAAGCTTCCAAATTCAAGTAAGTTAGCATATTTAGAGAAGGGACAGTTATCTGGTTAAGATGAAATATGAGATTTGAAAGATGGTTTCTGAACAGATTTAGTGGTACATGCTTTAATCCCAGTTCCAAGGAGAGAGAGGAAGGCAGAAAGACAGCCTGAGCTACATGACCCAGCCTCAAAATAAAGGGAAAAGAAAACAGCCTTCGAGCTCACACTGCTGCGTTCTGTGAATGCCACACTGAATGGTTGGCTTACCTGCAGCAAAGTCTCGATGACATCTTCCACCTTCCCAGAAACCTCCAGGTCAAAGACATACTCCATTTGTCCCTGATGAGGACAGAAGCAGTCTGTCAACCTGCAGCTTTAAGAACATCTGGGGGCAAGTATAAGACCCAGGGCTGTTTCTGTACTCAGTGCTTTCCAGGCACCTGCACTTGTTCTCATTCCCTGGGGGGTGGAGCATGTTGGGTCTTTTCTTTTGTAATGTAGATGTATAGTTTACATTTCTCTTGATACTGCTTTGCTCCCACAATGTGCCTGGCAGTCTCTCTGTTTTCATCATTTCCAAGTTTCTCTTGAGAACCTGCTATCTGGCTTCCACCTCACCATGGTGGGGCAGTGATTTCAATCTTACTTTTGCTACGGCTTGCTTTGTGACCTAACATGTGCGACACTGTGGGTGGAATGTTCTGTGCTATAATCCCTGAGGCCAACCTGGCCTTGCAATGTTGGCTCTTGGCTGGTATTGTCTTTGCACACTCTTCTCATTGTTGAGTGGGACAGAAATCTCTCATCATCGCTGTGTTCTCCCTCAGTTTCCTCAACCTCACTCCATATACTGAGGTGCCCTGACGACAGAAACACATACATGTACATGATGACTACCACTACATGTCAACTTGATTGGGCCACAAAATGTAACACTGTTTTTGTATGTCCATGAGTGAGTATCTGAACGGAATTAACACTGAATCACTAGACTGACTAAAACTGACATCGTCAATATAAATAAGCCTTGTCGTCAAGGTCCAAAGAGAATAAAAGCCTACAGATAAAAACTGCTGCCTTTCTGACTCTTTTGGCTTGCCTTCTGTTCAGACACTGACTCATCTTACACTGTGGGCTCTTCAGAGGCTAGATGTCTCATCTTCATTATCTACCACATTGATCCCTTGTAATTCCTTATAACAGTGTCTCAATCTCCCCATGCACTACACTCTCTCTCTCCTATCTCTCAGATAAATGTAACATCCTGATGGTCTGCGTCCTCAGAGAACCATCACCTGTGCACTTGAGATACAGGTCTGTGTTTCATATGGTCTCAGCAGAGCTACCCAAGGAATGGTACCCAGGAGAGCCCCCATGGGGCTTTTGTCACAGTCACAAAGGCGAAACGCATTGAGCAGGAAGAAGGGACTCACACTAGTGGTCAAGTGGTCTATAAAACTACAAAGCTGCTTCAGCAATTTGTGTTTCATAAGCTGCTGGATAAGACACAGCAGGTGGGTGGGCCTGCACTGGAGCTGACTCAGCATGTGGGCCTGGCTTTGCACAGAATGTTGCTTTTCTCATTTACAGAAGTGTCCTTATTAGGAGCCCGCTCCACCACTTAGTCCTATAAAAACTTTAGTAGGAGTGATGTCTTCCCCACAGTGTGCTGTAGTGTGGAAGGTAACAACATAGGTGAGTTCAAATAAATGCCTATGCTTCCTTGAGAAATCCTTTTAACTTATACCGGATTAAGACTTTGTAAAAGTTTGTTATCAAATATAGAGTATCTTATTAACAAATATTTCTTGAATACTCTTAAAAATAAATTTCCAGTAATGTTAGGCAAAAAATTCTCAGCGATACACAGAGTAAGTGAATATGCTTATAAGTATGGACACTCTGACTTCGGCTTCTTCCCTCTTTCCTTTCTTAAAAAGATGTGTTTATCCTTATTTTGTATGTATAGTTATTGCCTGCATACATGTCTATGTGTGTGGTGCCAGAGGTCAGAAGAGGACATCTGTGCTAATATACTGTATATTTAATAAAAATAGCCTGAACTATCAGAAGACAGACCCTAGCCACTAAGGTCAGGGAGTGGTGACCATCGCTTTTAATCCCATCACCCAGAAGGCAGAGATCCTCTGGATCTCTGTGAGCTCAAGGTCAAACAGAACCAGGCACACCTTTAATCCTAGCTCTAGGAATACGGGTGTGTGTGTGTGTGTGTGTGTGTGTGTGTGTGTGTGTGTGTGTGTGTGTGTGTGTGTGTGTGTGTGTGTGTGTGTGTGTGTGTGTGTGTGTGTGTGTGTGTGTGTGTGTGTTAAGGTAAGAGATGGGGGGAGAGTGCTTCCCTTTGTGCTGAGGACTCAGAGGCATTCAGTTTGAGGATTCCTGAAGACAGGATCTACGTTTTTCCGGCCTGTGGAGTTGACTAGGTGAGAACTAGCCAATGGCTTGTTTCTCTGTCACTGATATTTCAGTTTTTCCCTAACATTTGGCTCTGAGTTTTTATTAATAATACAAAGTAGAATTCATGCACTACACATCAGATCCTCTTGAACTAGAGTTACAAATAGTTTTTAGTTCTCTTAACCCTGAGCCATCTCTCCATTTCTTCTACTTCCAATATCATCTCTGAGCTTTTGCTATTAGGACTGGAGTCTGTGTATTCCTTGGGTACTTTTACAATAACTGTTAATAAACTTTGAAGTATTCAGCATTACCATATTTGATTAAAGATGTTAATAGAACTATACAAATATTGCTGCTCAAAACCATTGCATAAATTTCCAATAGTACATTGAAAATTTTACTTACCCGTTCTATCTTATAAGGGGCCACAATATTGTGTTCTTTAATGAAGTATACCTGAGAAAGGCAAGTCAACAATGAAATAATCAAGTTTTCACTGTGAAGAATTCCTATAGAGATACTGTCTTCTATGTTTACATTGTTACACAGCTCTAGTTGGAAGTCTTTCTGGATTGTTCTCCTTAATGCACTGCAACTATGTCACAGCACATTGCCAGGCTTTCACCATGAGCACCAGGGTTCAGAATACCCTTAGGGTCTCATGCTGCACTCTTGACCTCACCAGCACAGTTTCAAATGTATACAAATCAGGTCAGATGACCTTTCCAGCTCCCTGGTGGTTTTCTCATTTGCTCTTTTCATACCATGGTTCAGAGGCAGTCACCACAGTGTCCTGTTCCTAGGCCAGTCTTCCTTCGAGTGTGTGTTCTGCTCTGGCCCTTCTACCCCAACTCCACTCAGCTCCTTCCTACATCACATGATAATAACCAGCTTGCCTGGCTGGCACTGCTTGGGGGCTCTTTCTCTCTTTCCTACCCACTGTCTCAAGGAGCACAACAATGTTCCCTCATATGCCCTACACTTTGGTCCTGCTTCTCATTTTCTTCATAACATTATCAATAACTGACACTGGAGGAGACATTCTTTCCCCCTTACCAACCATCTCTCCTATTGAACATATGGCTTAAAACTAGCATTTTACACACACATACACACACACACACACACACACACACACACACACACACACACACACACACGCACGCACGCACGCACGCACGCACGCACGCACACATACATATTATTGCAACAGCAACAACAAAATCTGAAAGCAAAACTCTGTACCAAATCCTATTTCTGAGACTTTGTGAAAGTCTGGAAATATGAAGCTTAACATAATCCTTTGAAGAGTAGCTTGCCTTGGGTACCCCTTGATTTTGAATTGATTTTATCTGAGATTTCTTCCTAAAACTATTTAAAAAGGAAAGATTCTGAGCTGTATCTCAAAAAGCAGGTTATTAAACCTATATGAAAGTGAGTTCTCTTTTTTTTAAAAAAAAAAAATGTTACTTTTAACTAAAAAAAGAAGAAAAAAAAAGTACCCTTCCAAGATATAGATGCCCTGCACAAAGCTCATGATATAAGAAATACACTTGTGAGCATGCAGGGCTAGAGATAGTGTTAACGCTCCCCCACAAAGCACCAGATGGGTTGTATCTGTTTGCATCTGGGCCACTAAATATGAAGTTGAAGATAGTTCATCCCTTCTTTTTTTAAAATTGAAAATACAGATGGTACTAACAGGAAGTTACTTAATTCACAATCTCCCAGATTTCGTAAGATAAATGTCAAGGCATGTTAAACAGTGTTCTATGAACAAAGGGTTTCATCAGCATTACAGCAGAGGCCACCCTTGCCTCTTCCCACTCCACTCCCTTAGATGCTCTAGGCACTGTCCTACACAAATCTCTGGACCAAGTGCTCAAGCACAGACACATTCTCCAGAGTTCCTGCACTCACTGGATCACAGAGTGTTTCTCTGGACCTTGACAGTGCACAGAACTAGAATGCTGCAGAGTCCAGGCAACCCTGATAACACATCCTGCAATGGATAAAGAGTGTGAAGTCAAAAGCCAAAAGAACAAAGAAAGACTTTTATTTTTTCAATCTACAAACTAATCGATGATACGACATCAGAAACTACATTTTAATTTGCCATGTGATGCCAATACTGGATGGATATAAGAGTGGGAGCATAAGTGAATATAGTATGTATCTGGAAAGAAAAAGAGACAATCGCTTGGGTCATTCCTGACAGGGGAGACTACCCTTCAGGAGTATTGCTGGGAAGTCACACATAAGCCCGAGGCGGTCCCTGATCTACCTGCTGCACATTTATTCCAACCTTCCCACACTGACCCTGAGAACAAATTGCCATTCTTATACTTAATAAACATGGAGGGGCCAGTAGGAGAATCTTACCTTTAAAAAAATTTATTTCTCAATGATTAAATTCTCAAGGCATTTAAACATTTATTTCCAAGTGTTTTCAGCTGAGATCTACGTAAGTGAATAATTTCATCATGCAAAAAAAAAAAAAAAAAAAAATCACACATACTCATGCACAGAAATCTCCACACAAGTTTGGAAAAACACATCCTAGTATTTTTGGTAAACATTTTTAGCAGATGCTTCTCACCTGTTTGAAACTGAGTGAAATACCTGTAGACTTTGCCCTGAAATGCAAAAAAAAAACCAAAAACAAAAAAGTCATCAAGGCATCAGACATGTAAAGCCTTTGTTGAAGTAAAATTAAAAGTAAAAATGACATACTTTGCAAAGTGTCTATTGGCTCCATTTTCTCCATGTTTTCCTATTTTTAAACAATCTCTCAAAGGAATCTGGACAAAATTGAGAGAGAATTTTATAAAAAGTAGCAAAGATAAAAATAGACATACACACACAATTAGGAATGTTTCTGCTCATATTTAAAATATCTTTACCTTAATGATGGGCTGGGATATTGCATCTGGTTCAAAAATCACTGATTTTGAACATATCTTTAAGGAACCTCTGATTTTCCTGGGAGCCAAAGGAGAAGAAATTATTTGATGACCACCAGGGCAATCACAAAAGATATTTATTTGACCTAGAATGTGGATTGCTAAGGTGCCCCCTAATAAAAACCTGGCAACTACAGAAGGGTGTAGCAGGACAGAACAACCGTGTCCCTTCAGCTCCACTCTAGGAAGCTGAAGAGAACCGCATAGGCAGGAATTGTGCCTTCACTGTTGAGTACAGTCTCATAACCTCATTAATTATTATCACCATTATTACTACTGTGTCTCCACAACTGCTCTCCAGAGAACCCAAGGCTCAGCAGCACTGACACATGCTACATCTGAGATATTTTTAGCAAATTTCCTTGGCTTTTCATTCTCTGAAGCTGGAAGAGCTACTCAGAAAACAACAATAAGCTGGTATGATTAATTAAATAAAACTTTTTTTTTTTTTTGCTTTTTAAAACCACTGAAAAATAAGTTTGAATTTTACATACAAAATACCATAAATAATGATCTTGAGGTATTTAGAGAAAACTTTATCATGGCAATAAGCAATTTTAAAGACTATTTGATGGGATACTATACAATCAGATATGGTGTTGACCACTTCCTTAGTTTTCTAAGTTATATGGCTTTACTAAGTTTTAGGGGAAAAAAAAATGCTCAAATGTCTTGGAGGCTGTAGGTAATTTTGGCCAATATGCGGCACCTTTACTTTCTCTTGTCAATTGATTTTTATCAATGATTAAACTAAGACAACAGCTTACAATTAAGAGAGACACATATAAGGCACTACTGACTGTAACTAGGAAAAATTAAGATAATTCCCAAAAGCATATTTATATACAAGTATAGTTGTTATGATCTCACATTCTTTTCTCCCATTTTTCATGTGCATGTGCTCATATCTGTATGCGTGCAGCAGATGTGTGGGGAATGTCCATACACACCTGTGCACATGCACTTTGGGGGCCATGGATAATGTTGAAATCATCTTCCATGGCTCTAGCACCTTATCCTTTGTAGCATGATAGGTACTTTAAGCACCGAGTCATCTTCCCAGCCCTTAGTTGGCATCTGGGTGAATTCTCTCACCCTATCCACCCAGGGCTCTGGGGTTACCCCACTCTAACTGAGGTGACTACAGCTGGCCCTGTGTCTCCAAGGCTCTATCTCTAAAATGTGCTATGCACCAGTTACTGTACTGAGCAGATAGGGATGAAGTGCTACGTAGGCACCATGTTCAAAACTGAACACAATCACAGATGCATTAAGTGAGCAGGAAGATGCTTGAAGGGTGTATGCAAATACTACTCCACTTATTGTAAGGGACCTGAGCCATTCAAAGACTTGGGTAACTGGAAATTTAAGAAGAAAAATGTAGGATTTCCTATCTCTATATAACTTAGAAGTCTAAAGTGTCAAAACACCTAGAACAAAAACTCCACCCTAAG
Source organism: Phyllotis vaccarum (assembly GCA_033318265.1). Classification (NCBI taxonomy): domain Eukaryota; kingdom Metazoa; phylum Chordata; class Mammalia; order Rodentia; family Cricetidae; genus Phyllotis; species Phyllotis vaccarum. Next base: position 264,312 of record JARWLC010000012.1, read on the forward strand.
AAACATAGCCCCAAAGTCTGAGACTGGCCTCCCAACCCCCAAAGTAAACTCTTTTCTGAAGGGAAGTGTTTACTGCTGAAAGGAAGTGTTTAATGGATCCTTCTGGTCACTGTTGATGGATGAGTAGGCCCGTCATATGGAAGGTTTACGTACTCAGTTTACAACTCTCCTTTCTCAAAGGGTTTTGAAAATTTACATTTTTTCATGTTGTTAAGTGCATTTACTTTTAATATCCAAACTCACTAACAGTTAGATTTGTTAATAGTATGAAATTTTTAAATAGACTAGAAAATACCCACATACCATCACCTAACTTTAGCATTGGCCATATTTGCTTCTTGTATAAGCCCCTCCTTGGCCCAGCTGGTCTACATATAGACCTCCAGAAGCACTCTTTTAATAATGGCTCTATCATGACCATACTTAAAAAGTGAATAACTCCTTTCCATGTATACTGTGTTCAAAATTTTTCCATCCCATAAATGCATTTCCATAGTTTGTTAACTCAAATCAAAATCCAGACAGAGTCCACAATACATTTGGTAGATATACTCCTCACGCTTGCTAATCTAGAATTATTTTCCCACAAAATGACTTTTTATGGTCCCTTTTGCAATACAAGGCTAGAAAAACGTTCTCTTGGGAATTCCAGACATGAGCTGCCTACTGAAACAGCAGCCCGCCTCCCAAGCCCATAAATGCATCTGTGTGATATTCCTCTCCCATGTCCGTCCTTTACATTATCCATGGGCTTAGATCAGATTCTGTTCAATACCTCAAGGGAGGGACCTCATGTTTTTAGCAGCCCTTGATGGTTGAAATGGATACACCATATTTTGGTATTATGAAGAGCTGGACAGAGGTATCTTTATAGACCAGTCTCTGTCACAAGTGGCAGGGTGATCAAACACGGGCTACATGGAAACAAATGGCAGTGGCTACTCAGACTGGGTCCAAAGGCTGTGTGTCGTTGCTGACCGCCTTATAGAGATTTATTGCTTCAGTAGGGAGTTAAATTCTATCTCCCCATTGTAACTATTAGCTAGAATTTTTCAACTAAGAATAACTACACATTAATCAGCAATTTAGTGACACTGAAGTACAATTTGTGCAAGGAAAACAAAAATCCAAAGATAAAATATGCTTCGGTTCCAAGCTTTCAAAACATTGAACCAAAGGAGTAATTAGTAGTTATGGAGGAAGCAGGTTTTGCTCTGGTTCATACTGCATTATTTATTACTTCATTTTGAAGAGGTTGGCATCTTCCACTGCTTCATGGTTTTCGATCATTACTGACCCAGAGCAGAGTGCAGTGTATGACAAGAGGGGTACAGGAACAAAGTGATGGCCAGAGTCCTGCTCAACAGCCCCAGAGGAGCCAGAATCACACAGTGAAGCCACCATCTCCTTATCCAACTACAGAGGAACGAGTCCTAAGGAGCCCTGTGTATATTTTGAAGGCATTCGACCTCACAGAGTCTATCAGTGCCCAAAGCTGTGTGAGCTGGCTCACCTCTCCTCCTGGCTGCCCTGGTGCTGCACATGGAAAGCTGCATGCTGCTCAAAGTAGTACTCCTCCAAGTTTAGCAGCAGCAACGAAAACCTAAATGTAGAAGAGGAAATAGCTTCATGTCACATCTGGTTTACAGAGGTGTAGAAGACTTTATACATCAAATGCCTGATCCTAAATCCCAGGCAGCCCTCTATGAAGCCCAGTCTTCTCTCTCTTGTGTCCCAAGTGGAGTCCTTCACAGTGCAGATGCACTCTCCTTACTTATATAGCAAAAGTCCCAAACTGTGTGAAATTACGTGTTTATGACCACCTTGGTTTCCTCCCCATGGAATTTTCATATCAGTGTCCCCTGATGGTGCAGGCCAGGCTTTTGTGCCCCTACCCTGCCATAACCTTGAGACCATGTCCCATACTGATTTCAGTTGTTGATTCCTACAAGGCAATATGCTCCAGGAGACAGGTGTGCAGATGGCTACAACCAACCTGATGTTTTCAATACCTTATGTGTTTAAGAAGTAAAACAACAGACTGAGTTGTATAGTTCTCGAGTTTTAAGTGCTTTGTACTTTAAAAGTATAACAGCAAAATATTTGGTGGTAAGGTGATTGGGTAAAGGTGACTGCTGCCCAAGCCTGGTGACCTGAGTGATCTCTGAAACCCCTGGGGAAAGGAAAGAACTGACTCCTGAGAGTCATCTACAGACCTCCACACATGCACCATGGCCAGTGCTCACGCATATGCACAACTAAAGAAATAAAATGGAAATATAGTTGCCACAGAAATACAGGTCCTTAGCCGCAAAGTATGGGCAGCAAACACTGACAGCATCTAGAGTCATAGAGAAAGCTTACAGACGGCATCAGACTTCTGGAGGATCTAGACAATGCTGTCCTTGAGGAAGATATCTAGATTAAATGTGGATTACACAGAATATTGCTTATTTTTCTTCCTCCTGGAACAAACCAAGATGTGAATAAGATATTTTTAAATGACAAAACCCAGAGACAACTGCAAACTAGATTATCAAAGCAAGGAAGAGATGTGATCTTCTGTGGGAGGCAGAAAGCAGATGGCAATTAGCCAGACACAGAAATCAAAGTGCAGATACTTTCCGAGACAGTACCACTCATCCACTCATCTGAAAACCAATGGAAGCACAAGACTTGACCCAGGGTCAGGCATCGGAAAGTCACTCCAAAACAAGTAGCTTCTAACATGAAAGAGCAAGAGCCAAACAAACACAGGAAGACAAACTGAAGAAACAGAGATAATGCAGGGTCAGAAGATATGGTCCAAGACATAATGAAGACACATTACGAGAGAGTAACAACCCAACAAGCAGGGAGGACGTATAAGGAGGACGGAGATGATACAACAAACAGGAAAAAGGGTCAAAACTCTTTAATTGAGTGACAGGTTGTTCATTCAAAACACAACCTGACCCAAAGACTGACTCATGAGATTAAAATTAACCATTACAGAAACTAGTTTTACCATCTACGTTTTATTGACCTGTTGTGCATTTAAAACATTTTCTGAACAAGAATTAGTCATAAATTATGTTTTAGTCTCCAATATAGTAAAAAAAATTAGTTAGTCATAAGCTGAACTGCCGAAGCATAATCTGAAATACTTTGCAGCACATCTGGATTCCAGTACAGTCATGAGATTCAGGAAGATGGTGGCAACCCTTTGATGTATCAGGTAATGTCCAGGAAGACACCAATTCAGAACTTACTCACTAATTATCCCCCTAAATTTTGGCTGCACCCCAATGGGCTGGTATGCGTTCCTTCCTTCTGTCCCGTACTAACCCTTCTCCTCCCACAGGAAAGGGGAAACAGAGTAAAGTGTTCTTCAACAAGATACAATCATGGTTTTGTGACTGGGAAACACAGATCACCTTTCAAAACAACTGTTCTTCTACATGGTAATCAAAATAGATATCCAGCCACTTTGTAAGCACTAAATCTATCATGAATCAATAGTTGTTTCCTCCACTTATCAATATTTACATTTTACAAGAAACACAGACCTAAAGAAGAAGAATCTAAGCAAATCACACAGCTTGGCATTAACTGGTAAAAGGGCTGTTTGTTTCCACTGAAGCATTTACTGGTACCTGCATTAAATATTTTCTATGTAAAAATTATTTCAATTAAGTTTCAATAATAATTTCTAAACAATATTCTTTGGAGAAAAACAAAACAAAACAAAACAAAACAAAACAAAACAAAACAAAAAAAACCCCTAATGCTTTAAAAAAAATCCAGTAAGGACACTGTTGCTCTTCCAGAGGACCCAAGTTCAGTTCCCAGCATCCTAATGGCAGTTCCCAACTATATGTAACTCAAGTTCTAGGGGGTTGACTCTTTAACACAGACATATATGCAGGCAAAACAACAATGCACATAACAATAAATAATTTTTAATTATGTTTAAATTACTCTTTTGCAGTTTCATGATTTTGTGCTCTCACACATTAATATTACAGCTGGCCATTAGTTACTTCAGGAGACTTGTGCCCATGGTCTGCACAGTCTTAGTGTAACCCACCTTTACAGGGTGAATATTTTCTAGATATACTTCCTCACTCATCAAGTCATTTGTATTAAACACATGGTGTTCCATCCTCAAGTCACCTGAAATTTAAAGCATAGCAATATGCTTCACACTTGCCCAGTTCTGCTGCAGACAGCTAGGGGGATAACCTCGCATGTACAGTGATTCCACAACTCTTCCTGCTCGTGCTGACAGTGGGTATACTCCGTGTGCTCATCAGGCCAGAGTCTAGGTCACAAATGTAAATCTGGCTCAAGCTCAATGGGAAAGTGCTCTGACACCTGAGTGCTACAGCACAAGCCACAGGAAAGTCACACAGATTTGTCACCTATACCTTGAATAACCAAACTATCCTCAGATTCAGCCAGGATGTTGTGATCCTACTAGAAAGCTGGCTCAACAAACTGGTCCTTTAAAATTCAAAAAACAAAACAAACAAAAACATTCTTGGAAGCTGAAATAAAAAAAAGAGATTAAGAAAAAGGGGAGACATACAAAGCAAAATTACAGTCTGGTGATACCACCACTACAAATGGTGGTATCCCCTCAGCCTCACCCTCCACCCCTATTCTTGCCCCCAGCCCCCACATTAGCAAAGTCTGAGGAGAAGTATGGGAGCAGAAACAGCAAAACCTGTCTTGTTCATCATAATAGTCACACCCACACTGTTATAACAAAGGCAGGCACACAAGAGACAGCTTAACATGAGACACAGACAAAGTGGACAGCTGTGTGGAAATGTGAACCACAGAAGGTGTTACATGGACAGTATACCCAACAGCTCTGCTGAGTCCTCTCAGCCTCCAAGTATGGTCAGGACCCCTCACAGTGAAGGGCTTCAAGCTGAACAGAACTTGACCTCTCTAGTTTCTGTGGCTGGTTAAGGAGAAGGGCTCTGGGGGAGTTCTGGATTCATGACTTACTTCAGGGAAGAGAGCAGAAGTGAGAGCTCAGGGACCTGCTTCCAAGACCATGTTCTGGAGAATTCTTTCAGACTCTCAACAGCTCCTTACATTATATTCCATCTACATGAACATCCATTTCCCCATATTAATTTTGTCATACATACAAAACACATTAAAAGCAAACAACAAAACAGAAACGCTTTATCCTCTACCCAGGTGTGGGTGACTAAAGTCTGCTTTAGTTGTTACCCTACAATAAGAACTCTGCCCAGAGATTAGAGGAGCAGAGCAGGACTTCATTGGTAATGCATGCTGGAGGTTGCAGACAGTTCCCCCTCTGTGGTCTGTGAAGAGTCCTGAGGTGACACTACACCACTGCAGTCCTACGGTCAGCACACACCTGTGTCCCCTGCATCTTCACACATCTTATGAGCTTCTCTTTTAGACAAAGGTCGTTTGTGGGGATATGTTTCAAATATAATAAAAACAGTCAGAGATGTCAGAGGGATCTATCCACAGTCAGTCTAGGAGGATCAGACAGTGGTAACTCACACCTTTAATCCCAGCACAGGGAATATCCAGGAGTGGTGATTTACACCCTTAATCCAATCTGAGTTTGAGGTCATTTTAGATTAAAGAATGAGTTCCAGGCTCCCAGGCAGGCAGTGGTGGTGCCACCCCTTAACTGAGCGAGGAAAGTATTTAAGGCAGGAATAAAAAGACAGAGCAGGCAGAAACAGCTATGGCTCACACTGTTAGTCCCAGAACTTGGGAAGCAGAGGCAAGAGAATCTCTGTGAGTTCAAAGTCAGCCTGGTCTTCAAAGTAAGTTCTAGGTCAGCTAGGACTGTTACACAGAAAATCCACTCTGGAGAAAACAAAACAAAACAAAGACTGGAGGAGGTGGATCTGTCTTCTCATATCTCTGACTGTTTTTTATTATATTTGAAACATCCCCACAGTCATTGTCATAAGAGAACAAAAAAGTCACTTTCTCTGTCCTAAATCCTCGTGGCCCTGCCTAATGGCTGTGTGTGTCCTCATTTTAAACACAACTTCAGAAAATTTTCTTTTTGTTTTCTTAACCTACAGCATTTTCAAAGCTTCCATTAAGAAGGCTCCAATTTTTCTTGCAGCCAAGGATAACTTCTGGCCTCGGATCTGGAGAGCAACATGGAGGAATAGTTACACAGCCATCTATGTTTTCATGCCCTGCCTCTGCAACTGCTCAGGGAAGGCAATTGGACTAGAAGTTCTAAATTATATTTTTGATGACAGTATATACTTCTTGAGTGAAAACATTTTTCTGAACTGTCCAGTAATAATGGCTATAATTTTTACTTGAAAGTTTTAATATTGCTTTCTTTAAAAATCTAGGTTTTAGGTAAGGCTGTGTAGCCTCAGCTCCTTGATTCAAATGGATAGCCTCACATCTTGGTTTTTCTGAAGGTTTCTTCACTGTTACTTGGTTCACTAAAGGCTTTAGTGTTCAGAATCAAGTAAACTTCACAAGCTCTCTGCATCAGGATAAATTAAAACTTTAAAAGGGAAGTGGGGAGCTGTAATTAGCTCCACCAAACTTCTTAGCCTTTGTCACTGTGGCCACTTCCTGTTTTCTCATCTACACATACACATCTGTCACTTTTTCCCCTGTGCACTCAAAGGCTCCAAAGGCAGTGTGTTCTCTCTCTTCCTCTTTGCAAAAGGTCCTCACTGTGTGGGTCCCTCCTGCTTTGGTCCTGAATTCCACAAACTGACAGGAATTTTGCATTCTTGGTATTCAGAACTCAGGGCCTCCCCTAACAGGCTGATACTTCTGCATAAATCTGCAGCTTTTTAGTATTGGGTTCTAATCTCAAGTCCCACCCCACCCCAAGCTTCACTTTAACCCTTTCTTAGATTGCTTTCTGATGCTGTGATAAAACACCATGGCCAAAACCATCTTAGGGAGGAATGCCTTTATGTCTGCTTACAGGGTATAGGTCATCATCTGAAGCACACAGGGTTACCTAAGACATCCAAAAACACGAATATTTACAATAAAGTTCAAAACTGTAGCAAACTTACAGTTATGAAGTAGCAACAGAAGTAATTTATGGTTGGAGGTTACAACATGAGGAACTGTATTAAAAGGGCTGCAGCATTAGGAAGGTTGAGAACCACTGCTCTAGAGAAATCTGGGTAGAAACTCAAGGCAGAAACCTGGAGGCAGGAACTGAAACTCTGGGAGGAACCCCGCTTACCGGTTTGCTTCCAGGTTCATGTTCATCTAACTACCTTTCTTTACAACCCAGAAACACCTGCTTAGGACAGTGCCTCAGAACCTGCCTGCTACAATGGGTAGGCCTTCTTCCATCAACCAGCAATCAAGAACAGGCCAGTCTGACAGAGCAGTTCCTCACTGGAGGTCACCTCTTCCCAAGGTGTCAAGTGTCCAGTTATCCATATTCTACAGTGTGGTGGGATTCAGGTGTCAGCTGATAAGGTCGGAAGATGCTTATCCAGGGTCCTGGGCTCCTGAAGGGGGAGTGGCCAACTCCATTAAAAAGGGGGCTGCTGGGATCTTGGGGTCCCGTTCTTTTTTTGGGGGGGTTCCCTGACCAGGAATCGAACCAGCGCTGCGGCAGTGAGAACACCAAATCCTAACCACTAGTCCAAGCCAGCCGACCCCCCCCCCAAAAAAAAAACATATAAAAAACACAAATGAGCCACGGGCCACGTGACAAACAGATTAATAAAAATAAGTTAAATTAAAATATAAGAGCTAGCTAACAATGTGCCTAAGCCATAGGCCAAATAACATAGTTAATATAAGTGTTTAAGTCATTTCTAAAGGCTTAAGCAGCAAATGGCTAAAAAGTCTAGAGCTACATGTCTGTAGGTCTAGACCTCTGGCCGCCCTAGGCCAAAAAACCTTATTGTAACACTACATACTTGCAGAGAAATATCAAAAGTGACTAAATATTATTTCTAGTTCCTGTACCCACTAGTCTCTCTTCCTCTGCAGAAAACCAACAATTTCAGTGGACTTTTGTAGTCTGTCCTTCTCTTGCACGTTTAATGTTCCATTACTTAGCCCAACTCTAAGAAATTACACTCTCTTCTCAATGGCTAAGATAATGACTTCCTGACCCAGCTCAGCTAGCAAAACCCCTTCCGCTGACACTACCCATAAAGCCTGGTGCTTCTAATTTCAAGTCTCCACAATCCATGATGATAAAGGTAGAAACATGACCAATGCTCTTAAGAATCCTTCAGCTTTCTCACTCATCAAGACTGGGTGACAAAGTCCACAGTGGTGAAGAGCTTACCCAGCACATTCAGGACCTTGGCCCCTGGAGCCCTGGGACCCAATAAAGGCAAAAGAGTAGTTGGGAAGAAGAGGCAAACAAAAGCCCTGATGCCTAACTGATGTTCTCCCGAGTTCTCAGACATTCACGTGCACACAAGGAGGTTCTGATGTGGACGTAGGACAGAGTCTATGACTCTTTCTGACTAGTGATCGCCAGACATGTTTATGCTGCTGGTCTGTGGGATGCAGTGAGTCTAAGATTTTAGTATCATATAAAGTAGGCTTCCATCACATCGCAATCATTTTAAACGTCAGAGACCTTTACAATGAGCGCTACCAGCTGTCCCCACACCTAGCGTTGAAATCTGAATCAGTAAGCTACTGTGGACAAATGTTAAACTTGGGCCCCAGGAACACTGTGATGGTGCTGTGTGCTCCATCACCATGTGTGGGATTTGGCTTGTGACTCACAGTTTCACAGATTTTAGTCTACCCTGGCAGGAAGGCAGCAGCAGCAGCTATAACATCAAAGTCCCAGGAGAGAACTGCCTGTATTAACAGCCTCCTTTCCTCATGCATTCTATGACAGCCAGTCACATTCTGGGGGTTTTGCCCTCTGTTAATCTTCTCTAGAAATGTCTTCAGACACACTTAGAGACATGTCCATAGATGCTTCACTATGTAAACAAGGTAACAAAATAGGTCATGACACGTGACCAAGCTATGTGACCTTGTCAAATCATTTACTTAGTTACTTAAGTTCAACTATAAAATATAACAGAGATGTTGAATAGATGACCTTATTTAGAAAACAGAGCAAAAAAAATTTTTTTTGAGTTAAAAAAATCAGAGCTGGATAAGGGGCAGCAACCATCACAGAGAGGAGTCTCCCAAGTTTCCAGAGAAGACATGTTACTTATAAACAATTCAATAGCAGCTGTACTGGATTGTTGCAGATGAAAGGTGGTGTCCTGGGAAGCTGCCCAGAATCTGGCTATGGTTTTGTGTTTAAGGCCATCAAGACTGGTTGTCCACAGGCTTAGACCCCAGTTCCCAAATGGCATCAAGAATGTTTTCAAGCTTCCTATGAGAAGGGATATGGACAGGGATACCACAAATCCTGCCAGATCTTACAGATTTAGACAGTACCCCAGTAAAGCCAGTGGGGGTAAGGGCAACCCAAAGCCACAAATCCTGGGCTGCCTAGTGATAACAAGCAGGACCTACTGTGTCTTGCCACCCAGTCATTCCGCAGGTTCAAGTTCTCCCAATCTCAAGTGGCAAAGCTGGGTAGCTGAGTGCTGTCTAGGAGAGCAGGGCACAGCTGCAACCAACCATTTCTTCAGCAAGTCCTGGCCTATTCTCTGGTCATCTGCTTCTGTTTAGAATCTTCAAAATGCTAAGGGAATATTACATCCAGCAAGACTAGTCTCAAAGTAAGGGCAAAACAAAGATATGTAGACATGCAGAAACAAAATCCTCAATCAGAGGAACTTTACAAGACATCATTAGGAAAGAAAATTCCATAAGGAAGACAAGCAGGAAAACCCATCAAAGACTGCAGCAAGCATGCACATAAAACTACACAATTATTAATCAGGCAATCATAATGCCTAACATGTAGATTTAACTGGACCACAGTTGGCTATAATTTAGTATGGGATAACAGAAGTAATAATTCCAGGACCTGCACATTGATAGAGAGGAAGTTAAAGAAAATGATTAGCTTCAGATAGTAGATTCAATGTTAAAATTTCAAATATAAGCACCAAAACAAAGATAAAATTAGAGTACAGAACCCCACACTCGGCATGAACATTGAAGAGAGCATGGTGCTCCATTTAATCCAAAGGAAATAGGGTTTGGAGGAGATGAGGTCAAAGAATATGTAAGACAGAAGAAATGAATCTGTAATAAGAATAAATGAACTGTTCAAGACTAAGATTCTAAATAAATTACTAAAAAATTCAACAAGAAGGGATCAGAAAATGGTTCTGTGTTTGCTGCCAACTCTTGAGTCCACATGGTGGAAGCATAAAACTGACTCCTGCAACTAGCCTCCCCTCACACACATATACATGCACAAAATATATGAACAAAATGTAATTTTTTAAGTTTAAAAGTTAGATAATACACTATTCCATAAGAAACATTTATGTATGTTTTATGTATTTATGTATGTATGTTTTGTGTTTTAACACAGGATTACAGAACAAAAAAAGAATGGAAATTTTTGTATCATGAAAATCACCCAATACAGCTATATGAACGACAAAAACAAATTACTAGAAACAGCGAGGTTATTATTTGTTCCTAAAAGATTCACTTCAAGTCTCCTGAGTAAATTGAATCATAACAGGGAGCAAGCAAGGGGAGGTGGGAACAAATCATGAGAAGAGATGGTTGAGTGAGAGGAGCAACAGGGGGAGGACAAAGAGATGGATATCTTGATAGTGGGAACCACTGTGGGGTTAGAGGGAACCCTGGTGCTAAGGAAATTTCCAAGAACCCCCAAGTTATCCCTAGCTAGGACTCCAAGCAATAGTAGAGAGGGTGCCTAAACAGGCCTTCCTCTATAATCAAATGAATGACCATCCTGATTGTCATGATAGAACCAGCAATGGATAGAGGTGGAAGCAGAGATCCACAGCTAAGCACCATGTTGAGCTTCTGGTCCAGCTGGGGAGGGAGGGAGGGAGGGAGGGAGGGAGGGAGGGAGGGAGGGAGGGAGGGAGGGAGAGAGAGGGAGGGAGGGAGGGAGAGAGAGAGAGAGAGAGAGAGAGAGAGAGAGAGAGAGAGAGAGAGAGAGAGAGAAGAGAAGAGAGTATATGAGCAAAAGGATCAAGATCATGAGGAGAGATCCATAGAGGCTGACCTGAGCTATTGGAAGCTTAGATTCTGAAATAACCATTAAGGAACCTTCATAGAAAGGAACTAAACCCTCCAAAGATAGGCGACTGTCAAATGGCGTGGGCAGTTTGTGAAGCCTCTTGCAGTAGGATCAGATTCCATTTCCTACAGAGGAACAACCTAACTCAGCCTTGATACTGGGATGAGGGACTCGGACCTACCTAACTGGATACACCAGACTGAACTGACCCACCTTGGGACTCCTTGCCCTCCTTGGGGAATGGATGGGGGGATAGGGTGGGGAGGCTGAGGAAGGACTGGGAGGAGGGAAGGGAGGGAGTACATTGTTAGATATGGAAAAAAAAAACATTTCAAATAAAAAAAATGGAAAAATTTTTTTAAAAAAGATTCACTTCAGGAAAAAGATAACAATTCCAAGTTCCTCATAAAATACAAACTAACAGTAAGAAACAGGACTGGATAATACATTTGCCTACCCTCTCCAGGTCACTTATGTTCAATCCCCAGGATCCCCAGCACTGAAGAAAAAAGAATTATGTTAATAATAATCAAAAAATAAAATAGAAGGCAGTTTTCAGAATCTTTTTGAGTTAAAAATGTTAGGATAATTTCTAAATATCTGGTGTTAAGATTGAGACCACAGTGGTAGTGAGAGTAAACCAGGCCAAAGATAAACTCAGAGGTGAAGTGTTTACCTTCTGTGTATGAGGCCCTGAGTTCTATCCCCAGTACATCATCAATTACAATGGGTGAGATGCATGCTTGTATCACAGCACTTGAGAGGTACATGCAAGAGGGTCAATAACTCAAGTCTAACCTGGACTATATGTGATCCTATCTCACAGAAGAACAGAACAGAAGAATGGGCTGCTGGAAAGGAAGGGAGGCAAAGAATCTAGGTACAGAATCCTGAGGCAGCCACTCCTATTTATATCATACTTAAAATGATATCGTTGATACAAACCTTACAGCAAAAAACCCTAATTCCTTTTGTTTTGAAATAGGCTAATTTGAAATAATAATGGAATAAGGAGATAGGTTACTAAGCATTTTTAATAGAGCCAATATAAATTCTAAGTTAACCAAAATATTTGCAACATTTATTTCCTCTCACTGAATTATATGTGAAAAAAAAAAAGTCAATTTTTTAAAGGTACAATCTTTGTGATCTATTACATTCCTGGTTGATGGAATGCTGATTCTGCAATTTATCCCCTTTAGCAATATCTGGCATAATCTAAAAAATGGAAATCCAAGACTGGAATGTTCCACCTTAGACATGGGAGATTACACAGGAGAATAACAAATCACTTAACATTCTATAAAAGTATTTTTAATAAATGCAAACCCAATTGACAAACAAATATGCTGAATGAAAGAAATTTAATATCAGCATAACCAAGGAATTATATATCCATGGGCTCTCTACAGCGAAGTCTCTGGAATGCCTGTAAAACTACTAATGTAACATACAGGCATACAACAGAAAATTAAGAATCACTAACATTTTAGCCTGTCATGACAGCTTACAAACCACAGTTGTTCATTCTATTACATCACAGAAACAAAACTACAGGTTTCACTTTGAAGGCCTGGGTTTCAACTATGCAAACTTCTATATAAGATAAAAACAGTTGTGAAGACAAAATTTAAATAGAAGTATTCACAAAGCAAATGGCCCTTTGTAGAATATCCTCATTTGCTTACCCACTGACCACCTCTACCATACCATACTCAACTATTTCAAAGAACAGAAGTGTGTGTGTGTGTGTGTGTGAATTTGTCTCTTTACTTTTTCATTTGCCTTCACCAATAGCTAATAGTGTCATTTAAAAATAACTAGTAAAATTAATATGGCTCCTGACATAATCGTAGGAATACAAAATCACTTAAGTTGAGCAAATAGAACTAATCTCTATTTGCTTTCTAATCCTAAAAATTACTCAAGCATTTTTTCTATCAACTTCAGCAAACATCACCAGTGCATGGTTATTCAAATCAGAAGTCTCAGTGCAGGACTGTGTGGTTAACAAGTACAGGATTCAGGTTAAAGACTGATTTTAATGTAAACAATATACTTAGTTTGTACTGTTCTTAGTATATGTCCCTAAATCTACATGGAACACACGCCAAAAACTATCTGAAGTTAATATTTAACTAGCTGTCTCATATTGTATCTATCAATCCCAGCCAGGCTTCTTCCCAGCCCTCTTAAATGCCAAATACGATACCATCACCATTCACTTCTATCTCATTAAATGTCTAAAATACATGTCTACTTTGCTGCTTTCTTCTATAACCACTGGTGCAGAAACTCCCAAACAGGCGGTTTCTACTTCTGTAGAAAATACAACTTATTCTAATTGGAGCTTAATCAGCAATCAGGGAAATAGACATTAACTTCAGTTTCTCTTTCTCTGGGGTCATTGCTTGTAACTGTAGGAATCCAAAACCCTAACTCAATGTGAAAGGAGGCCTGGGGTTATCTCTCAAGCCAGCCTCAGGCTCCTCAGGAGAAGGAACTGTTCTCTGAGATAGCCCGAGCCAATGGCATTTATCATCTCAGTCATTTGTCTGTAATGTTCCCCACAGATAGATAAAACAAGAAACACGTGAGCAGAGATGTTAAATTTGGGTCTCAGTAAGGCAGATTTTCTAAAGTTAACTTTTAAAAGTTGGTCTTTTGGGGTGAATTCTATGATTTATAAAGAATCTCCTTGATTTAAGTTCAAATGTCACAGTCAGAGATGTTATTAATTAAATAAATCTAATTAAAATAGATATCTATACTAAGATTGACTGTAGAGAAAAAATTGGGGGTAATCAGGAATGAGGATTCAACTGAAATGCTTGAGCTAGGGGAACTCTTTCTTACCTTGGAGTACTGTGGGCCTAACACGTGAGCAAAACAGCATATGGTGGAAATAACAAGGGCAGCAGGTACCCTAACATTACAAAACAGTGTAAGGCGATCAAAAGAACAGAATCTAGAAGACAAAACAGAACAAAACACCCCTTCCCGGGTTTCCTGTTCATCAATGAGGGCACAGGATTGCTGCAAATGACTATCTAGAACATGACAACAGTTCAAGTGTTTAAAACGTTAACGTGAACGCTTTATCAACAAGTTTTAACAAGTCCTTGGTGTCAGACAAAGAAATCCCATTTAAACTCAGGTGGGAAATGCAATTTCAGAACGGCCCACCTGGCCAGCCTGACATTACAGATAAAAGAGAGATGGGTGTTTGGATGAAGGAAGCAGGAGGGTTGAGCAATAGCTACAGGTGAAGGGAAATCCACCCAGAATTTAGAGCTACACCTGCGTTTCCAGGTATAACCAGCTTTGCTGGATCCACGAGCGACAACCGGACAGTCCGACCGCAGCTCCCACAAACAACCCCCTTGTTTGCAAAACGATTGGCAGCAGTGCGGGTCCGGGACCTCTCCGCCAAGGGCACGCGGGGCGGAAGTGCGCCTTCCTATACGGGGACGAGATCTAAAGGAGGCCGTAGCTTTCCCCAAACCCTCTCTGGGCCGCGGGTGATCGCGATCGTCCCACCGCACGCGCGTCTCCAACAGTTTCCCACGCAGGCCGGCTGCAGGGCGCGCACGGGGCGGGCGAGGGGGAGGGGGGCTCCGGCCGCTCGCCCTGCCTTCCCGACCCCGGCGCCTTCCGGGCCAGCCAGGCCCACTCACGGCTCCCGACCGCGGGAGGCGGCCGCGGCCTGCGGGAGAGCGCCGGGATGCCGCCCGGCCTCCCTCCGTCCCTCCGTCCCTCCCGGCCCCCGGCCCGCGCACCTCTCCTTGGAGTAGAGCTGCAGCTGCTGCTCGCGCTGCCTCTTCCGGGTGAACGCCATGGAGGCCAGGGGCTCGCAGGCCGCCGACTGTCCCGAGCGAGCGAGCGGCGCCGCCGGGCGGCCGAGAGCCCCACGCTGCACCCCCTACCTGGGCCCACGGCGTCCCGGCCGCGCTCACCGCAGCATCCCCGCGTGGGGACTCGGGCGACGCTCTGACTCAGGCCCGGAGGAGGGGCGCGCGCTGCCCTGGGGCCGCGGGACTAACCTCTGCAGCGCTGCTGCGGCTAGGACACCTCACAGGGCTGTTGGCGTGGGGACTCGGGAAACAGCATTTGGGAAATAATTGATGGCATTTTAAAAAAAATTAATGCTGTACAACCCAAAACAATTTGTTCGTTTTGTTTGTTTATTTATTTATGTATTTGCTTATTTTAGTGTAGCAGTCTATGGTGCCACGTTGACCACAGCGTTATGGCATTTTCATCAGCTCAGAAATAAACCTTTACTACTCCCAGAGATGCCTCTCCTGAAACCTTTGCCCTAGAAAGCACTACTTAACTTTCTCTATGAATTTGCCTAGTCTGGACATTTCAAATAAAAATGGCCATATAATATGTGGTCTTTGTGACTGATTTCTTTCACTTAGCATAATGCTGTAGCGTAAGTCACCATTCCTTTTCTCACTGAAGTGTGTTCGTTGTATTCTACACTATATTTCCATTAATATTCAGCTGCTGCTAGAAATGTTGGCGTTTCCACCTCTTGGCTATTAAGAATAATTCAGCTATCAGCATTCATGGGCTTTTTTGTGTGTGTACGCACACGTTTTCATTTCTGTTGAGTGAAGATGGAATCAAGAAGTGGAGTTAGACTAATAACTCCATCTCTGAACTCTGAAGAAGTGCCATACTGCTTTCAAAGTAGCTGCACCATTCCACCCCACCTTCAACAATCCGTAGTAGCTTTTGTATTAAATCTATCCTACCAAGTGTGGCTAGTGTTCCATGGGGGTTGTGGTTCCTCAATACCCCGAGAATAAGCTGCACAATGCTTTACCTTTGTGAGACTCTCCAGGGTAACAAGCCTTCAAATTGTGTGTATGTTGAAACACAGCCACCATTGCTTAAGGACCAGGTTCTGCAGGGCTAAATTAAAAACATCCAAAAAACATTGGTAGTGGAAGTAGCAATGTTTTTTAGCATATTTGTTCGGTGTCAGAATGTGGGGGGAAGTTGGGGTAATAACTTGAGAGACCTGAATGCTCCTTGTCAGTGACTCTCCTTGTATCCCAGTGCTGCACAGATCCTGTAACTGGGAGGCACTGTCTCAGTGGTCTCTTAGGATGTGTCATTATGTGCATATGTGCACAAGGACATAAGATTATGAGAACTGCTGAGGTCTGAGAAATTTCTATGTGAGAAATATTATGGTAGACGCTATGAAGCCAGAGGAGAGAGATTAATTTGGCTGGAAGAACATAAGGAAACAATACAACTTTTCTTTGAATTAAACATTGAAGAAACGTGTGGTCCCAGATAGTTGAGGGTAACAGATTATCTCCTTGACCAAATAGCCAGGTTCCTCCAAGTCTTAAGTAGGTTCTGACCTTGAGTACAAAACCTTTGGTCTTCCAGCACATACCCTCTCCACATGAAGAGACTTAAGCCCTGGCACCATTTCTAACAGTTCAGATGGCCCAAGCCCCTTTTAGTGGCTTTTCAAAACTGCCAAGAAAACTTCCTGTTTGTTTTGTCTTCATAGACTGGAACCCCTGCTGAAAAGGTTTATGGGGTGGGAAGAGAGCTGTCAGGAAAGTGCCACTGTAAGTGTAGAGATGTACGTATTCCAGCTTCCATGTGCTAAATAAAACAAGCATGGCAGATACTGTGCCTGAAGAACTGAGGAGTCTGAGACAGTGGATCCTCAGACTCAGGCTAGCCACTTCCATCAGTCAGAGATCCTGTCTCAAAAAAAAAAAAAAAGGAAAAGAAAGAAAAGAAAAGAAGGGGGGGGTTGCTAGCAATAGAGGAGGCCCCTGACATTGGCCCCTGGCCTCCACACATATGCACAGTGCCCAGGAGCACACAAACATGAACACAGGCCCATACCTATAGCACATATAAGTAACTTCCAAAGGTTTTCCATTTGTCCCTTTGGAATGTATACGTATCTCCTTCAACTTGGAAGTGTCTTTCAAGAGCCTAGGAGCCAGTCTTCTGATATGTGTTCCTCCTGTGCAGGAAGACAGAATTCTAACCTCTATAACTGCTGGCCAGCAGACAGAGCTGCCTAACCACGTTTAGACTGGCTGGCCCTTTGCAGTTCTTCACTCCCCAACCCTCTTGAGCCTGATGGCTTCCTTTCTAAGTGTTCCCTTGTATTCAGAGTATTTACTTCACCTTCCCACAAATCAAAGTTCCATCTCCTGCACCTATCCCAATAGCACATTTCTGATTGATTAAAAGTGGTCCTTCCTTCTTTAAGCTTTTCTTGGAGAAGAAGAGAGAAGGATTTTCAAAGGGTTTTCTTCAACATTAGCCCAGGAGATGTTTTTGCTCTGTTAGTTTGTAAGGACCTAGAGACTTTAAGAGAACGAAGGACTGACCTCTCCTCTTCCAACCATCTAATCTCTGTGTTTTTCTTCTCTTTTGTTCCATCTGTTTTTATTTTTAAAGGTATAAATGTCCCTGTCAAAGGCTGACCTCTTTCTTCCTAGCAAGTGAGAATCTGCTGTCTTCTCTCACAGTATTTTAAATGGTGGGTGGGAGTGAAAGTGCCTCACAGCAAGTAAGAGAAAGACAAGAAGAGCCATGCAGACAGCTTTGGGAGAGTTTGAAGAAGGGAGAGGGGGAGGAAGAGAAGGAGGGAGGGAGCAGGGGAGAAAGAGGAGAGTGTGGTGAGGTCCTACCTTTTATGAAGGGACTTCACACATGCAGAGAGCTACATGCCTGTATTGCTAGGTATTGCCTGTTTATTGGCCAGGTCCACAAGAGGCAGGTCTGTCTCAATGCTAACACATACTTGTTCTATCGCCCCTCATCTGAATAATAAAGTAAATTTTCCACATTATTGAAAATAGATTATTTCATCATCCTGATTATAGTTTCCCCTCCCTCTACTCTTGTGAGTTCCTCCTCCCCTCCCCTCCCCTCCCATCCTCTCCCCTCCCCTCCTGACTTACTTCCTTTCTGTCTCTCATTAGAAAAGAATAGGCTTCTAAGAGATAACAATCAAATATGACAAAATAAAATGATGAAGCAAAGATTATCAAATCAAAGTTGGACAGAGCAACTCACAAGAGAAAAAGAGCCCAAAGAGCAGGCACGAGAGGCAGAGACCCACTTGTTCTCACAGTCAGGAGGCCCATGAAAATACTAAGCTAATGGCCTTAATATTTACGCACAGGACCTTGCAGTTTCAATCTCTGTGAGTTCATTGACTCAGTGGGCCTTGTTCTCTTGGTGTCTTCCTTCTCCTGTGGCTCTTACAATCTTTCTACCTCCTCTTTTATGGAATTCCCTAAATTATGAGGGGAGGGTATTTTTAAGTTTAAGACAAGCTTTCTCTTATCTTTCTTTTCCTTCCAGCATCTCATTCCTGACATATTTGCCTGCACATATTATCTCTATTTTTTCTCATCTGTTCAGTTCATTTTGATTGAACTTGAATTACCAGCTGTCCTCCACAGCACTTCTTTGTCAAATCTCCACATTCTTCGGTAACTCAGTAGAATCCAAACTAGCTGAAACAGCATTCAGCATAAGCCCCATCTGGAGTCCTTCACTCCATTACCCCAAGCTCCCATGGTTTCCTTACTTCCTTGATCCCTTTGCCTGCCCCGCCCCCAGGTTTGATTTCCTAGTGTTTATCCTCTGTGCTCTTTCACCAGTTACTTAACCAGTTCTGTAACAGGAAGTGAAGGGCTATTGAAGATATAAGATTATGCTAGCCTTAAGCTGTTTGTTTTGGCTCAGGGTAAACATCTCAAAAAAAAAAAAAAAAAAAAGGTAAGTCTATTAGAGCTAGAGTGTATCTCCAAAGGTTTGGTCCAAGCTGTTGGCACTATTGGAAGGTGGTAGGGCCTGTAGGATGTGGAGCCTAGACAGTGGGATACCTTTGAAGGGATCCCACCACCACCACCTCTAACAGTAGGTGCCTTTCTACAATTCTTCAAAGCAACTAACTGAAACTCTAGAGCAAAGGAGCCCTTCCTTCCTTCACACTGATCTCCTCTCTCAATATTTTGTTACAGCAGTGGAAAGCTGTCTAAATCAACTGAGTACTACAGTTGAAGATTTTGCCATTAGTACCTACCTCTCAGGTCAGACATGAGGAGAAATGTCAGGATTTACAGCCAGGTGTGAACCTTGAGTAGAGTCTGAGAGATACCTTTGTATGTCCTTTGTGGGAACAAGTATTCCTTCCTGACTTAGCATTGGATGTTCAGTAAGATGAAGCAAAGGTTTAACCCAGTCTTATCTTATATCTTTGAAGGTAGATAACTACAATTTCAGGTACTACTACAGGTGTTGATTTTTGTCCTCTCAGGAAACTTGGTGATTTCTGGGGAGGCTTCATCTTTGTCTTCATATAACTTAGAGGCTGTGTTCATCTTCATCCTGGGAAGTTTTACAGTTGGAAAGTACATTTGTATCTCTTAGTAATGTATTATTTTCAATCCATAGGTTCAGTTCTGACTCTTTGGTGGAACTTTATGCATATTACCAGCTTTCAAAAAATAATTTCAAAACTTTAGACAGGGATGCTTACTCAAAATTGGTAGGGGTGCAAATATAGAAATTATATAAATAAGTCTGGTGATTTCTCAAAACCTTAAAAATATAAATATAATATGAGCCAGCTATTTCACTTCTGGCATATACTACCAAAGACATATTTGTACTGAGTGTCTACTACTACTTTATTCACTATATAAAAGAACTAGAATTAACATAGTTGTCCACAAATAGATGAATGGATAACGGACACTTTATATATATTGGAATACTATTCAGCTCTAAAGAAAAATGCAATCAAAATTTGCACAAACATGAACGGATTAAGAATATATATTAAGTGCGGTCACACAATTTCTAAAGGAAAAAAAGATCTCCCTCTAATGCAGATTTACCAATAATATATGTATATATAAAAACAAATGTACAAGCAGGTACAGTATGACATTTAGAAAAGAGACCAAGAAATGATTAACAGTAGGGAATGAGAAAGGATTGATTGCAGATGATAAACAGGAAGTATAAAGCTAATTGCTTTTCTAATTCTAACTTTGTCATGGATTTTCATTATTGTTGGTGAATAAGTATATAAAATATATTTGATAGAGAAAATATAAAACCCAACCTGGATTGCCACAGCTTCAGAATGGATCTTCTAATTATAAGTTCATTAAGATGTGTAGATTTTGGTTTAGTTAATTTCAATATATGATTTTTTAATTTCCATGTGTTTTAATGATATAATTTAAGCTTTGTACTTGTAGATAATATAGCTTCTGAAGCTCTCAATGCATGCACCATCTTCCTTCCTCAATTGTTCTTTCTTGAGCTAGTGAAGAAATTCCCTGCTGCCTTACACAGGCTATCCTCAAACTTAAATGAGTTCAAGTGATCCTCACAGCCTTAGCCTCTCAACTCCCAATAGCCACTCCTGCTTTTATGTTCCACTGATGAAAAAGACTAGTAGGCATGCTCTCAACCTGTGAGTCACAACCCTTGGAGGTCACAAAGACTATCAGAAAACACAGATATTTACATTATGGTTCATGACAGTAGGAAAATTACAGTTATGAAATAGCAACAAAAATAATTTTGTGGTTGGGGGGTTACCACAATATTAGAACCACTATGTAAAGGGTTTCAGCATTAGGGAGGCTGAGAACCATTGTGTTAAAGGGTCACAGCATTAGGGATGCTGAGGACCACTGTGTTAAAGGGTCTCAGCATTAGGGATGCTGAGGACAACTGTGTTAAAGGGTCACAGCCTTAGGGATGCTGAGGACAACTGTGTTAAAGGGTCTCAGCCTTAGGGATGCTGAGGACCACTATGTTAAAGGGTCACAGCCTTAGGGAGGCTGAGGACCACTGTGTTAAAGAGTCTTAGCCTTAGGGAGGCTGAGGACCACTGTGTTAAAGGTTCTCAGCATTAGGGATGCTGAGGACCACTGTGTTAAAGGGTCTCAGCATTAGGAATGCTGAGGACCACTATGTTAAAGGGTCTCAGCATTAGGGAGGCTGAGGACCACTGCTAGAAACCCATTTTTCATCACTTTTTCACTCCTTGAGTCACATTTGGTGGTCAGAGGCACCTATTATCTGTCAACTGTGCAGCTTGTGTCCTTCACATGACTATTAGTATCTTTGCTAGAAACATATTCATTTCTGATCTTCACTCTTTCACTTTATAAACCCAGAAGATTTTAAAACAAGCACATTGCCCATCAGAGACTAGCACAAGTTAGATTGGAAAATAAGAAGAAAATTAAATGAAACAGTGTGGGGCTGGAAAGATGGCTAAGTGGTTAAGAACAGTTACTGCTCTTGCAGAGGACCTAGGTTTGATTCCCAGTACCCATGAGGCAGCTCACTACCACTTGTAACACCAATTCTAGAAATATAACATCCTCTTCTGGCCTCCATGGCACCAGGCATACACATGGTACACAGACATCCTTGCAAGCTAAATATCTTTAAAATGAAATTTTAAATGAATGAATGAATGAATGTTTCTAAGTATATGGTTCATCTTTCCAAATACAGACATTGAGCATCAGCTAGGTGACTTAACACTTGCAGTGTAAACCGAAAGCCCCAGTTTAGATCCTTGGAATCCACTGTAGAAGGAGTGATCCAACTGTCCCCTCAAATTAATGTAATCTGGAAAATACCTCACAGACATGCCCACAGATTTGTTTCCTAGGTAATTATAGAACCTGTCAAGTTGATAATCAACATAAACTGTGTGTCCACAAAAGTAACATCTAGAAATATATTCTTAAAGAAATATTCAGCAGCCAGAGTAAAGAGAAATATTCAGCAGCAGTAAGATTTATAAACTAAAGTATTCATTCATTTTATTTTTAACATGTGAAATCTAGTATTTAATAAAAGACCAATGATTAGCTAAATTTTTGATGATCTACCCAATAGGATATTTATAAGATGTCTGCTTAGAAGTCTGTTTCAAAGAAAGTTGTAATTACCTAAGCAAATGACTGCTCTGTATTTGTGAAAAATATTAAAATTATTTATTTCAAAAATAGGAAATATAGTAAACATTTGTAAGAGTTATGTTTGAATAGAAAGAATAGGATTTTGTGTTATCTTTGTTATACTTAGAGATGTTTTCCAAGAACTATATTTTTCCAAATTAGGAAGCAGACTGCAGTTGCTACTCATTTTGTTATGTAGAAAATAGATATGTGGTGGTTATATCCAATTGCTTTCCCCATTTTTCTCTAGCTAATTCCCAGACATTGAATGTATTTCTTTAGCCTTTGTTCTCTCCATCATTCCAGCTACTCCTTCATACACAGGTACTATTGGCTCAGGACCATTTTCCTAGCCTGCTTGTGACTCAGACCATCCTGCTATGGTCTTGAGAATTCAGCTTGGTTTCTCTTTCGTTGTGGCTATAAGGGTGGTCTGAGGTGCCATCATCAATATATCAATATTCTACATGAGGACAGCTTTGTGTCCTAAGCAGTGTTCTGCCAGGATCACACCACTTTCCCAAGTTTCAACAGCAAGCAATTGGGACCCAGAAGGAGAGTCTGACTGTGCAGGGCTGGGATTCAAATCCAGGACCAGGTAAGTTCTAACTAAACACTGTCCCATTGAGTCTATTCCTAGTTCAAAATTGGTATTCTTTAAAATGTGGTCTCAAGCCTAGCATTTGAGTCATCTGGGCACTTAATAGGAAAACAGATCTTAGCTGGACAGGATAGTATGCATCTGTAATTTTAGTTCTTGATATGGGAGGAAGATGAGCTCAAAATTCAAGGTTAGCCAGCACAAACTACGTGAGACCCTGTCTCAAAACCACAAAAAAACAGAAGAGAAAACAAAACAGACTTTCATGCCTTCTCCCAGTTCTTCTAAACCAGAAACTGTGTGGTGATGCTCAGTGGTCCATGTTTGAACAATCCGTCCTGTCAACCCTGAGATGCTGCTTGAGAAGGAAGTAGGGAGGAAATAAACAGACAGAACAGAGGTTGAGAGATATAACCTGGACTCCTGGGAAAACAATGTGAGGGAGTCTTGGAGATAGAATTTTTAACTGGGAAACTAAAAAAATAATTCATGTTTATTCTTTTGAAGCAATTTACACGGATGCCACTTTGGCCTGAACTTATAGCCATCCTGTAACTACACTGGAGACCAGGGAGGAGCTCTGCAGGTAAGCATCCCACAAGAAAAACAGGCTACATGCGAACAAGCAGGACCTCAAGACTGAAGGAACAATGTAAATGAAAGGTATCAAAGAAGTGAGTCTCTGTTGGAAAGTGTGCTGACTTCCATGAGCCTTAAATGCCCAGCTCATATGGGCCATTGTGCTAGCCAGCTTTCATCACTGACAGAATACCCAAGAGAACTGACTCATAAGGGGAGAGTTTTATTTTGCCTTATGGATTCAGAGGCTTTAGTCCATAGTCCTTTGGGATGTATCACACGAACTCTAGCTAGTATATGATGAAATCCAGGAGCCAGATACTTTGGAAAAGTTCAAATATCAGAGACACAAAGAAATAAACCACAGCCACCTCTCACCCAGCCAACTCCTCAGGCCTGTCTCCAGGAATCCTCCAACTGCAAGTCTCTCTATGCTCAAAAGGAAAGGGAAGTATGGGGAAAGCAGAAAAACCCTTCCTAGCTTAACTTCCTCTTTCCACATTTCTAAAGGTAGGATTAAAGGTGTGGCTCACGCCTCCCTGTCCTGGCTTGGCTCTGTGGTTGACTCTCTGCTATTCCAGATTAATTTTATTAGATATCTATCATGGCAGGGATGTGTGGCCCAGCAGAAACAGAAGAGTGTGGAAAGAGGGTACCAACCTGCTCAAGTCATGATAACTGTGAAGTGAAGACAAAAAGAAGGGCCAAGGTCCCAGTCTCCTCCTCACATTCTCAGTGACCTAATTTTCTTCCACGTAGTCTTTTTCATATGTGCATGTAATATATGTCGGCATTTGCTGTTTCCCATTACGTATGACTGCCTTCCTCTTCCTAGCTGTGCCCCCTCCATTGCCAACTGTTTTGTCACTCTC
This sequence comes from Phyllotis vaccarum, assembly GCA_033318265.1. Lineage (NCBI taxonomy): Eukaryota > Metazoa > Chordata > Mammalia > Rodentia > Cricetidae > Phyllotis > Phyllotis vaccarum. The sequence goes on from JARWLC010000012.1 coordinate 288,531, forward strand.
CTCTTCCTCCTCTTTTTTTCTGTGACCCACTGGGTTTAGTGACGGTTACTTACGGGAGCATGGAGAATTTACCAGTGGCTAAGTGCTAAAGAAAATGGATCTCTTTCCCCCAACAACCATTGACATTGTAATGGTCCTCTACCTGCTGTGGCTTAGACACTCAACACTGCCTTTGGGGTCCATCTATGATCTTGTCATACAGGAAATACTTATTCACTTCAATGACTAAACCTACTGTATGTAGTGTAAATCTATTGAAAACTTGGGGATAAAATTTTTCTGTGTGACTTACTAGATCTAGTTTTTTGTTGGTACCTCTTTGTGGTAAACAAGGACTACAGAGAATGAAAGTACCCACCTGGGTGCACTGATGGGCTCAAAGGCAGGGGAAAAGATGCTGCAGTGCTTACTCTGCATGGCTGAGGGAGAAAGGAATCCTCAGTCATCTCTGCTATCTTCAGGAGGGTCATGATACAGTCTCTAAGAGACTGGGTTCTGGATCTAATCACAACTGGATCATAACTCTCCCCTCATCAGATATGTGACACTGTTCAGTTTTTTTAGTTATAAGATGGGGATCATACACTGGTTATGACTGGAAATGAGTCAGTGCCTACACACCACCTCAAGTAGCCCTAGAAGAACTTGCCCATGGAGCTAGTGATGTTAGTTAGCATTAGCCAGACCTGGACTGTATTCCATCCCATGAATCCCAGAAGTTGCTATCATTGATCTAGTCGGGAGTATTTTGCTAAAGTAACAGAAATCAGACTAAGACCCTCTTTAAAAGGATTGTGTAGACGGAGTTTTACTTTCAAGGCGCCAGTCCAAAATTAATATTTATTAGAATATAAATTAACACTCACGATATTAGTAACAGCTTATAGTGGCACCTGAACAAGGACTGGCGTATCCAAGCGATAGACGAGCGAGCACGATGGAAGGACAATGGATTCTGATCCTCTCTCCAGCAGCCAGCAGCCAGGAACCAGGAAGAGGGCTCCTCATGTCCCAGCAGCCACTTATCAATGGGGTTGGCCATACCCCCTCCAGGTTGGCCACACCCCCTCCAGTGTCCTGGAAGCGTCTTCTGACCTTATCGGCTGACACCTTAATCCCGCCACATCTCCCCCTTTTGTCTAAGAAGGTTCTAAACTAAGACTAGGTACAATAGGAATTATTATGAGTTAGTAACCGTAAATACATACTCTTCAACCCCTTCAAGATCTGAGAAGGAAGATATATCACTTGAAAGTCAGAAGTATATGGAAGTAGTGGCTTCCAAAATTTAGGAGAGGACAGCAACACAGCTACCTGGACAATCACCTCTGGTTTTGTGCGCCGTTGGAGCATCTGTCATATTGGCTACAGGCCTATGGTATCTGACAGATCTTCTCACAAGCAGGGCAGTTTTGGAGGGACTGTCTTATCCTGTCCAGGCAGGTTTCATCAGTCTCCATCCATAAACTTGTTCATCCAGCTTGGACATCATGTGTGTACTGTCAGCAATCAAGGTAAGGACAGTTCCTTACTCAACCGGCCATTCTCTGCCAAAAGGACAAACTCCAATGGAGTATCCTCGATGCTCATATCATCTCTGGAAAGGAGCAGGGACACCAGGAGTCGTCATGCCTCTCATGGCCGAATTTCAAATGTTAAATGCAATATTCTCTGGGTCTATGAAATGGTTGAAGATTTCTGTCTATCTATGATATTCTAACCTGTATCTGAGATGACTGGGATATGGTACCTTAAGTAATGTTGACAGTAGTTTTTATCGTCTTAAGGAATAAACCCTGTATTAAAAATTAGAATACCTATATAAGGGGTGTACAATCCCTGAACAATGACTTTTAGTATGACTATCGAACATTAGCCAGGGGTATATTACTATGTAAAGTGGCTACAGCATTTTAGACATGTATATACATATATATCATCTAAACAGAGGTATATAAAACATCTTGTGCATATATCATAACTAGTGCAATCATACATTATATCTAGTATAGTTAAATGAAGGTAGTAATTGCATAGTGTACATGACAATGATGTGCAAATATTTTAAACAGAGATAGAAGCATATATAAAATATAGCAATTACAGATTCAATTTTACATAATAGTTACAGATTCAGATTTATATCAAAATACAAGTTGCTTTGGTTATATAAAGCAATTTCAGATTGAACTTTGTACCAATGTACAAATTATCACAATTAAACATATAAAATGATTTTACATTTGTATCACTATACAAATACCTATGCCAATGCAAATTGTCTTTAACTTAGCCCATACATTCAGCTAAAATGGCGTATAGGTACGCAGAACAATCTACCTTTATCTATCGTATCTATCCCCTTTCTCTTCTTCAAAAGATATCTTTGATACTATATTATAGTTCTGTCCTCCACCCAATTTTCACTTAAAACTATTCTAACAGAATAAGAATTACCCACAACCCTCAGAACACAAAACTTATTGGGAAAGGGGGCGTAGTCTTTCATAAGGTTGCTTCCTGCTGACTTAAGGGCGATGGCATCTCTTTGGGATCCTGTAAAAGCTAAAACAATGGTTAGATCTTAATGGACTGACTATATACATTTATAACCATTCTCAGAATAGTGGTTAACTCCATCTGGAATTCTAATTAGAAGTGTGATCTGGAGGATAATCATAGAGAGCTATCTTGCAGCCGTTTTTGAATTGTCTATTTTCTGAAAACAATCATTGATTGGTGTGCACCAGGTTCTTGATTTTTCTAATTTTGCCTCTGTATGTCTGTCTACCTGTCTCTTACTCTCTCTCTCATACTCTCTCTTTTATTCTTGTTTCACTAGTAGGAGTTGTTGCGGTGGGGGCCCCATCTCGGTTCCAGATTCTTTGTAGATAGCTGATTGGAGGAAACGTTATTTACAATGGAAAACTTCAGCATTGTTGATACTCAAAAAAGATATTCATATCTTCTATGACTTCAGGAGATTGTATGCAAACAGGATGTTTGAGAGGTACAGAAACAGAGAGAAATGAGGATTAAGATGAAGTCACAATAATATTGGTCCCTAAATATTCTGTCTTCTGTCTCACACCAGGTGGCTTTTCTGATATGAGACAGAATACTTCACATTTTCTTTACCAATATGCTTGGGCTTAGAGAGGGAGAAAGCCACTTGCTCCCAATCAAAATCCAGCCCTATTAATAGTCAAATCAGGACCACTTTTTTTTTGAGGTGTAGATGCAAGATGCAAAGCAGTAAATATTGAGAGATTACCCAGTAGTGCATATGTGTATTCGTTGGTCTCATAGTCTGTCATGTACATTCCTTCATCATCAGTCTGTCTTCTATTGCAGGTGAGTAATTAGTCTTGAAAACAGTTGTATCCATTTTCCTGTAAAGACAAAACTGAGACCCTGCCCCAGGTTTGTTAAATGTGTTTTCCTTACCTTGTATCCATTTGTCATATCGGGGTGAGCAATTACTTCTCCTCCTCAGGAAGGGACTCCTTTTCAAAGCAGATTTTATTAGTTTTGTCGGTACCCATATCTTTTCTTTCCCTGTTGAAACAAAAGCAAAACCCCTACCCCATCGAAGCACATATCCCGGCTTCCACTCAGAAGTCAACACATCTTTGAAGTAGATGGGTTGATTTAACTCAGAGGATTTCTCTCTCACCCAATGTCTCTCAGCAGCTGATGTTCCCTTTTCATCAGCGTTAGGAAAATTTAAAGTCAATAAGGCACTGTACAGCCTCTCCCTGGGTTTTCTCATTTCTTTCTTCTGTTTATAAAGCATCTCTTTCAACATGTGGTGAGATCTCTCCACAACTGCCTGTCCTGTGGGATTGTGTGGTACCCCCATAATATGCTTTATATTATAGTATCCAAAAATTATCTTCATTTTTCGGGAAATGTAAGCTGGAGCATTGTCAGTCTTAATCTGAGTGAGAATTCCCATTATGGCCATGGCTTCCAAAAGGTGAGTTAGTACAGCATCAGCATTTTCAGAACTCAGAGCAGTTGCCCATTGCATTCCAGAATAAGTATCGATAGTATGATGTACATATTTCATCTTTCTGAATTCTGGGAAGTGAAACACATCCATTTGCCAGATCTCATTTCTCTGTGTACCTTTAGGATTACTTCAAGCAGGTAAAGACAGTTGGTTATAGAAAGAGCAAGTGTTGCAATTCCTTACTATTCCGTTTGCTTCAGTCCAAGTGATGGAAAAACTCTTCTTTAATCCTTTGCTGTTAACATGATGTTTCTCATGAAATTCTGTGGCCTCTAGCACATTTCCTATCAGCAACTGATCAATTTCATCATTTCCCTGTGCTAGAGGGCCTGGGAGACCCGTGTGCACCCTGATATGTGTTATGTACATAGGATATATCCTACCTCTTATGATATCTTGTAGTTGTATGAACAATAAGGTCAGGTCTGTATCATCAGGAATGAAGTCAGCAGTTTCAATATGTAAAACAACTTTCTGCATATTGAGAGTCAGTAATTACATTGAGAGGCTCTGTGAAATCCAACAACACCATAATAATTGCATATAGTTCTGACTTCTGGACAGAGTTATAAGGGCTGTGAGCCACCTTCAGACTTGTAGCCAGCCTTTCCTAAATTGTTCGCATCAGTATAAAAGGTGAGGACTCCAGAAATGGGTTTATCCTGTACCACATGAGGAAAGATCCAATTAGTTTCCTTTATGAATTGAATTCTCTTGTTTCGGGGATATTTATTATTAATCTCTCCTAAAAAGTCACTACAAGCCTTTTGCCAAGGTTCACTGTCTGCCCATAATCATTCAATTTCTTCATTAGTCAAAGGCACAACAATTTCTGCAGGGTCTTTTCCAGTCAATTGGCGAAGTCTTAATTTACCTTTTAAAATCAGATCAGAAATTTTTTCGATATATGTCTTCATCTTCTTGCTTGGCCTATGTAGCAGAAATATCCATTCTAATATGCTTTCTCTTTGCATTAAGATTCCTGTTGGAGATTTTCTAGAGGGTAAAATAACAAGTATGCATTCTAGGTCTGGATCCACACAATCCACATGTGCTTCTTGAAGTTTCTTTTCCACCAACTCTAATTCTTTCTCAGCCTCATCAGATAATTCTCTTGGACTATTTAAATCCTTGTCACCATCCAAAGTGTTGAACAAATTAACTAGCTCATAGTTTTTTATACCAATCATGGGCCGTATATGAGCGATATCTCCTAGTAACTTTTGAAAATCGTTAAGAGTCTTCAATTTATCTCTATTTAATTTTACCTTTTGTGGCCTAATTTTTTGTAAACCTATTTTATATCCTAAATAATTGATAGAATCTCCCCTCTGTACTTTTTCTGGAGCAATTTGTAGTCCCCAATCAGGCAATATTTTCTTTAGTTCTTCAAACAATGTTTCTAATGTCTTTGGGTTTGGGTCTGCCAACAAAATATCATCCATATAATGGTAAATGATAGATTGTGGGAAGCGCTTGTGCAGTATTTCTAGTGGTTGTTGTACAAAATATTGGCATAAGGTGGGACTATTCAACATTCCTTGGGGAAGGACTCTCCATTGTTACCTCTTAGCTGGCCCTGAATTATTAAGAGTAGGCACTGTGAAAGTAAATTTCTCTTTGTCCTGTTCCTGTAAAGGTAAAAGGTATGGTAAAAAAACAATCCTTCAAATCAATAACTGCAATAGGCCATCCTTTAGGTAGCAGAGAAAGCAGGGGAATATCAGATTGTAAGGAGCCCATAGGTTGAATCACCTTATTAATTGCTCTTAAATCCATCACCATCCTCCATTTTCCAGATTTTTTTCTTGACAACAAAAACAGGAGAATTCCATGGACTGGTTGATTCCTCGATATGCTGAGCCTGTAACTGCTCCTGTGCCAACTGTTCCAAAGCACTCACAATATTAGTAACAGCTTATAGTGGCACCTGAACAAGGACTGGCGTATCCAAGCGATGGATGAGCGATGGACGCGCAATGGAAGGACGATGGATTCTGATTCTCTCTCCAGCAGCCAGCAGCCAGGAACCAGGAAGAGGGCTCCTCATGTCCCAGCAGCCACTTATCAATGGGGTTGGCCACACCCCCTCCAGGGTCCCGGAAGCGTCTTCTGACCTTATTGGCTGACACCTTAATCCTGCCACAGGATTGATGGCCCATGGTTTAAAAACATGTCTTGTTACTTGGTGCCAAGTGGCCTGGGTAGGCAGGTGTCACTATGATGAACCGGTATGTAGTAAAGAAATTGGAGAAAAGGAGAAGCAGAGAGGTTTGAGCTCTGTGGAGAGAAGCTGAACTAGAGATGCAAAGAGGCTGATGTGGGTCACCTATGCTGCCACTTGGGACATGTGATATCTGGGCCTATGCTACTGCTGAGAGCCATGTCTGGATTTGTGGACCTACCACAACCAGGGTCTGTGATAATATTCATGGCCATTTGAGAACTCGCCCCAGTGGCCTGACACTGGAGAGCTGCTCCTGCTCCTCGCCAGCTGCTTCAGTAGGAGAACTGCCCATCCTGTGGGATATTTGTACATACACTGTGTTAAAATATATTGCTGTGTGGGGATATTTTCAAATATAATAAAAAACAGTCAGAGACATCAGAAGGATCTACACTAAGAAGATCAGACAGTGGTAACTCACACCTCTAATCCCAGCATAGGGAATATCCAGGAGTGGTGACGTATGTCCTTAATTCAATCAAATCTGAGTTTGAGGTCATCTTAGTTTACAGAAGGAATTCCATGCTCCCAGGCAGGCAGTGGTGGACCATGCCTTAACTGAGCGAAGAAAGTATTTAAGGCAGGCATAGAAAGACAGAAGGCAGAAGAAGCCATGGCTCACACTGTTAGTCTCAGCACTTGGGAAGCAGAGGCAAGAGAATCTCTGTGAGTTCAAAGCCAGCCTGGTCTTCAAAGCAAGTTCCAGGTCAGCCAGGACTGTTACACAAAAAACTCTGTCTGGAAAAAGCAAAACAAACAAACAAAGACTGGAGGAGGTGGATCTGTCCCCTGATATCTCCAACTGTTTTTATTATATTTGAAAATATCCCCACATTGCTGTGATTGGGTTTTGGTTTAATAAAGAACTGGATTACCAATATCTAGGCAGGAGGTATATCCAGGACTTCCAGGCAGAGTGACAAAAAGAAAGAGAAATCAAGGAGAAGCCAGAAGACATGGAAAGGAAACAAGAGGCAAGATGGAAGACAGCTAATGCCACATGACAGCATGAAGATTAACATGAATCGATAATTTAAATTGTAAGAGCTAGTTGGGAACAAACCTAAGATAAAGCCCAAGCATTCATAATTAATAAGAAGCTTTAGTGTCATTATTTGTGGGCTGGTGGTTCTGATAAAAAAAAAAAAAGTACTACTATAATAGGTATCCAAGATGGGCGTGTCTTCCCACATAGGACTCGAGAAAGCTTATTAAAAAGTTTCAGACACACGGACATGGAGCCAAACACAGCTTTCTATTCCCACAGTCTCTCAGGTGGGCTATGATGTACAATGACTTGGCTCCTGGCTGTTGCCTGTGGGCTTGAGGCAGTCAGTGCCATGTGGCTTTAAGGCTTGACTCACTCTGTGAGAGAAAACAACATGTGCACAGTAATGTGCTCTAGACTAAAAAAAAAAAAAAACTTTAAACAGACACAGTGAAAAATGAGTATAGACAGTCATAGAAAAATAGCTTAAAAATAATAAAGTCTTTAAATAAAGAGCCAAGTAATATTTTTAAAAATTACATAAAGATGTGAAATACATAGGGTGTCTGGACCCTGTATGACACCTTATTAACTGATGAATTTTTTAAGTGCTAAAGTACAAAAAAAAAGTTAGTGAGAGACATTGGATTATAGAAGGGACTGCACTGGGGGAGGAGGTTATTTTTTGTTTTCTTATGTTATGTTCTGTTTCCACAGGAAACAAGAAGTTATGGTTCTCTTCAAAATTAATAAATATCAAATTTTATTGGGGGAGACATTCTGAAAATCTTGGCTACAGACACAAAGAAAGAAACCAAGAAATATTACAGAATAGATGATATATATTTATTTACTGTGGGAACAGCTCTGAGGCTGGATGAGACATGACAAACCTTGTTGGCTACAAGGTCCTCATGACTTATTATCACATGCCATCCTTTCATATGGTATGGATAGAAGTTTGGTTACACCTCAAAACAAACTTATGTAGTTAACAGATGCCTTTGCCTGATCAAATATAAAACAAAAATAATATTTTTCTGACTTGTGCACACCGCACAATCCATACTTGTGTTGATATAGATATATATGTTACCTTTAAAGTTTGTGTGTTTTTAGAAAAAAAATGACCAGACACCAATAAAGACAAGTAGCACAAGGGATCCAGCCTCAGAGTGCCTCTGTTGAGTTTCCTTAAAATTCTGCACCCAGAACAACTTCAAAGCTGCTAGCAGAGATGGTCCAGCCTCACGCACTATTCAGCTAGAACTTCAGATAAGCCTTGTACTTTTCCATTACACAGAGACTGGACAACAAATATTACAGCTAGCTCTCTCATGACTTGACCATTATCTCAGTTTTCTCAGGGTCCCCCAAAGATGTCATTACCTCCAGACAACAGGAAGCAGTCTACAGAACATGATTCCCACATTCCCAAGAGATTGGGTAGATGATTTTTGGTCATTAAAAAGATTATAGATGTTTGTCATGGTTTACATGGGTTGGTTAAAAGTTGTTATTGGCCATGGTCTGGAAAAAAAGCTGAATAAAAGAGATCAGATTCAGGGATCTCTCTCTGAGAGAAAAATGGGGGATATAGTATAGAAATTATGGGATAAAGGGTAGATTGTTGAGTTTACTTTTGAACAACCACTAGTCTCAAATATTTTCCATTGTTATGGATTTTTGTATATTGATACAAATTTAAGATAATTTTTAATACTTCAAATGGCTTTTCTTTTGTTTAAGGTATTATACGTATACAACTCATTTAAAAAAACATAAAGTTTTAGTATTTGTAAGCTATTTAGGATAATAAAGAAAGACAGGTTAGTAGTTAGTCATATATAAAAACAAACTCATAGACATGTTAGATATGTTTTCAAGTTCAAACGAGCTATATTTTAAATAGAAAGATGGTTTATGAATACTTCAAATAACTATATAATGCATCATTAGAAATGTTTTAATATCTTAAGTCCTTTCATGACAGTGAGACACACCTGCTCTTGGAAGCACCAATTTACTTCAAAATAGAATGATGGGCATCAAGAAACCTCCATATGGAGTTTGCTTTCAGCTTTCAGTGTGACAACACTAACCATTTGGGCCATAAACTGCCTTTGCCTTGACTGACTACTGACAGCTACTGTCCAAACTGGGCAAGAACAACAACAAAAAGGTATCTGTTGAAATTTGCCAAGACAAGGTAGGACAGTCCCTCAAAATTCTTGCTTCAGAGAAAAGCATCTCAGATACTCTAGACCTGTAGGCAGAAGATGGACATCCCAATATTGCAGAGGAATCTTGAGTGACTGTCCAGGCAGCCAAATGTTTCTGTCCTTTCTATAGTTTTGAAAATTTCTTGTTCTGCACTTTCTGTTTACTCAGGTAATATTACATCTGTGGCGGGATTAAGGTGTCAGCGGATAAGGTCAGAAGACTCTTCTGGGACCCTGGAGGGGGTGTGACCAACCTGGAGGAGGTGTGGCCAACCTCATTGATAAGTGGCTGCTGGGACACGAGGACTCTCTCTTCCTGGTTCCTGGCTGCTGGCTGCTGGACAGACAGAATCGGAATCCATCATCCTTCCATCGTGCGTCCATCGCTCGTCCATGGCTTGGATACGCCAGTCCTTGTTCAGGTGCCACCATAAGCTGTTACTAATATTGTGAGTGTTAATTTATATTCTAATAAATATTAATTTTGGACTGGCACCTTGAAAGTAAAACTCCGGCTACATACATCCTTCTTGGATCTCTGATGGGAATTGAACATTAGATAGCATACACTTTTCCTTGTTAGTAAATTGAGAAAAAAAATCTTACATAAAAGATATAAAGTTTATTAGGTTGATAAACAAAGAAGCTTAAGTTGTTTATCTGAGAAGATGTTCTTAGATTTATAAGGATAGTTTTTGTATGACAATATAAGTTACAGAAAAATGACTTATGTATAAAACAGTAAGATAGATAATAGAGTGTTTCCTCCAAATATGCCAAACACAAATGAACTGGACATTATGACTGTAATTCTTACCTGATAATTGTTCTTATTGTATATAGTTTTACTATGTTAGAGTTAAAACCTTTTCTTTTTATTTAGACAGAGAGGGAAATGTTGTGGGATATGTGTACATTGTGTGAAGATGTACTGTATTGATTGTTGGAATTAAAAATCTGAATGGCCAGTAGCTAGGCAGGAGGTGTATGTGGGACTTCTGGGCAGAGAAAAAGAGGAGGAGGAATTTAGGCATCCAGGAGAAGCCAGGAGACATGGATAAGAAACAAGAGGTGCAATATGGAAGAGAGGTAATACCAGGTGACAACATAGATGAACATAAACTGGTTAATTTAAGTAATAAGACCTAGTTGGGTACAAGCCTAAGCTAAAGGCCAAACTTTAATAATTAACAATAAGTCTCAGTGTTGTTATTTTTAGGGTGGAGGTCACAATGAAAAGGTACTGATTCACTATACCCTCCTGGCCCAGGAGAACTGGCCCCATTGTTGTGGGCACCAAAAACTAGTCCCAAGTCCATCAACATCCGTCACCAGCTGCCACAATGGGAGAGTTGGTCTTGCACACAAAAGAACTGGTCTCACTCCTCAGGATCCCTGTATAAGATCTGACCCAAATGGCATAGCTGAGGGAGAGCTGGTCCTGACCTTGCCTGAGGGGGTGGCCCCAATGGAGGCCTAGAGTGACCAATTCAGCTACCATCCAGGTCCACATCCAGGGCTTTGAGTTGGCCCATGTAAATATCTACCTTTTGTATGACCTGCTGGAGCACATGAAGGGGCAGCGGAGAAATGCAGTCGGAGTACTTCCATGACTCAGGGCAGCAAAAGGATGTCCAAGAGAAGTTTCAGTGAGGGTTCAGTATTAATGGTGTTGTGAAGCCAGAGGATTTGAACCAGACCAACAACTCATTGTAATAAACATTCACAAGTAAAGCTGTTAGGGCGATACATCACAGCTTCCAAGGACACTATGACAAATAAATATGTGATAGACAGTTGGGAAAAATAGAGGAGCAAATTGTTTATTTATTTATTTATTTTTGGCTAGGGAGGTTACAAAGGTGGAAGGTGGACATGAAAAGACTAGGAAAGGAATAGGATTGGGAAGCTTAATGCAAAATTTCCAAAGAATCAACAAAAATTATCTTAATATCTTAAGAAACCAACCAAATACACGCACAAACAACAATGAAAACAAACATATGCCTGTTGCAGCCACTTCACAGCTGTCACCATCAGAGCTACCAGAATTTACTTGGAATTACTTTTTGACAAACACTGAGATCAGCACTTTGCATTTGTCTTTTCCTTTGATCCTGATGGGAGAATATTCTCTGATTCTCTACAACTAAACACCAACAAGTTCCTCAGATTCATTATTTTATGAGTCTCTCTCTTCTTCTTGATTCCATCCTGTGTGTCCCAATTCTTATCCCATTGTCTCCTCCCTCCCTCCCTCCCTCCCTCCCTCCCTCCCTCCCTCCGTCCCTCCCTCCCTCCCTCCCTCTCTCCTTCCCCTGTTTCTCTCTCCAGTCTCTCTCCTTGTATTTTAGAGTAGTGAAGATGAAAAATTCACCTTTACCTGCCAGGGGATGTTGGCTAACGTCCCATGTAATACACAATATGTCTTCTCAGTAGGCAGTCTGGCAGCAGCCTCTCTGTAAGTCAGAGCTTCTTAACAATGGCATTTCACAGGCATGACAAGATCAGATATTTAGGATATACCTGGGCTGTGTTTTACCTCCTGATACATGACTGTCCAGTTAATCCTGATTGTCAAACTGTTGGGATTTAGAATCACAATAGAAACCACTCTCTGGGCACATCTGTAAGAATTTTCTAGAATGAATTAATTGATGTAGGTAGACTAGACTAAACTGTAAATGTGGGCAGCACAGTTCCATGGTGGGGTGGGGGGTGGACCATAAAGGGAGCTGACATGTCCTTGCTCCCTGTGGCTGCTGCAGCCATACCTAACTGGGACATGATGAACCATACAGCAAAATAAAGTCTCTCTTCCTTAACTTGTTTTAGTCACTCATTTTCTCACAGAAAACCAATACACCAAGAGGCAAAAGAAATTGACTTAATAGGGAAAGCTCTTGTGTCTGATATGTCCACAGTCACATAGTCTAAATCCATTTAAACTCATAGTCTTCACCAACCAACCTAACATTGTCACCTGCTGCTCCTTAGCAATGGCATGGCTTGTTGGCAAATGCTTAATGTGAGATCATTCTGTTATTTCCAGTCATCAGAAGATGCCAACTCAGGCTTCACAGTTCTGTTCAGTAAGTGGTAGTGATGTTATTTGATCCTCAACTACCTGACCCAAACTCTATTTTCTCATGTTTGCAGCAGCAACTTTGAGGTTAAAAGAAAGTGATGATAATCTGAGTTGATTGCTTGGAGTAGAACACTCAAGAGCCTCCTGGAGGGAAAATTGTTCTCTCTTTGTGAGAGGGAACAAGGGAAGCTGCAATAACCTGTGGGGAAGAGTCTGTCCCAAACAGTCCTACCTCACAATTCTTACCTCAAACATCTTGGAAGCAGTGGTCCCCTCCACACACACAAAGGGAGAAGGCACAGTGCAAGTTCCAGTTTGTGACATCAATATTAGCATTTATTTTTCTTTTTCTTGATCTTCTCTTAGTAGCTATTTAGAATAGGTTTTTTTCATGCAAATCCATTTTTAAAAAAACTTTATTGAGTGTGTGGGTGTTTTGTCTGCATGTATGTCTGTGCATCATGTGATGACTGATACCCACAGTATGGAAAGAGGGCATTAGATTCTCTGGGGCTGGAGTTACAAAGAGTTGTGAGTTGCCAAGTGAGTGCTGGAAATTGAATTTTGGTTCTCTTTAAGAGCCACCAGTGTTCTGTGGTTGAGCTGCCTCTCCAGTCCCTGCAAATCCACTTTTATTTGGTTTAGTGAGATATAATTGACATGCGACCAAGTTTTCCAATTTTAATTATAAACTGGATGGGTTTTGACAGGTATATGCAGTCTCATAATTTTGCAGCCTCTAAGCCAAATCAGAGATGAGTCACACAGAAGCAGATCATGGGAGGCTTTTAAAGGTAAAGACCACGATTTCTTCATTTCTGCAGTTATGTGAGAAATTGTCTTACTCTCCCCTGCAAACATTAATAAACCAGTTTTCAGAAGCCAGAACAAGTGGTTAATTATTTCATGACAGTTAAAAACCTGGTTCCAGTGCCCAGTGTGATTTTACTAATCTTCCTCTTCCTGCCCATAAGTGGGAATAATTTAGCATTGTTTATGTGATTATCACTTAAACTATCCTACAGACTTAAACAAGTTTAGCAGATTTTAAGTTCTAGATTTATTTTAGCATGCAATACATGTGGTCAGTTCTCTTCTTCTACTGTTGTAGCCATGTTGAGGGACCCCCCACCCCCAAAGACCATCAGGGAGCTGGATTCAATGAAGACACGTGAGGGTCATTTTATTCTTTTGGACAGATTTTAATGAACCCAGACCTAAACCCTCTGTTCCTGAGCTACGGAGGGTTTTGGTCCTGAGCTTAGGGATGGGAGGGTTTAAAGAAAAGCACATGTAAGCAGGAGTGCTACACATCTTGGCATTTCAGGATTGGGTAAAGGGTATGGGGTAGAATAATTCTTGGAAACTATTGGCTAAACTTTTGGCGAGAACCCAAGTTTTGAATCTATTGGCTGTGAGGCATGTTCCTGAGATTTTTCCTAAATTTTTCTTAGACCTGGGCCCTGTCCTTAGGCACTAAATGATCTTTCCCTGAAATAAAGTTTTGTAATGGTAAATCTATGCCCTCACATTACCATTGATAAAGGAGTTGGATCAAAGCTCCCGAGAAAACACTGCATTTCCACTGGCCTCCTTGCTCAGAAGGCCCAGGCAGGTCTTTTTGCTCTATCTACTTCTTGTCCCTGGTCCCCTCCATCTTTGGACAGCGGGTGGTGACAGAGTTCTTGTAACATACCATGTGGCTTCTAGCAATGGAATTTCACTGTCAAGCTTTTACTTGCTGAGCCCTTGGGAGTTCCCTTTCAACTGCCTTCTTTTTCAAATAATATTTAAACCTAAGAAATAAAGCATCTACACTCCCAATGGCTGGAAATAAAAGATGGCTTTCTCGGTAGTAATTGACCATTGCTTTGTTTGCAATTTGTCAGGCTATCCCAGCATCAGGCAGTGAAAAAAGGACTACCCAAGATTCCAGAACACATTCTGTGTACTTTGACCTCTGCTTTCTCTGGTGGAAAGCCTGACCTGATGCTGACCTCAACAAGCCCACATGGAAGGCACTGTATGGCTCACAGAACCTCCACCTTCAAACTCCAGACTCAATGAGCAAAGTATCCAATGGATACTTTGTAGAAATCATGTTTTAATGTTCTAGTTCACTCTGGTCACTCCTTGGGTCTGGGCCTTTCTGATGTTCTCTTCTTGGTAATGGTTGAAATTTGGAAGTAAATGTGTTTATGTTATGACTTAGAACTTTTCAATCATCTTTTTAGTTTTTTAAAAAATAGCACTTTAAATAAATTATTAGGTATGCTGGTTAATAGGTCTGATAAGAAATAAAGGCAGACATGATTTACAATTCAACAAAATGTATTTTCTCAAGGTATTAATTATGAACATTTAAATTAAGCACAAAATTAAAACCTTATGCATTAAGAAGTTACAGGTCACATACATTTAATAACAATTATTTAGATATTGCATAGAGTATTTTGAAGATGAACTAGATATTTTCAAACCAAAGAACAGATGTTGTAGTTAAGAGGTTCCTGGCCAGGACTTTCAGGCCTAGCCTCAAGGTTTAGGCCCACAGACTCACAGATCCACAGAGACACACAGATGCTTACAATAGTTTTAGTCTGATTGGCCTAAGGCCCAGGCATATAATTTGTTAACTCTTTACCATTAATCTAACCCATGACTCTTATGCTGTTTAGCCATGGGGCTCGGCACCTTTTCTCAGAGCAGCATAGTTGTCCTCTGGTTCTTCTGGCTTCTCTCTGGCATTCTGCTCTGTTCTGCCTGTTTCTAGAGTCTTCTTAGTCTGGTATCCCTGCCCACACTTTCTGTCTGCCTTTGGCTAATCAGTGCTTTTTATTAAATTCATAGGCGGAGACAATTACTTACAATGGAACAACATAATCCCCCTACATATCCCCTTTTCTCCTTTTAAAACAAAAAGAACTCCAAATCTAATATTCTTCCCTCCCCCTTATCTATAACAACTTATAAACAACACTGTAAATAAATACGAACATCCATAATCCATGTTTTGGGAATGTGGGTGTTGTTCTCTAGGCTACTTCCTGCTGAATGGGGTGCTGGCAATCTAATGGTAATCCAAAGAAAAATGTAGGATTATGCACAAGTCTTTAGTGGAATTGTCTGTAAGGCTGGGTCATTTCAGCCAGTTTCCTTGAAATTGTTCTGAATACAGAGCTCTGGAAACTTCAACAGAGGTGCTTTGAAATGCTAAATCATCTGGGCCATCCATTTCCATTGGAGATTTTTCAGGTGGTCTTCCTCTATCAACCTTTATGTTCTTTATGCAGGAATAAATCCACAGCCTCTCATTTTCTGTGAAAATAAAAAGAAAACCTCTTCTCCAAAGTAGCATATCTTTGCATTTCAATTTTAAAGTCAACTCATTTACAAAATATATAGGTTGAATTAATCCAACAGCATTTATAATCAACTGTCTTTTAGTAGCTTTTACTACTTCATTTTCAGTCAAGAAGCTTAAAGATAAAACAATAACATACAGTATCCAGACACTCTTTGTATTTTCCATCTTTATGTGGCTTATTTATTTATTTATTTTACTCTATTTCTTTTTTTAAGGGCCTTCTCTACCTTTTTTTTCTTTCTCTAAGCCTATGTATATACAACACACTCTAAACCACTTAGACATTTTTTTTTTTTTAAAAAAAAAAACTCTCTTTACTGTATATTTATTTCTTAACTTTTTCTGTCTCTGACCACACCTTTGCTCAGCTAGGGTGATTGACTCTATCCAGATTCTTCTATTTTTTTCTGTTTCTGAACACGCCTTTAATCTGCGAAGGTCCTTGGCTAAGGATTAAAGGTTGGTAGGATGTATAGATGGCTCCACCCAACTCCTAGTCTAATTTCATAGAATTTATCTTTTTAGCCCAGGTACTCTGAGGAATTTTAGGGTCCATATAATTACCAAGTAAAGCTTTGCCAATCTTTTGCTCATTAACTCCATTTAAGTATTTGGCAGCAGGGCCTCTTAAAAACTCATAAGTGTTTTGCCTCTAAGGCTGAATCAGGAAGCTTCTATTAAAAAAACCAAGCCTTTGTTTGCCTCCAGCAAACAGAGCCTATCCAAGATAATATCACCACTAAGAAGCCATCTTTCATTCTGTTCCCTTTTTGTCCTTATGAACAGAAACCTCTAATATATCATTTATAACTTTTTGCTTATGTTGAGGGTCCTGTGAAACTTCAGTAACAAGCCATTTTACACCTTAAGCTACACTCCAAAATCCCGCCATTGTAGCCCAAGCCCACATACCTCACCAGGGCATCTCTGTACCACAGCTCACATGAAAGACACAACTCAGAAGCTGCTTTGGGCTCTAGACCATTTTTTAAGCTTTCTATTGCTTTATGTGGGTAATTTTACCCACGGTGGGCTGCCATTTGTAGTATGAGGTTTCTGTCCCAGACTCTCAGGCCTAGCCTCAAGGTTTAGGCCTGCAGACTCACAGACCCACGAAGACACACAGATCAGCCTAAGGCCCAGGCATATAACTTGCTAACTCTTTACCATTAATCTAACCCATGACTCTTATCCTTTTCAGCCATGCAGCATAGTTGTCCTCTGGTTCTTTTGGCTTCTCTCTGGCATTCTGCTCTGTTCTGCCTGTCTAGAGTCTTCTTAGTCTGATATCTCCACACACACTTCCTGTCTGCCTTTGGTCAATCAGCTCTTTTTATTAAACTCATAGGCAGAGACAATTACTTACAATGGAACAACATAATATCCCTACAAGATGTGTTAAAGTAAATCAGTTTATACTGTAGGATTGCATAAATATAACATAGGTATCACACAGATGTTTTTGTGTGTGAGCTAAAGGCAGACTGAAAGAAAATTTTAATTACAAGAAAAATAGTCAATAGATATTTAAAAGTTCCTGGTTAATTTGTATAAGGTGTGGGATGTCCACATAATAAACTTTTACACAAATAAAATTCTTATAAACATGAGGCACATACCTTTTTCCATAATCAAGAACCTCAGCGGGCAAATTTGTAAACAATGGCAATTTCCCAAATTATTAATGGAACCTTATAGATATCAACTCAACTTTCTTACACACTGCTACTCAGTGAATCAAGTCCCTTTATTAAATAAGACATTGAAACACTGCAATAAAAATTGGTCCTCAAGACTTCATTCATGAATCTAGCAAAAATGTATTGAAACTAGAAAGAGCCTGGAAACCAGAATCCTCACTTCAAAGAGCTCATCCTTTAAATTAGAGCTATTCAGCTTTTAGTCACCATCAGCCTTCAATTTACTTAGAAGATGTACAGAGAGACTGATTTTCTTTATAAAGGCAAGTAAGGTCTTTTAACAATGTTTTATTGTGGGAGTGGCTGTGTGTACTTATGATGTTGCACAGGTGAAGTATAAAGATGGCTTTCTAGACTTGCTTCTCTTTTCCCATGTGAGTTCTAGAAACCAAACTCAGGTTTGCTTCTAAAAAGCAAGTGCTTTTACCCACCAAGCTATTTCACCATTCCCCAGATATGGTGAGATTCAGGCATTATTGAGGGAGACCTAGAGGCATAACGTTGGGCCTCAGGACCCTGGAATGGGCATAGCAATAAATGATAAATTGACAGGCAAAGTTAATCTTCTGGAAATTGGTTACGATAAACTTTCAGATAGATCTTCCACAAATGTTAGGACCTTATAACAAAAGTGTTGATCTGTAGAACTCTGTTAATGACAAGAATAAGAAACTTATTAATTCCATAGAATCATTAGAAATATTGGCTATTCAAGAGATTCAGACCCTAGAGAAATTAGTGATTTCCAGATTTCAACAATGGGAAGACCATGTTGCTATAATTGAGAAGGATATTAAGGCACACTCAACCCAGAACAGCTCAGGACAACCATCACTGAGATTTTATGGTGATGAGGATGGTTTGCCTAAAGTAGTGAACATGAAGGGCATTCCTTTATCACCTCTTATGATCTATCCAGTTTCCATTCAGAAAACTCATACATATATTGAATTTCCAGATTTTTTGGAGTACAATTATGAGCCTATCCATATGAAAGATATAAAGGACATCAAGGAAGTCATATTACTCCATAGAATCCACAGTACTATGTAAAACAAATATTAAATGCATGGTCAACAAAAATAGGATAATTCCTAATGATTGGATGCAGTTAATAGCTGCTATATTGGACTATAGCCAACATTTGCAATGGAGAAATTGACCAAGGGAAGAGGCTAGGGCCATTAAACATCAACAAAAGGTTAGAGCTTTTGACATCTCTCAAGACCAAATCCTTCGTGAAGGCTCATTTGCCTATGTGAAGGTGCAGACTACTTACAATGAACATTACTGGTATGCCATACTGCTACTTTGAATGCTTGGAAAAATACTTTAGACACAGGACAAAAAATGAGGCATATACTAAAGTCAGGCAAGGCTTAAAAGAAGCTTATATTGACTTTCTACAGAGATTAATCAAGGTAATATGTAGAGCATTATCAGATCCAGAAGTTAGAAAGCAACTAATTCTTTCTTCAGCTTTTTGACCATGCTAATTTGGAATATAAGAAAATGCTTATGCTGCTAAAGATCAGATCTGCACCCAAAGAGAAATGGATTCAGTATGCAATCAATGCTGAGTCTCTCCATTATGATGAAGAAAATTTGGTAGATCAAGCCATTTCCAATATTAGGGTAAGGGATCAAGGTATCAAATGCTTTAATTGTTGAAAACCAGACCATGTAAGAAGGAATTGTATGCAAGGAATTCCTTACTTTCCTAATGTCCCTCATAGGAATGACTCAAACAGAAGATCCCAAGCTTCTGGATTATGTAGAAATTGTGGCAAAGGCCAAAATTGGACCAATGAATATATATCTACAAGAGACAAACAAAATAACACTTTACCATTGGGAAACACCTCTTGAGGCCTCTCATGGAAAGCCCCTAAAGCATGGGCCTCAAAATCAAAGATGGTTCAGTCATATCCAGTAACAGTGGAGGAACAGCTTCCTCAGGACAATTAGAAAATCCAATGCCCAATGTGAAGAAAATGCATCACTGGATGATAGAACAACTTTAAAGGAAAAATCAAAATTTCCAAGAAAAACAACAAAATGCATATTTGCTCAGACTTCCATAAATGAACAAAGGCCAAAATTGAAAATACGAATAGAAGATTATTTTTATCCAAGGCTTAGTTGACACGGAGGCAGGTGTTTCGATCATAACCCCACAATCATGGCATCCAATATAGCCTCTAGAAGAGGTAGATATTTAAGTTCTAGGAACTGGAAAAACAAAAAATATGAGTACCAACAAAATTAACAAAGATGCAATTCCAAAAGGAGACACCTGAAGAGGGGAAATAATGGTTCACCCCCCCCATTAATATGACAATTGGATACATGGTGAGGAAACTCACTTAACAAGGCTGAGCAGGGTTTCATTTTTGTCTTTACAGAAGAATAGACATAACCATCTTCAAGACATTAAAAGTATACTGGATGCCTAGACACCGAAGTCTGAAAGAGGTCAATTACAAAAGGATTACAAGCAAAGGAATATGAGACCTGTATCATAATGCAATACAGGCTAAATTCTCAATTCTCACTGCTTAACATCTATATCTTTTTTTTTCAAAATGTGGTCTTGATTTAATTATAACTCAATCTGGCTTTGGAGTTGGAGTAAGTGGCGTTCTCCTTCTCTAAACACAAGCACACTGGTAAAGGAAAATTTAAGAGATTCTGTCTCATATTAGAAAAGCTACCTGGTATGGGGCAGAAGACAGCCAGAATAAATAAGGACCAATATTAGTGTAATTTTATTTCTAATCCTATGTATCTGTCTGTGTATTTATTCCTTCCTAACCTTAAAACTTTCTTTGCATAAAATTTTCTCCTGAAAATATTAATGATTTTTAAGTTTTCCACTGTAAACAACAAATTCTCCTACCAGCAATCTCCAAAGTGGACAGAAAGAAGATGAGACCCGACCACAATTCTAGCTGTTTTGCGATTAAAACAAAAGCAATAACAACCCAAATTGGTATGTACCACTCAATGACTGCTTTTTAAATACAGACTATTCAGGACAGTTATAAAATAGCTTTCTATGATTGTTCATCATATCACATCTCTAACAAGAACTCCAGATGAACTTACCTAATACTCTGAGACTTGTTACAGATATCCACAGTCAATCCATTAGGTCCTAACCACTGTCTTAGGTTTTACAGGACCCTACAGAGATACCATTGTCCACAGGTCAGCAGGAAGCAACCCTATGAAAAACTACATTTCTCTCCTGATAAGTTTTGTCCTCTAAGGGTTATGAATGATTATCATTCTGCTAGGGTGGTTATAAATTATATTTGGGTTGAGGGTGGAACAATAAAATAGACTCAGGAATCCCTTTTAAAGAAGAGAAAGGGGAATAGACAGGAGAAATATAGGTAGATTATTGTATCTACCTATGAACAAATAGCCAAATAAGAGCCAAAGACAATTTGCACTGGTATAGATGCTTATATATTGATACAAATGTGAAATTATTTTATATGTTTGCTTGAGATAATTTGTATATTAATACAAATTAAAATCTGAAATTATTTTATATGTCTAGGGTCATTTGTATACTGATACAAACTTGAATCTGTAATAGCCATATTTTGCACATGCTTCTACCTGTTTAAAATATTTTGCACATTAATGCATATTAAGCATATTGTTGTCATTTTGACTGTGAAATTTCTACCTCTGTTCAATTATATTAATCTCTCTATATATTAAACAGAAATATATTTTTTGTTTAAGATGTTTTGTATGCCTCTGTTTAGATATTCTTATATAATGATATATATTTAAAATGCTGTTATAATTTTGTATTATACATTTATATTTGTTTATGATTGTCATACTTGAAGTTATTATTCAAAAACATTTTATATAGATATTTATAGATTGTCTATTATTACAATGTAAGTTTCAGTCTTTAGGATGATAAGAATTGCAGATCACAGTTACTTAGGTTTGCATGTGATAGTCATGTTATTTTTGACTTCTCATATATATATTAGAATATATAATATTAGATATATATTAGAATATATTAGATAGACAGGAGTCTTAGAGTATATGGCATTTAATGTTTTGTTATTCAGAATTTGGCCATGAGAGACATGATAACTCCTAGCATCACTGTTCCTTTCCTGAAATGGTGTTGGGCATCAAGGGCACTTGACAAGGAGTTTGTCTCCCTTGGCAGACAGTGGCCTATCGGGCAAAGACTTGCCTTGACTGCTGACAGTAAGCATGCTGTCCAACGTGGACAAGCAAGGTGAAGGAAAAGACTGCTGAAACTTGCCAAGACAGAATAAAAATTTTCTCAAAATGCCCTGCTTCTGAAGAGATGTCAGATATCCCAGGCCTATAGCCAAAAAAGGTAGATGCTCCCATGTTTCAGAAAAGCTGTGGGTCATTGTCCAGGCAGCTGACTGTCACTGTCCTCTCCTAAATCTTGGCAGCTTCTCTCTTATGCTTCCAGCTTATTCAGGTAATATATTTTCCTTCTCAGGTCTTAGATGGAGTTCAAGACTAGATAGTTAAGGTTACCACCATCTCATATCTTAATTAAGATCATTCAGGTATTTGATTCATATTATTTAAGATAAATAGCTTTGAAGTAATCTCTGTTATTACCACTTACTAATATTCTAGAAATTTAAGATATTTAATATTTTTAAATATCTTATGTTTATTGTTAGTTGTAATTTGACCTTGTTTATGTTATTGCCTTTCCCTCTCCTAGACCTTACCTAATAATTATTTATATTGTATATAGTCTTATACTTAGGTTTAGAACTTTCTTAGTTAGACAGAATGTGGAGACGTGGTGTGGGATTTATTAAGGGAGATCTAAAAGCATAGCCTTGAAGTCTCAGGACCCTGGATGGGGTGTGGCCAGCCCCCATTGAGAACCTGGTGTCATGTTCTCCTTTCTTCCTGTTTGTACCTGTGTTCTCAGGGAGAGGATTGGCACTCTCAGTGCATGGGACAGTTCCACTCTCTAAGAATTGCCTTAAGGTTCAATTTGTATCAGTGAGTATTTATATAACCCTATAATAAATATTAATTTTTTTAATATAATTAATTGCCAGTGAATAATTCTTACGATACTCAGGCCCTGAGAACTTTTTTTTAATGTCAATCTTTTTGTAGGTTGTTATGGGAGTGTTTGGAAATGTGTATGTTGACAAGGTTTTTCTGCTTTTTCTAGTCACCTTCTGACCCTGTGCTGGGGAACAATCTTTGTATGCTGTGAAGGTGTGTTGCTTTCATTGTTAATAAAGAGCTGATTGGCCTATAGCTGGGCAGGAGGAGATGGGGGGGGCAGGGGGAAGGGAACCAGAGGATGTGGGAAAGAAGGGTGAGTCTGAGGAGTTGCCAGTGAGACAAAGATGAAACAGGAAATGGACATGCCACAATTAAAGGCGGTACTGCCATGTCACAGAGGGTAGATGATAAATATAGGTTAAGTTGTAAGAGCCAGTTAGTAATAAGAATAAACTAGTCTCTTTCGTTTTGGTGAGTGGCTGCTGGGACACAGAAAACCCCCACCTACACTCTCCCTTTAGCCTTGTTCAACTCTGCTGTAGCTTTGTCCTCCGGCTGGCTTCTCCTACGACACTACCAGCCTTCTGGCTCTTCTCCTGGCAAGAGCCTGACCTCCTTTGCTTTCATGGCTTCATAGTCACTTCTCACTACTGTTAACTCTTCCTTGAAGGACAGTCCACTTGTCACAAAGGAGTCCTCTGTCTTTAGTGAGGCAGCAGCAGTTATTTTCTGTGTGGCCTGTAATATGTACCCTACTCTCAAAAGCATTCCCTTTTTACATGAAAAGAAGGGACAAGAGTCAACTATCCTTGTTTAATTGACTCATGGTGCTGTCATTGTATTGTAATCTGATTTCAAACACAGCAACAAAAAATACCAGTATTGACTCTGAAAGTTTAAGTGTGTATTCTAACATCCACCTTGGTCTCTAGGAATGATAGGAAGCTGAGCCATGCTTCTGAAAGCATTCCCAGCAGTCTGTGCAGGATGTATTCATATCCTATCACGGTGATCTTGGAGCAATCAATAGTCATAATAGAAAGTAAATTAGGTACAAAACTTTGGACTCATTAAGAGAGAATAGATAATGAAGTATTTTCTCTCACTTTGACAAATATGAATGGATTGTACATTGTGAATGTAATTCTTATTTGATAATTGTTCTTACGATATATAGTTTCATTTGTTAAAGTTAATACTTTTCTTTTCTAGTTAGCTAATACCTGATAATTGTTCTTGTTGTATAAAGCTTTACTATGTTAGAGTTAAAACCCTTACTTTTATTTAGACCAAAAGTGGAAAACATTTGGGGAGATTGATTTGTATTGATTTCTCCAATAGCACTGATAGATTTTGACCTTGGTTTGAGAGTGGAGTCCACAGTCCACAGCGGACTCAGAGGGAGATTGAAGAACACGCAGAGGAGGAAGAAAATGAGCTGAGGGGCTGTGTGGCCTTTTCAGTCCAGAAGCAGGGCATGGTAGGATCATACATCACTCAGATGATCACTGTCTTATTTCCTAATATTTATTCTAAAGTTTTATTTTTTAATAAAATGATAAAAGTATCTCATTATCTGTCATCCAATATGGGGGCTCAGAATGTAGGGCCTGAAAAAGCTTAGAAAAGTTCTTGACAAGGAGCTGGAAGCAGCTTCTTAGTCCTGAGTCTTTCATGCAGGCTGGTGCTCAGTAGTGTAGAGGCATGGCTACCAGCTGCTGCCTGCAGGTTACAATTAGCTGGCAGCACCATGTCTTAAGCTTAGCCATGCAGCAGCTGACATAGTAGTTTAAGATTTGTCTCATTTGGTAAAAAATGCTGCAGATGCTTAGTAAAGCCAGGTCTAGACACATAAAAACTCTAAAAAGATACAGTATATTTTAAAATATGCTTATATCTTAATGAAAGAAAAGAAAAGAAATATAGACAGATATAGGAAAAATATAGTTTAAAAATAATAAATACAACTCTTTAAAAAGAGAGTAAAATAATATTTTAAAAGACCATGTAAGGATGGGAAATATATAGGACATCTGGATCCTGTATGGTCCTTTGCTAACTTTGAATATTTTGAATGCTCATTAGAGAATGGCAGCTGCTGAGAGACATTGGATTGTGGAACAAAATGATGAATTAAATCATCCTATATTAGGAACATCTTGGCTTCAAAATGGAAGTTGGGCAATATGTTCTGTTTGGGGAGATGTTATGCTTTTGTTTCTACAGGAAATGAAAAGCTATGGAATCCTTCAAAGTTAATCAAGATTAGATTTGACCTGGTGTCACTAACTTTTAAGGAATTCTAAGGTCTAAAGATAGAAGCAAGTGCAATGGTTTAGGCACAGCAAAGTGAAACCAGAAAGACTTCGTCCTTGTTCCTCATGTGCTTGGGGTTTGAGAACACAGGATTATGAGGAACATAGAGATTTGGGAGGGAAAGAAGCTTTGAGGATTGAATTCAGCTTTCAATGGTGACCTCAGAAGCTTGGACGCTAATGATGGTGAAGGTAAATAGATGCAGGGTAATGAGTTGGCAGCAGAAAAGTCTAGCACTTGGGCTTATTGCATGGCAGTGTGTCTTATGGCAACTGCTTAATTCTGCAACTCTGACTAGATTCACAAGGCTGAAAGGGAAGCTTTGCTGTATATGGGAACTGTACCAAATACTCTGTGATCATTAATGTACCTAAGATTTTGCAAAGTTGCTGTGGATTTAGTGATTCCTCTTGCCTACAATTTGTTATTCTCAATCAAGTCAAAATTTATCTTCTGGTTTAGCCATCACCAAACACTATTTTATAACACTCATGCCCTATGTTGTGCAGATTAAATACTGGGTCTCCAACAATTCTATAGTTTCCTATTATTGGCCTGAGTTTAGAACATAATATAATGCAATTATTTGTTTATTTGCTTGTTCACCTTATTCTAATAGGAGATATTTGAGGACAGAAATTATCTTACCTTTGATTCCTAGCAATTATGTGAGTGTCTACTCTATGTGTATCTCATTTTTTCATTAGTGAATATGACTTGAAAAATAGAAAGACCTCCAAGTCCATAAGTATATCAGAGGGATCTACCCACAGTCAGTCTAGGAGGATCAGACAGTGGTAACTCACACCTTTAATCCCAGCACAGGGAATATTCAGGATTGGTGACCTACACCTTTAATCCAATCTGAGTTTGAAGTCTTAGTTTATAGAAGGAGTTCCAGGCTCCCAGGCAGGCAGTGGTGGTTCCACCCCTAACTTAGCAGAGAAAGTATTTAAGGCAGATTTAGAAAGACAGAGCAGGCTGAAGCAGCTATGGCTCACACGGTTAGTCCCAGCACTTGGGAAGCAGAGGCAAGAAAATCTCTGTGAGTTCAAAGTCAGTCTGGTCTTTAAAGCAAGTTTCAGGTCAGCCAGGATTGTGACACAGAAAACTCTGTCTGGAAAAAACAAAAAACAAAACAAAGACTGGAGGAGGTGGATCTGTCCCCTGATATCTCCAACTGTTTTTATTATATTTGAAAATATCCCCACTTTTATAGTCTTCTTAGCTAACTTGACATTCTTCAGTCATACTGGAGCTCGACTACTGAGAACTTCAAAAGAGAGGTTGTCATGGGGAATCCAAATTGTAGTTTTCTTCCTCTTTACATCAAAACCCATTAGCCAACTTCACGTGTGTGTGTGTGTGTGTGTGTGTGTGTGTGTGTGTGTGTGTGTGTGTGTGTGTGTGTGTGGTGTGTAGTACTCTTCATTTTTTCTAATTCTATATTCCTATGTAATTTGATTTTTTTTTCTTGTTCCTCAAAAATCTTTGAGTAACTCAGTCACGTGCCTTGATGGTTAGGCACACAGTCCAGCTCAGCAAGTCTCAGACTGTGAGTCAGATTTTGCCATGTGCTGTACAAATAACTTAACTCTGCACCACAAATTATGCTTAAATCATTACCAGACACTAGAAATGCAGAATAATAAAATAGTTTCACCATCAAATAACATAGAGAAAATAGCACATCCCACCCCCACACAGAGTCAACAAGGATGCTGCAGTATAGACATGCAAAGGATAATGGGAGCATAGAAGGAGTTGCAATTTCAATTTGACAAATACTTCTAGCTATGTTTCTTAAAAATTTATATTTCTTCAGTTGAAAAGAAAGGGATGGAGGAAGGAAGAAAGGTAAAGGACAGGAAAGGAAAGAAAGGACAGGAAGGAAGTAGGGAAGGAAGGAAAGAAAAGGTATTTCCAGCAGAGGAAACCCAAGGAGATTAAAGAAACATGAATGCTGGGTTGTATGGGGATGAGGGAGGGTGTCTTGCTAATTTACTGAATAATATGGGGGGCAGTGGAGTGAAAGAGACATCTCCAGTTTTTGATGCATGGCAATTATCTTGGGAGGGAGCATTATATTCACTATGATTTTTAAGTTTTCTATGTCTTAAGATGTGTTGACATCTCTCAAGGGCCTTATAAATTTGAGGAGTGATTGCCTACTTCTCTCAGCTGGTTAATTTCTTTGGATGACAGACTACGTGCTTCGAGCCTGCCATCATATGTGAGCCTGCCATTAGTATATTAACTGGCTGATCCACACCATCTGCCCCCTTATATAAGTCACATATGCCACAAAAGTAGTCACCAGGCTGTAAGTCAACCTAAGGCAGGTACAAGGCAACCAAGGGCATTACTTGTACCCTAGAGTTCATCAGAATCATTTAACTTATTAGCCTTGACTTGGGTATACTGTGTTGCTGAACATGTCCTTGACTCTCAGGGCAGGTTTTCTGATATTTCCATGTATTAATATGAATTTGGACACTGGTAAACTGGAAAAGAGTCATGTATATGGTCACACACACAGACACATATACATATACATCAGTTTAATATGTGTGTATGCATATACATGTATATGCATATACATATATGTGTGTATCATATGTATGCATGTGTATATAGACACACACACAGACACATACACACACCAATACCCCCTTATGGCAACAAGGACTGGGCAGAAGGAAAACGCTGAATGTCCTTTGGGTGCTTGAGTGGATGCTGTTGGCCCTGAACAAGATAGTGAACAACAGGCTGGGTGATGTGTAAGTCTGACAAAAGAAACAGCAATTATATTTACAGTAGGCAAAGAACATGAGCTGCAGAAGCCTCTGAACTACCTGGATTGGAAGTGAGGGAAGGTGAGTGGCACCTAGGAGAGAGAAACCTGAATTGCAGTATCTGCCTTCCTTTCTCCAACATGCTGAAGACTTGCAGCAGTGGGGGAATCGTTACATAAAACAGCAGAAACCAGTTGAGTGGGTTTATTGCCCATGTCTAAAGTCTTTTGTCTTTTCTTAGACTTGGTGCAGAGAATGCTAACTTGTATGAGCCTCAAGAGCCAGGAGTCTTTACTTTATTTTTTAATTTTTTTGGAGGCAGGATTTCTCTGTGTAGGCCTGGCTCTCCTGACACTCACTATGTAGACCAGGTTGGCCTTGAACTCAGAGACTGGCTTGCCTCTGCCTATATGATTAAAGGAATACGCATGCCATCACTACCTGGCTTTCCTCACCTCAGGTTCTTAGTTTTACACTTTGGTGAATCTAAGCTTGAGCCTCTGGGAATTGTACAATTAATTATATTTTGCTTCTAGAATGGTTTTCAATGGTCACCCTGGCTGGTGCAGAATAGGGGTGCATCATTATGGGTCCTTCTGGGTTGCTATTCTTCTAGGTGGGATTTTAGTCTTAAGAAAGTCACAGTCATGTGGAATACATGTCCTGTCCATAGCCTAAATAATGCATGCTGAAAGACCAGAAAAAAATAAAACTTTTGTGACAAATGTCACCAGAAACTTAGTCTTTGCTAAACACTTTGTAAAGAGATTCTTTTTGCTTGCTTGTCCTCACTCTGCTGGTCAAGTTCATCTATCTTGTTGCTGAAGTTGGTATTAAATAAAACTTCCAAAGTAGACTGAAGACTAACAGTTCTCCAGGAGCCCCCAGGACTGCTGAGCACCCAGCTGCATAGGCTGAACAACTGCTGGATTCTCAGCCTTTTATTTGTGAATAGCCATTGTTGGACTATTCAGACTACATCCTGTAAGCCCTTTTAGTGCCTATTTATTTTTATCGGTTATTTTTTTTTTTTAATTTTGAGGGAACTCCAACTCCATACCCCAGCACAGAGATATTTGTATTCTTATGATTATTGCTGCTCTATTTACTACAGCAAGGAAACGGAATTAACCAAGTGTCCTTCAACAGATGAATGGATAATGAAAATCTGAAACACATGTCAAATGGAATATTGTAAGCAATAATTTTCTCTAAGGAAAAATGAAATAATAAAATTTGTAAGAAAATGAATGGACTTAGAATGTATGAGTGAGGTCATTCAATCTTCAAAAACAAAACAAAAATACCTTGTGTGAAGGCCCAGATTTACCTTTACAAAACTTTGTCTCAGAAAAAGACCATTTTCCTGGAACATCTAGTGCATAAGGACGGGGCCCAGATCTAAGAAGAATGTAGGGAAAAAATCTCAGGAACATGCCTGACAGCCAATAGATTCAAAATTTGGTTTCTTGCCAAAAGTTTAACCAATAGAATTGGAAACCAAAAATTACTCTACCCCATACCGCTTTACTCAATTCTGAAATGCCAAGATGTGTAATATCCCACTTACATATCTTTTTCTTTAAAAAACATCTCATGCCTGAGCTTGGAACATAGGGTTTTGACACTGGTTCAAACTTGTCCAAAAGAATAAACTGGCCCATGTGTGTTTGCGTTGGAATCCAGATCCCTGGTGGTCTTTGGGGGTCTCTCATCACGGGTGTTACACTTGCACATTCTCCTTGAACTGTAGATTATGGTCCGAAACCTATATCTGTATATCAGTAGCTAAATGTGCATGTGGGTGTAATATTTAGAAAGGAGAACAAGAGAGGGTAATAAAATCAAATGCACACTAGTGAGTTACATGTATAGTATTATTAAGTATGTCTTTTGAATGATCTCTCGAGGTATAACACATTTTCAAGGCAGAATAAGTCATTAAATGGTTAGTGTCCACATGTGATTCCATGAGGGCCTATAAGGTTATTAAGGCCTGAATTTTGCTTCATGTTTTTCAATGAATATTCCCAAAGATGTAGTTCAAAGAATAACAGGTCACAAGTTTAAAAACACTGAGAAAAAGCCTTTAAAAAAATGATTGTCATAATTATAAAATGTTTTATTTCCTGAGTAAATGTACTTCTTTTAAAAATATGGTGGAGTCGAGGCTACTTCTGAGTGTGCTGGTGAGGGGAAACTACAATAAGAATATGCTGTATTCCACAATAAAAAAAGGCGGAAGAGCCAATGAATCCACATCTGAGTGACAGAATCAAGAACCAATGGGGGAGGGTAAAAAAGAGGTGGGTGGAGGGAGCGGGAGGAGAGGAATGAGTGGGAACTGTGGATGATATGTGAATTTAAAAAATAAAATAATAATAATATATATATATATATATATATATATATATATTTAACAAACCAATAGAGACCATACAGAGAAGGAAGCAGAGTGCAGGCCCCTGGTAACAAAGCCAAGGCCACTTCCTAAAGCCAGGGTGGCAGAAAGCTGTGTATTCCTACCCCCACCGGCAGACAGTCTATGCTAAAGATTAATATCTCTGTAGGATAGATCACCATACTCAGGGCAAGTTTGAGAGGGACCCTTAACTATTCCAGGGCACCGAGACCAGGGGACAAGCTTGTGTGAGGGAAGGTCCAGCCAGGCAGTTGTGGTGGAGAGCAGGTGCTGAGGAGGTGAAAGGTATAGGTGGCAAAGGCTGGCTCAGGTTAGGAAGTGAATGAAGACAGTCGAGATGCAATGTGACTGCTCTGAGCTGATGCCCACAGATAGGATGGTTCATTGCCCCTGGCAACTCCGGAACTTCCAGAGTAACACTAGCACGTCTAGCCTGGTCATTAGCACTCCTGAGGTTTTAAAAGTACTGCTCTCTGCTCAGTAGCTGCTCCTCAGATCCTCAAATCACTCTAGATAAAACACTATCCATCCCTGGGGCAGGGGGACCGTGTCTGGGAGAGAGACAGTCGGCTCCGCCCACAGACTGCAAAGATAAGCGTGGCCAGCAGATGTCCCTGTTACGTTCCTAATGCACAAAGAAGCTACCAAGGTGAAGCCAGCTCTGGCAGACATCACTAGATCAACACAGACTCAGCAGCCAAGTAAACAATGGGAAGGCAAACTCCGCTCCACCAGCGCTGTGGTATAACCAGGCGTATTCCGCTTTCAAGGACCCTGCAATTAACCCTCCACCACCTCATCTTCTTTCAACTTGGGATCGCTCTTCCCCTACTTTCTGCAACATTTTCACTTCATTATATTTAATTTCATACATTCATCTTACTTTGTTTATACTTTTTTTTTTTTAGTATTGGGCAATATTTTTGCTTTGCCACAGTTTTTTTTTTTTTTTTTTTCTTATCTCTTGTGCCTTCTTCCCCTTCTCTACACTGAAATGTATTTGACTTTTTTGCCGGGTTGTTTTATTAAAAGTAACTTTTTTTCCCTTTTCTTTCTTACATTTATTTTATTTTATTTCATTATCAAGAAATGCCTCTTCTTTTAGTTTTTTTTACAGTCTTTTTCTTCATTCTATAACGTTCTCCTTATTCAGTAAGCAACCTGACATTGTGATGCTTTATCCAGCCCTACCCATCAGCCGCCCCCCCCCCCCCCCATCTCAGCATTAAAGAGTAATGCTGGAGAGAAAGGGAAGGTAAGGGACTCACATTTGGAAGCTTTAATTCCCTGCATCATGTAACGTGACTGTATTCTAAGATGGGCCTCTTGGGAATGGAAGAGTAAAATGAGGTTATTTAGTTATACCCTAAGCCCATGTAACCTGTGTCCTTCTAAATGGAGTGATGAAAACACTTACACCGAGAAAGGCCATGTGAAGACAGAAGGAGACAAACATTTACAGTTCAAGGTCAGCTCTGAAGAAATAACCCTGCTGAGGACTTGATCTCAGAAGCTAGCCTCGGGGACTCTGAAAATACATTTCTATTGCTCGAATCACTGAGCTTTGGGTACTTTGTTGTGATTGTGGGAACAGTACAAGGGCAGAATTTACTATTATTTTTATGTTCTTGGCCATTATTTTTTATTTGTATCATCCTTTCGCATGTGCCCATGGTGCTGGCAGAGTCCCCAGTACAATATTCTGTTGGCTATAAACTGCTTCATACACCTGGCCTCCTGCCTATAATTGGAACTCATTATCATGTTAGTCCTTGGCGCTTCACTTTTCTATTAGATCATGATGTATATTTTAAAGAACTGTGCCATTTAAAGCTAAATCTTGCTGATAATAGACATTATCCACTCATGTAGAGATGAAGCATTGATTATAAGCACGGAGAATCTTAGGAGAAAATTAAAGTTCTTAGTGTAGAATGTAAATTTTAAGAGCTTGAGATATCAAAGCTCGATCAGAAGGGGGTACTCTGGTGCTTGTACAAGGGAGGGTGTGCCGATGAAAGGAGACTTTTGGCAGATGGAAGGGTTGAGAAACTCCATGTAAATTCTATTTAAAATCTCTTGGCTTGTTTAGCTTTGCTAATTGAATCAATATTTCTTGTGTGTGTTTTTTGTCTTAACAAAAACACAGTACTAACAGAATGCCTTAGGCATTTGCATTGTGTTTGTCTTTGGGAGATTTTTTTTTAGTGTTAGAATTCCCTCAGCCATTCTGTAATTCTTTATTAAGTTTTAATGTGGTTCGAATTCTCCAGCTGTAGGCAGCATATCCTTTCTGGGCTGTGCCAGCAGGCTAATCGTTCCCTACAGTGTGGTTCCGAGCTCCTTCTGGTGGCGAAAAGCTATAATGACACATCTATCTGTAGTATCGGCATCCCTTTCAAGGTCTGGTGACCACTGAGACCTGGGCATCAAAGCAAATTAAGACAAGACTTTGTCTGCAACACAGTGAGAAGGAATCGTGTTCGGCTTTACAATGAAGATCATTACTGAGACCTTGACTGAGAAAAGATCCCAAGCTTCTGCCAAAGAGAGCCTAAAAGATAAACTTTGCATTTGCATTGTGGCTACATTTGGCTAGAGTGAAGGGTTTGGTGGTGCAGTTTTGCTCATATTAAGTTACTCTTGAGAACAGGGACATTGTGATAGATTGTTTCTAGATTTTGTAGTACGTAGTGACAAAATGTTAGAAGGAAGAACTAAATGATTTCAGATGGAGATAATCACCTCTTGTTCTCTTTGTCTATGTCTATGCCTTTGTCTATGAATGTAGAAAGTGATCTGTCTGTCTGTCTGTCTGTCTGTCTACCATCTATCTAATGGTAGAAAAGCCCATACCATAAAATGCACCATCTTAACCATTTAGAAATATACAGTTTGGTGTCCGAGCTGTTTGCACTGCATCTTTGTTTGTAAATATTCTGTCATGTTGCTCTTGTTGTTAATTCATTCACACTGTAAAGTTGAATTTAAATAATTCACTGTAGTCTGAATATTTATGGTCTCTCCAAATTCAGTCCATTAACCTCTAACCCCCACAGTGACAATGTTGGGAGGTGGGTGTAGTAAGAGATTTCTGTCCCGGACTTTCCGGCCTAGCCTCAAGGTTTAGACCCGCAGACCCACAGACCCACAGGCAGAGACACGTACATTAATTTTAGGCTGATCGGCCTAGGGCCCAGGCATATAACTTCCTAACTCTTTACCCTTAATCTAACCCATGACTCTTATTCTGTTCAGCCATGGGGCTCAGTATCTTTTCTCAGAGCAGCATAGTTGTCCTCTGCCTCTTCTGGCTTCTTTCTGGAATTCTGCTGCATTCTGCCTGTTCCTAGAGTTTTCTTAGTCTGATAGCCCCACCCATACTTCCTGTCTCCCTTTGGCCAATCAGTGCTTTTTATTAAACTCATAGGCAGAGACAATTATTTACAATGGAATAACATAATCCCCCTACAGAGCCCTGATGAACCAATGCTTTCACATGAAGGTTAAAGAGACCACTTAGCCCTTCCTTGCCAGATAAGAGCCTACCAAGAAATCACCACGTGTCTCTTGCCTCAATCTCCCGGTACTTTAATTTTGAACCCCTTTCCCTGGCTTCAGAATTGTGAGAAGTGAATTGTAGACACTAATAAGCACTCACCACTGTCTATCACTTTACTATTGGAGTGTATGATAAGGTTAAAATGAAATAAAATATATTAATGGTATTACAAATATGTCAGATATGTGATAAACTAACACAAAATAGTAAAGAATAAATGTAAAAACAAGGAACAGACTAGACATGGTAAAATGAGTGTTTCTTTATCACAAATCACAACATTAGAAATTTAAACACTAGTTGCAAAGGTTGTATCTAAAACTGCAATGTTCCTATCACAGAATCCAGAACTCATTTGTATTGAAGAGACAGTAAACCTCCCCATTCTAGAAGAGAATTGATTTTTTTTTAGACATAGAGGAAGTGTTGATAATAAAATAGATTAAGTAATGCATACATAGGTGAAAATAAAACACCACTATTAAATTAACATTCTGTTTTCTAAGTAATGTAGAAATAGATTTTTTACATCTTTCTAGAAAAAAGGGGGAATTTAAGATTATTCAGGAAATGCCAGCATTTTTGTAATGGGGGAAGGGAAGCTATCTGTAGACTATTTAGAGGTTACAAATTACTTAATTTGTATTTTATCATTGGATTCATAACAAGAGAGTGGATGAGATGGACAGTGTTATTATTTTCATTCTCAACATGTGTGTGAGAAGTAGACACTAGGGAATAAAATGATGGAGAATGTTGATCACACTGGATGTCAGTCACTCTGGGCACAGGACAGGAGGCTTTTGTGTCTTTTCTGATCTACTTCAATTCCTCAGGGAAGAACTGTATAGAAAGAAAATATACTGTGATAAAGTTTATGTTTCTTAAAACAAGATACTTCTTATCATAAGTGCAAAATCCCATGACATTGAACAGTTAACTGACAGGGAGAACAATCAAAAGAATGTTGAGTCAAGTCTTTAACGACTTTATTTTATTTTTAATAAAATGTATATTTATTAATTATGAGACTGTCTTTATCAGAGAAGTTCTAAAAGAAATAAATGCTGATTACACAGTTTGAAAATCTTTTAAGGAAAAATTTGGATTGTTAGAATTAACCTTTTGACTTGATCTGTAAGTCTTAGCTTTTGGCTGTGGATCAGTTCTTAGAAGTAAATGAAGAAATTATTAGCCTTTTAATTGAGTAACAACACAGAGGTGGGTTTGAGCTTTTAAAGGGATCTCTGATATATTTTATAATACATTTAGAGTTTCCACCACAATAGTGATTCTTTCATGAGAAAAAAAATGTATTTTTCTTAATATTTTACTTACGCTTTCAGGTCTGGAATGTCAACCTACAGGTTGTGCAATACTGATTTCTGTTTCCCATCTTTAGGCTCTACTTTTCCAACTACAAAATGTTATTTTTATGTTTATTAAAATTTAATATTGTAATAGATGGTAGATTTAAATAGTTTTTTAGAAGCAGAAAAATTTTGTGTCTGTACTGGCACAAAATTATTTCTACAAATGAGTTTATAAATAAGTTCCTGACTTGACTAAATCCTGCAGAAAGTCATAGTCAGCACAGACTCCTCCCACTCTACCTGCTACCTCTTCTGCTTTGCTCTTTGAAACAGAAGTGAACATTAAAAGCAGTTTACAGTAGGTCATTTGATAAAACAAGGTGCAGGGGTATTGTGTTGTTTCTTGGTAAATAATTGTCCCACCCACTGGTTTAATAAAAAGAGTTGATTGGCCAAAGGCAGGCAGGAAGTGTAGGCGGGGCTACCAGACTAAGAAAATCTCTGAGAGCAGAGTGCCAGAAGAGCACCAGAGAGAAGCCAGAGGAACCCGAGGACAACCATGAAGCTCTAAAGAAAGGTACTGAGCCGCATGGCTGAACAAGAGACATGGGTTAGATGAAGGGTAGAGAGCTAGCAAGTGATATGCCTGGACCTGAGGCTGATAAGCCAAAAACTAATGAAAGCGTCTGTGTGTCTCTGTAGGACTGTGGGACTGTGGGACTGTGGGTCTTCGGGTCTGCAGGTCTGTGGGCCTAGACCTTGAGGTTAGGCCCGAAAGTCAGGGCCAGAAACTTCCTACTACAGTAGGGGTATTGTGTTGTCTCATGGTAAATAATTGTCCCACCCACTGGTTTAATAAAAAGAGCTGATTGACCAAAGGCAGGCAGGAAGTATGGGCGGGGCTACCAGACTAGGAAAAGTCTGAGAGCAGAATGCCAGACAGAGCACCAGAGAGAAGCTGCAGGATGCAGAGGACAACCATGCAGCTCTAAAGAAAGGTACCGAGCCGCATGGCTGAACAAGAAACATGGGATAGCTTAAGGATAGAGAGTTAGCAAGCTATATGCCTGGGCCTAAGGCTGATCAGCCTAAAGCTATTGGAAGCATCTGTGTGTCTCTGTGGGGTTGTGGGTCTGCAGGTCTGTGGGCCTAGACCTTGAGGTTAGACCTGAAAATCCGGGCCAGAAACCTTGTACTACAACAAGGCAAAGTGAGGAAGAGGGACTAAGGAGAGAAAAGGCAAGCAGCTCCTCATCAGGGTGACAGGACCACCTGCTGCTCAGCATTAGGCTACAGGAATGTGATAAGTCAGGGAGTGCAGCAGTGTGCTCCTGAGTGCATGCTTTCAGGAGCAGTGAGGACACTGGATGGGAGACATAGCAGTGAGTTCCCGGGCTATTTTCCTACAGGAGCTCTCAGAGATTCATATTGTGATGTGCCATCTCACAATGTGGTTTGGGAAAATCTTTTCCTTGGTCCCAGTGTGGTGCCTGTAGGAGATGAGGCCCTACTGGAAAGAAATTAGGTTTCAGAGGTGCTTCCCTAAGAAGCAATCATTAATGCTGTTTTTGTGAATTAGCTCTTTCCACAGCAAGTTGGCCCTCAGGAAATCAGACTTCCTGTCTTTTTTTATCTGTGTTTCAATGATGGCATCCACCATAATACCCCATACCAGATGCCCAGTCAGTATTGCTGGCCAGTCTTGAACTGTGAACTAAGTACATTTCTTTTCCTTTGCTTAAATAACATGCTGACATCCAGACATTTTGCTATAGGAACAAAACAAGGACAAACATTATAGTTATCAATCCAAGCAGAAGAAATAAAAGACATGATCCATGGATATCTTTAGTCCAAAATTATGAGCAGAGACCTGACACGCTGGCACAGGTGTGTAATCCCAGAATTTGGTGTAACAGGCTCCCAGACCTTAATAGGCCCTTAGTAGCGTAACTGGCTCCATGGTAGAAGTACCATTCAGGCCTAAAATTCACCTGCCAAACAAAAGCAAAGACCTAATCCAAAGTCCATAGTTCTTGGAAAGTCTCTAAATGTACTGACCTCACGTTATGGGTAGTTTTGCTTCTGGGTAGTTGTTCTTGCTAACTGAAGTATGACAACTAAGGATTTGTTTATGTTTGTTTGTTTTGCTTAAAAGATCGCCTGAGAAAGGTCCCAGGCTATAGTGGGATCCTGAACACCCAGCATAGTTGCTTGTGGGCTAGCAAAGACTTTCTGTTGGCCTAAACCTATGTCAGAGTAGCCTTCTGTGGTAGATACATCATGGCACTGGGAGGTGGAGGCAGGTAGATTAATGTGAGTTCAAAGCCAACTTTGCCTACATAGGGAGACCTTGTCTCAGACAAACAAACATATGACATTTACTGACACAAACATTCCAAAAAAGAAAAAAGAAAAAAGAATAAATTAGTTTGTGACCTATAGGCAGTCTTCTAAGAATGTAGCTCTTTCTGTGATTTTTGAGCCCGTCAAAGGCAGTTGCATACAGATAATGGCTTTGATTTGGCCAGCACTGTTTCCTTTATTCCCCAAGCCCAGCCCTGTAGGCTTACTCAGCAGAGGACTGGTTCATGCTATACTTAATTCTGCAAGTGGTTACTTCATGACATTAAGTAAAATCCCATTTACTGACTTATAAGCTTTAAGTGAATGAACTTCAATTTTAGATGTAACTGTGATGCTCATTTTTAGCTTTTAATTCTAAACATTTTAATTAGGATGTTTTCCAGTTTCTTCTTGCATCACTATGAATTTTCCTTCTAAACTGAAGATATTAGTATCATGGTATTTCTACCTCACCTTAGCTCTACTTACGTTGCTCTATCAGAATACCTGAGACTGGGAAATTTATGAAGAACAGAAATTCCTTAGCTCATATGTTTTAGAGGCTTAGACATCCTACAGTTTGAGGGCTCTTTCTTACATGGAGAAAGTCTTGGTAGAATGGCAAAGAGGGAAAGCAGGGGAAAGGAAGAGAGAGAGAGAGAGAGAGAGAGAGAGAGAGAGAGAGAGAGAGAGAGAGAGAGAGAGAGAGAGAGAGAGAGAGAGATTGATTTTAATCTTATTCCTTGAATTAATCAACAACCCCAGGTCTAGTGCCCTTCTTTGTACCTACACCCCCTCCTCACAATTAGGTTTCCAGTGTGTGCTTCTTTTGGAAGGACATAATAAAACCACAGGGCTCTTTTATTTTCCTTTTTCTGTAAATTTGCTTTTATTTTTATATCATAAATGTTGCTAAAAGTTGTCCCTATGTGTCTGTATGTGCCTATGGGTTGTCCCTGTGTGTCTTTATGTGCCTGTGGGTTGTCCCTGTGTGTCTGTATGTGCCTGTAGGTTGTCCGTGTGTGTCTTTATGTGCCTGTGGGTTGTCCGTGTGTGTCTGTACCTGCCTGTGGGTTGTCCCTGTGTGACTTTATGTGCCTGTGGGTTGTCCCTGTGTGCCTTTATGTGCCTGTAGGTTGTCCGTGTGTGTCTGTACCTGCCTGTGGGTTGTCCCTTTGTGTCTGTACATGCCTGTGGGTTGTCCCTGTGTGTCTTTATGTGCCTGTGGGTTGTCTGTGTGTGTCTGTACGTGACTGTGGGTTGTCCCTGTGTGTCTGTATGTGCCCGTGTCTACTCTAGTGTGTTTGTTCCTAACAAAAAGTTTTTCTCTGTCTTTATTGAACAGTAAAAAAAGCACCACATGAGGAAAGTATGAGGCATACGTTACAGAAATCGTTAACATGGACTATCCTCTATCCAGTCTATCCTTCCTAATCTCTCCTAAAGAGTTCCACCAGCTGGTGATCAACCGTTCAGATATATGAGCCTATATGGGGTCCATTCTCATTCAACTCACCACAGCTGGTTAAACAAACAGGCTGAATACACAGTAGGAGAGCAGCCTTAAGTCTGAAGTGACTTCATGGTTTATTATTAACATTGGCTTCAAGATCCAGCAAAAGTTCTGGTCTATTGTCAGAACGTGGTCCAAAAATGAATTCTGAGTGCTCGTGAGAATACTCTAAGAACATAAGAGGCTCCTGACCTGTTTTTTCAGAACATGGAATTGTTCGGGAAATATGTTTCCATGCTTCTCCCAGGTTTAATGGGTAGGAGTGAGATTACGTCAGCTGTTGCTAGTTATATGCTTCCATGTTTTTGCTATGTAGGTCTTGTCCTTGTGACTGAACGCCTTATTTATGTCATTGTTAACCCTCAAAATATAAATTGTCTGAGGCTCTGAATAAAGTTGGCTATTGCTTGAGACTTTTATCCCCCACATCAGCTCCGTTCTCCCAGGTGCCACCCCCTCTAGAGAGGTAGATAGACTGTAAGAGATATTTTCAGGATATTGCATCACTACATCAGGCTATGCTGTCTCATGGATAAGCCTTAAGTACCTCTAAATAAGTATAGGTTGAAGCTCTAAAGAGGAGTGGAGAGATAGCATGAGGTTCTCACCCAACAGGACTGGCATTCCTGGAAGAAGAGGCTGGGGATGTGAACACAGAAACATACTCAGGCATAGTGAAGGCCAAGCAGAGAGCACTCAGCACATATCAGCTTTGACAGTACTTTCCTCTTAGAGTACTGGACTACAGAAGGGGAAATTAACTTCTGCCTTTACAGGATATTTTGTTATGGCAGTGAGAGCTGGATTGGAGCCAGGAAGGAGGTAGAATAGGGTAGCAAGAATGGGTTTAAGCAGAAGCTTGAAGAGAAAGATATCCTGGCAGTCTGGAGCCAAGAAATACCACAAAGTCACTGCAAGCATAGCAGCTTACATTTCTGCTCCAAGGAAAGTTTTCCCCAATGTAAGTGTAACAACTGGCTTCAGCAGGGGAGGGTTTTCCTTGGAGAAATTGTGTAGTTGTTACATCTCTGCTCTGGGGAAGTGTTACAGAAAAAAAATCCAAGTGTATGAAAGTGCTTCAGATGAAAAACTGCAGCTAGCTGTGAGGAAATGATGCTACCTGGATCCAAGATGATCAGAACACTGAAAATATTGGATTTATTCCTAGCTAGCTATTTGGTATACATCAAGAAACCATGCCCATGACATAGCACTATTAAGGAAAGAAGAATGGATTGTGTACTGTCACCCATAAGCTTAGGCACATTATGCTTTCCTCTACATCAGTGAGGGCTAGGCCAACTGTTATATTCATGGCTTGGCATCTAGAGTATTTATTTCATGTTTGACAAGCAGTTTTTACCTCTAACAGCTGAAAAACATGTAAGGTATAGTGCTGGGCTAATGATACAGTCAGAGCATGATTTTGGAGATAAAAATGAAATTGCTCAGTAGCTGCTTCAAGTGCCTCTTAGGAGAAGGCTATAACTAGCCTCTATTTTAGTTCTGTGCAATTGTTATATAAAATGCCATAGACCCAAAGACTTAAACACCTGAAACCCATTCACTCATGGTTCTGGAGGCCAGAACTCTGAATGAAATCAGAATTACTAGGCAAAAAATCAGGGAGCTGACAGTACCATCCCATTTAGATGTTCAAGGGGAGTGTCCATGTATTGTTACTTCCTGCATCCATTGCTTGCTAGAGTCTGTTGGTTCATAGCTCTGTCTTCAAGATCTTTGTCCTTTATAATTGTTTCATCTTATGTCTGTGTCTGAAGTGTGCTCCCAGAATGCTGGTATAGTGACATCTGTAATAGCAGTTAGGAACAGCTCTGCCAAAATGTACCTTCAATTAACCCATATGCAAAGACCGTTTCATGAATGCAAATATTTGAAAGATTAAGAAATTATCTAATATTTTGAAGGGGACAAATTTTGCTCAGCACAACAGCCCTAGTAAACCTTGTGTTCACAGCCCTGGCTATTCCCTAACATATTAAATTACCATTGGTTTAGCAGACTAATAGCAATGGTAGAAGTGAAATTTTGTTACTCTGAGAGTAGGTAACAAGAATCTGGGGCTGGGAGGTAGCTCTGTACTTGCCAAGCATACAGAAGGCCATATATGTCTTTTCCTTGAGTTATTTCTCTAAGATTTCAAGCCCTGTATTTAATAAGAGTGACAGTGAATACTTAGTTATTTTCAGATTTTAGATTAAATGTTTTAAGTGTTTCCAGTTATAGTCTAGTGTTTGTTGGGAGTCCATTACACAGCCTTTACTATGGGGGTAGGTTCCATGTAGTCCTACTTTCTTTCTGGATTTTGTCATGCAGGAATGTTGAAGTTCATCAGAAGCTTATTTTCACATTGGTCCAAATGACCATAGGATCTCTGTCCTTGTCTGTTTTGAACTGTACTATACAACATTGTTATCCCATCATTTCTGCTATGTTGTGCTGCCATTTTTATTGAGATCTAGGAACTTTTAATTTGCACTCTGATTTCTCCAATGATTATTGTCCAGTTTATGTAAAGTTTGAACCAGCCTTGTACTGTTGAATTAACCAACTGGGCGAACCTGGGCAGCACTTGGGAGGCAGAGACAGATGGATCTCTGTGCTGTGGGATATTGCTGCTGTACACTGTAAAGATGTGTTGCTCATATTGGTTTAATAAAATGCTGATTAACCAGCAGGAAGTATGGTGGGGCTATCAGACTAGGAGAATTCTGGGCAGTGGAAGTGCAGAGCAGAGGCAACGGTGAGACACAGAGGGAGGAAGATGAGATGCTGCTCTGAGAGAAGGTACCAAGTCACGTGACTAAACAGAATCGTGGGTTAACTTAAAGTATAAGAGTTAGCAAGTAATAAGCCTGAGCCATCGACCAATCAGCTTGAAATTGATATAAGCATCTGTATGTGTATTTGGGACTAAAAGGCTGTGGAACTGTCTGGGCAGGACAGAAAAGCTGACTGATTACATCTCTGAGTTTGAGGCCAGCCCAGTCTGTAGAGTGAGTTCCAGGACAGCCAGGGATACACAGAGAAACCTTGTCTTGAAACAACAAACAAACAAACAAACCCCAACAAAACAAAACAAAACAACCAACCAACCAAAAAAAAAAAAAATCCACAGCTGAGTCATGATGTGTCAATTTACCAAAATTTTATTGAGAGTTTTTGTACTATGTTTGTTGGGGAAACTGATCTGTAGTTTTCCTTTTTTGTTGTTTTATCTGGAGCTGGTTTTGGTGTTTGGTAACATTGGCTTTATAGAATAAATGCTGTAGTAAGTGTTTCTGTTTTATGCAGGTTTGAGAAGTGGTGGAGTTAGCTGTTCCCTACTAGTGTGCAAGAACTCAGCAGCAAATCACCTAGTTCTGGTTATTGCTATTGTTTAGGAGTCATTGCTTATAGTGAGTCTGTTTTCTTATATATCCTTGACTAAATTTTGGTAGCTAATATGTGTTTAGAAATTCATCTTCTCTAGTTTCTCTAGCTTTTTGAAATCTGTTTTTCATTTTTTAAAATTGATCATGTTTATTGGTTAACTTTCCCCTTTGTTCTTCTCTTATATATTACGTCATGACCTCAGTTTCCCTCAGACCACTCTTTCCAGTCTTCTCCTCCATCTCCCCTCCCCCCAGACTCACTGCTCTTCTGTTTCCTCTAAAAAAGAAAACAGACCTTCCAGATATATTAATGAAATATGGCATAACAAGTTATAGGACTAGGCACAAATCTTTGTATCAAGAATGGAAGAGGTACCCAGGAGGAGCAGGCAAAAGAGTCAGAGACAGGGCCTGTTCCCACTGTTAGGAGTCCCACAAAAGCACCCAGCTACATAACTATCAATATATGCAGATATCCCCCATTACTAGGAGTCTTCATAAAGGTTACTCAAAGATTCCTGGGAGTTTCCACTCCATTAAATTTCCATTAGACTCCAAATGTCCCCAATTCCAGCTACTTCAGTACTCTCTTCCTCCACCACCCACACACCTGATTCCCATACCTCCCCTCACACCTGTCCACCTGCAAAATCTTTTCTATTTACTCTTTGGAGGAAGATCCATATGATGCCCTTGGACCCTCCTTGTTATTTAGCCCCTCTGGATCTATGGATTGTAGAATGATTACACTTTTATAGCCAATACCGATTTGTGAGGATATTTTCAAATATAATAAAGACAGTAGGAGATATCAGAGGGATCTACCCACAGTCAAGTCTAGGAGGATCAGGAAGTGGGAACTCACACCTTTAATCCCAGCCACGGAATATCCAGGAGTGGTGACCTATTCCCTTAATCCTAACTGAGTTTGAGGTCATCTTAGTTTACAGGAGTTCCAGGCTCCCAGGCAGGCAGAGGTGGTGCATGTCTTAACTGAGCAAAGAAAGTATTTAAGGCAGATTTAGAAATACATAGCAGGCAGAAGAATCTAAGGCTCACACTGTTAGTCCCAGCACTTGGGAAGCAGAGGCAAGAGAATCTCTGTTCAAACCACACCCATTTATAAGTGAGTACATACCATGTTTGTCTTTCTGGTCTAGGTTTCTGCACACAGGATAGATTTTTCTAGTTTGATCCATTTGCCTGAAAATTTCATGATATCATTATTTTTAATAGCTGAGTAATACTTCTTTGTGCAAACATTTTCCTTATTCATTCTATATTGTTTACAGGTTCTGACTTGTTGGAGGCTGTGAGGATATAGAGCAGATATAAACTGATAGTTCAGGTATCAACACACCAGAAGAATAATTCTCTGATGGAGGAATTTTGTTAAGCAAGGCTTACAGGAACACAGACTCTGAAAACTGGTTGCTGCTGTCTGTATTTTTTTTTCTCATGTGCCACACTACATTTCTTCTCTAAAAACAGTTATGGGAGCTTTCCTACTTTTGTGTGCTATCTTGTGTATATATGTCATCTTTTGGGCACAGTTCTGGCTGTTGATGCTCAGGAAGATGATTTCTGCTTAATCTTTATAATTCTGACGAATGAAAACAATACTTTCTAATATTTTTCAAAAACTCAGGCTAACATAGAAAAATAACTATATTCTCACCTACAAAGGCAGCTTTTTACACAGAAGAAGTTCAAAACAGGCTAGATGCCCCTGCAAATAAAATGTACAAGGGCAAGTTCCCAGGTGTCTGTTTGTTGAACTAATGTCAGGTTGATAACTTTAAGACATAACCTCTTGCAGCAACTGACTTTCTGTACATACTCCTAACCTCAAGGTTCAGCCGACTAATTATTGTTTAAGTCTGGGAACACTAACCACTCAGAACTATATGTCTGCTTTATTAACCATGCCCCATCAGTGTAACCTTCCTAGCCTGAGAGGAGGGTATCATGCATTATTAGAATGGGCCAGACCCTGTATATATCTCATATTTGTCCAGAATTTTTTGTAGTAGTGAGTGATGTGAATAGTGTATAGAGAGGATGTAGAACAGAGCAATGGGAAGTGAAGAGCTGTGTGTTGAGAGACATGTATGTAGAGATATGCATATGTAAGAGGGAGATGTATGTGTAAGGAAACTGTGTAAAGGCTGTGTGAAAGAGCAGTCTATTAAGAGATGTAGTTGTGTAAAGTATATAGCTGTGAGGAGATCAAGAGATTGTCAGAGGGAATTTTTAAGATGAAGTAAAAGAGAAAATTATCATCAGATTGTGTGTGTGCGCCATTTTTCTATTATCCCTCAGGTAGAAAAGGTTAGCCCTTGTGCTATTTGCGAATTTTTTT
The DNA here is from genome assembly GCA_033318265.1 of Phyllotis vaccarum. Classification (NCBI taxonomy): domain Eukaryota; kingdom Metazoa; phylum Chordata; class Mammalia; order Rodentia; family Cricetidae; genus Phyllotis; species Phyllotis vaccarum. The sequence goes on from JARWLC010000012.1 coordinate 333,220, forward strand.
GCAGAACCTGGAGATAGTCTTGGAGCAGGATCTCCCAAAGACCACCGGTACTGGCTATTATCATGTTTGCTATAGGTTTGCTATAAATTGCTTTCATTATGTTTACTTGTGTCTCTTCTCTTCCAAGGCTTGTATTATGAAGGGGTGTTTAATTTTGTGAAAGACTTTTTCAGCATCTAATGATGATTTTTTTTTCCAGTTTGTATATGATGGATTATATCAACTGATTTTTAGATGTTGAACCATGCCTGCATTTCTTGGATGAAGCCTACTTGATCATGGAAGATTATCTTTTGATGTATTCTTAGATTTGGTGTGCCAGTATTTTATGAAGTATTTTTGCATCTATGTTCACAAGGGAAATTTGTTTGTAATTCTCGTTCTTTGTCAAGTCATTGTGTGCTTTAGGTATCAGGGTGACTGTGGCCTTATAAAATAGACTTGGCAATGTTCCTTTTGCCTCTGTTGTGTGGAACAATTTGAGGAGTATTGGTATTAGTTCTCCTTTGAAAATCTGGTAGAATTCTGTGCTAAAACAATCTGGTCATGGGCCTTTTTTTTTTTTTTGACTGCTTCTATTGCTTTTTAATGACTGCTTCTATTTCCTTAGGGGTTATAGGTATGTTTAAATTCTTTATCCAATCTTGATTTAACTTCAGTAAGTGGTATATATTGAGAAAATTATTCATTTCTTTTATATATTTGAATTTTGTGGAGTATAGGTTTTTAAAGCATGATATAATAATTCTTTTAATTCCCTCAATGTCTGTTGTTATATCCCATTTTTAGTTTCTGATTTTGTTAATTTGGATATTCTTTTCTGCCTTTCAGTTAGTTTGCATAAAGGTTTGTCTATCTTGTTGATTTTCTAAATAACCAACTCTATGTTTCATTGATTCTTTGTATTGTTTTCTTTGTTTCCATTTTTATTGATTGCAGCCCTCAGTTTGATTATTTCCTGGTATCCATACCTCTTGGCTGCCCCTTATTCTTGTTCTAGAGCAAAAGCTGGTGTGCTGGTAAGTTGTTAGTATGAGATCTCTGCATTTTTAAAAATTTTTATTGAAGGCACTTAGTGCTATGAACTTTCCTGTTAGCACTGCTTTTCATGGTGTTCCGTAAGCTGGGGTATGTTGGGCATTCATTTTCACTGAGTTCTAGGAAGTCTTTGATTTCTTTCTTTCTTTCTGCTCTGATTTAGTAGTCATTCAGTAGAGAGTTGTTTAGTTTCCATGAGTAGGATTTCTGTTGTTTTTGTTGTTGAAATTTAGTTTTATCTTGTGGTGTTCTGTTAGAATGCAAGAAGTTATTTATATTTTCTTGAATCTGCTGAGACTTTGTGAGAAAATATGTGGTCAGTTTTGGAGAAAGTTCTGTGAAGTACTGAGAAGGTATGTTCTTTTGTGTTTGGATGATATATAGATAGCATTTGAGTAATCATATCTATAAGCTCCATTATACCTTTGTTTATGTTTGGATGGCCTGTCCATTGGTGAGAGTGGAGTATTGAAGTGCTTCCCCATCAATGTTTGAGGGTTGGTGTGTGACTTAAGCTTTAGTAGCAGTTTCTTTTCAAATATGTGTGCCCTGGCTTTGGGGGCATAGATATTAAGAACTGAATAATCATCTTGGTGGACCCTTTTCCTTTCATGGGTATGATGTATCCTTCCCTGTCTCTTTAGATCAACTTTGGTTTGAAGTCTATTTTGTGAAATATTAGAATGGATACACCAGCTTGTTTCTTAGGTTCATTTGCTTGGAAAATCTTTTTCCATCCCTTTATTCTGAGGTAATATCTGCCTTTGATATTCAGGTGTGTTTCTTTTATGAAACAGAAGGATGGATCCTGTTTTTGAATCTGTTCTGTCAGTCTTTGTCTTTTTGCTGGGGAATTGAGTCCATTGATATTGAGAGATATTAATTACCACTAACTGTTATTTCTGTTATTTTGTACTGTTGTTGGCAGTGTGTGTGTGTGTGTGTGTGTGTGTGTGTGTGTGTGTGTGTGTGTGTGTGTGTGTGTGTGAATGCTTCCCTTCTTTTGGTTTTTCTGGTGTGAGATTACTTATTTCCTGAGCATTTATGGGTGAAGTTAGCCTCCTTGCATTGGATTTTTCCTTCTAGTACCTTTTGTAGGGACAGGTTTGTGGATATTGTTAAGTCTTACTTTATTATGTGATATTTTGTTTTCTCCATTTATGGTGATTAAAAGTTTACTGGGTATAGTAGTAGTCTGCCCCAGCCAGTGGGGTCTTCAACAGAGACTCTAGAAAGGGGAACGATGAATGATAGGAACAAGAGACATGAAGAATGGCAGCAAGACAATATTCTGACCAAACTGCAAGATTCTATTTTTCTCAGGCAGGTTTTATAGCAAGCTAAGCAGGAATTAGGTGCAGGTTGGCAAGATCTCAGAGCCAGGTTGCCTAGCAACCTAACCACAACTTGTTCTCAGTAATGGTCAGTTACACAGGTACTGGAACTTGGGCTTTTTCCAAGGGCTTTATATGATTTCTATAAAATAGCCCAGGAAGAGAGGGAGAATAGAAAATGAGTCTCTGGGAGAAGAAATAGAAACTTAGTTTCTGGCAGCAATATGACATGGCTCTTGTTTGTCCCCAACAGTAGCCTGCCTGGCATCTGTGGTTCCTTAGAGTCTTCAGATCATCTGTCTAGGCCCTTCTGTCTTATAGAATTTCCACTGAGAATTTTGGTGTAATTCTAGTAGGTTTGATGCCTTTATACGTTACTTGACTTTGTTCTCTTGCAGTTTTTAATATTCTTTCTTTTTTTCTCTATGTTTAGTGTTTTAATATGTGACAAGGGAACTTTCTTGTTGAATATATTTTCTGTGCCTTTGAGCTGGTATTCTTCTTCAATTCCAGTTATTCTTAGGTTTGGTCTTTTTAAGGTGTCCCATATTTCCTGGATGTTTTGTGTCATGACATTTTGTTTTAGTGTTTTCTTTGACTGACATATCTATTTCCACTATTGAATCTTCCACTGAAGAGATTCTCTCTTCTATCTCTTGCATTCTGTTGGTTATGCTGCATCTGTAGTTCTAATTTATTTCCTCAGGTTTTCTATTTCCAACTTTGGTTCAGTTTGTGCCTTCTTTATAGCTTTTATTCAATTTTTAAATCTTGAAATGCTTCCTTCACTTGTTTGACTACTTTTTCTTAGTTTTCTTAGATTTCTTTATTTTCTTCCAGGGATTTGTTCATCTCTTCCAATTTTTTGTTTGTCTTTTCTTCTATTTCTTTAAGGGATTTTTTTATATTCTCTTTTATATTATTTTTATAACGTTGTTTTTAAGATCATTACCTTCTGCTTTTTTCTTCATTGCCTTGATCAAGTCTTATTGTTGCAGAACCACCTTATTCTGGTGGTGCCATATTGTTCTTTATGTTGTTATATGTATTCTTGTATTGGCATCTGCCCATTGCTTCCTGGATCACTACAGGATTTGTCTGAATCTCATAAGCTGATTTTGATGCAGTCTTGTGTCTCAGAAAGCCTCTCTCGGTCTGATCTGGGTTTTTGGTTCACTTGGAGGTAGTGTATTCTGTGTCACAGTGACATCTCTTAATCCAGTAGGTACTAAAAAACTGAGGGTCTCAGATAGCTGCTCTTAATCCAATAGGAATTGAGAATCTCTCTTAGTCTCTTGGTCTCTTAGTCTCTTGGTCTGATGTTTGCAGACTATCTCTTAGTTTGATGTGTACAGAGGATCTGTGGGTTTCCAGTTGCCACTGAGGTCACCAGATGATGGTGTGGTTTGGGGGATGGGCAGGGTTTTGTAGCTGGGGGTGTCTAGCAATCAGATTTTATGGGGCCTCTCATCTGCAGGGGTTTTCCCTGCTGCCCTGGATTTAGGGCAGAGAAGAGTGGAGTTGGGCACTTTCTTTTCTGGTCCAATCTATTTGAAGTTCTGTATGCCTCTGTACATTGGTAGGCATCTCCTTCTTTAAGTTAGGAAAAAATTATTTTATGATTTTGTTGAAAATATTTTCTGTGCCTTTGACCTGAGTTTCTTCTTCTTTTCATCATTCTTAGGTCTGGTCTTTCCATAGTGTCCTAGTGGATGTTTTATGTCAGGATGCTTTTAGAATTAATATTTTCTTTGACTGATGTTATCTATTTCTTCTCTCATATATTCAACACCTGATATTCTTTCTTCCATCTCTTTCATTTTGCTGTTGTTGATGATACGTAGTTCCTGCTTGCTTACTTAAAATTTTACTTTCCAGAATTCTCTCTGTTTGTAAGTTTCTTTCTCTCTGTCCCTTTTCATCCCTTCCTTTCTTTCTTTTTGGCTTTCTTTAAATAATTTATTTTTTCCAATTCTTTTGTCTTTTCCTCTAGTTCTTAAAGGGATTTATTCATTCCCTCTTTAAGGATCTCTACCACCTTCACAAAGTTGGTTTTAAGGTCATTTTCTTGTGCTTTAGCTGTGTTTGAATATTTAGGGCTTGTTGTAAAAGCATAGCTGAATCTGGTGGTGATATATTGTGTTATTGGCTGTTCTTTTATACTGTTGTCTAGGCATCTGGGTTTGAGGTGATTATAGGCTCAGATGATGATTTCTTTGAGTTTGTCTTTGTTGGATGGGTGTTTTGTTTCTTGGTTTCTGTTTCCTCTTTGGTCTTTTGATTGGAGTGGCCTCTGGCAGCCTCTGTTGAGCAAGAGATTTCAGTCTGAGTTGGAGGTTGGAATTCTGGTAGCAGAAGTGTGGCCTCAGGTTCATCAGGGGGATTTCTCCATAGGTTCTGGCATTAAGTGTGGCTTCTAGCAGAGGAGGTTCTGGCTGGAGTTATGGATCTGTATATGATAAGGAACAGAGGAGTGGCAGTTGGGGGTAGCATGCATGAGCAATAAGGGAGTGGGGGCAGGCCACGGACAGGAGTCCAATCTGGGGTTCTGGCCCCCAGGTGTGGTTTCTAAGAATCTATGTTTTTAAAGTGCTCACTAGTAATGCTATAAATTTCATTGCAGTCTATTTTAATAGTGTCCTTTTAGTCCTAACTTTTTAAGTCTTCTGTCTTCTTTTGTTAGTTTGGCTTAGGGTATATCAATCTTATCGTTAAAAAAGCCAAAATTTAATTGGTCATATGCATTGGTATTTTAGTTGTAGCTTTATTAATTTTTGTCCTAATTTTTATTATTTACTGCTCTCTACTGGGTTTGATCTTAGTTTGTTCTTTTATGATTACATTTTTTAATTTAAAAATTTAAAATATTTTCATTTTAGCTTACATATATGAGTACTTTGCTTGCATGTATACATATGCAGCACATGTGTATTTGGTGCCTACATACATAAAAAAAAAAAAAAAAAGGCATCCGATCCCCTGGAACTGGAGTTATGCATGATTGTGTGCCCGAATGTGAGTGCTGGGAACTGAACCTGTGTCCTTTGCAAGAGCAAATGCTCTTAATGGCAGAGCCATCTCTTTGGTACTTCTCTGAGTTTTTAAAATGTAAGCACTTGTAATTATAAAATTTCCTCTTAGAACTGACTTAGCTTTATTCCAGCAGTACTGCTAACTTGTGATGTCAATATTATTTGGTTCTGGGAACTTTTTAGTTTCCTAGTTTCTCCAGTGACTCAGTGTTCAACAAGAGTGTATTGTCCAGTATCCATTTGTACAATCCCTCTTCTTATTGACTTACAATTTTATTTTATAATGTATGATCAGACATAAGAAATTACATAAATTTTTGTACTTGCTATTTTGTTGTGTTTACCTTTATATGTGAGTTGACATTTTATTTTACAGGTTCTTTTTCAGATAAAATATTATGTTTATTAGAAACATTTTTACCTTGAGTATGCAAAATACAAGCTATACGAAGTATTAATTTTTGACTCTGAAATTTGAAAACAAACAAAATAGAAGTTTCATTCAATCTGTGTCATATATCTATTAATACAAAGAACTAGATAGAAAAACATATTTGTTCTGCTTAAGACACCTATGAGAATATTCACTGGACAAATTACTGCATATCAGAAACCCCAGTGTCTAACAGTCTATTTATACAAATGTTAAAGAAGAAAACTAGCTGGGGTACCTGAGTAAGGTCATAAATATATATCAGAAAAGAAAAATAGCTATTCATTTGTTAAATATTTTCATTTTTAAGTATGCATTTCTTCAAACTTTGGCTTCCCCATTTGATACCTTAAAAACTATAACTGACCAGGTACTGCCAATGATGTTATCAGAACATTTTCTGTACCTTAATTTATTTTTGTTAAGAGCTATTTTTATTTTTGTATATGTGTATGTTTGTGTGTTTATGTGTGTCCACATTTCCACCATGTGGTTGTGGTATTTAGGAGACTTGAAGAATGCATCATATTCCTTGGAGTTGGAGTTGAAGATGGTTGTGAACTTTTTGATGTGGGTTCTGGGAAATAAACTTGGATCTTCTTGAAGACTAGCATATACTTGTCAGGAGCCAGAAAAACCTAGCAATGGGCAATGCCATTTTGGGACCAGCATATTAAGCTTACTTTTCCCTAGAAGAATTCCTCCCCAAAAGCCAGGAAGTCTCCCGTGCTGTTAACCTCATTAGTTGAGTCCCTTCCCAGGAATTAGGTAACCTTCCTGGGGTTGAAGAATAGCTAAGATTAGATAGGTTTGTGACAATACACCCTGTTGGCAGAATAGCCTGCTGCTGAGTGAATTCCTCATTTGATTAGTCTTTGACTTACCCTTCTCTCTGAAGGACTATATGCACTGCTGAGAAGCATACAGTTTCAGAGCTTTATCAGAATATTGTCTTGCTCTTGTTATTTGTGTTTCTTGTCCCTTCATTTCTCCACTCTCTTCCTTAGGTCCCTGTAGTTAGACCCTGTGGGCTGGGGCAGATACTCTTAATGCTGAACCATCTCTTCACCCCAGTTCTCTTTCCTTTAACTAAATATGGTTTAGAAGGCAAAGAGAACAATGAACATATTCATGTTTCCATTGAACTGAAAGACAATTCAGAAGAATTTTGGCTCCACCATCTCCTTCTCATGGATCTAACGCATACCCTGGTACACACAACTCTCATTCACCTCCCTGGAATTTCAGAAGTTCAGCTCATTCAAAGTGAGTTTGGAATTAAAATGAAGGAAAATCCAGTCTCAGACCACATCTGTTCCTTGTCTTTTGGTGGAATGAGCTCTTAGTAATAGCACAGAGGATTTATAGATGATCTTCCACATGGATCCTGAGAACCATTTCTAAGGCCTATGATCACATGGTCAGGATTTTCGTAGTCACAATCCCACTCTTTGTACCGGTTTCCTATGTTAGTTGCTCTTATTATCACTGTGACAAAATGTCAGACAAAAATAACCTTTAAAGTTTATTTATGTTCACAGTGTGAGAGGTTATATTTCACAATGGCCTAAGAAGCGGTGTGCTAGAATTATAAGACTTTCCATATCATATCTTTAGTCAGGAACCAGAAAGAGATGAATAAAATAGATAACAAGTTGTCCCGCGCGCCTTCTTTGCCCGCAAACAAGACGCAGTACAACAGGATCCTTCTGCAGCAGGTTTATTGAAGCTTCACACACTGGGGCAAAGAACGGAAGACCCCGAGCCTCCCAGGCAGGCCGCTTTTATAGGCAACATTGTTTATCTCTGACATGGGCCTTTCCCATTGGTCAGCACACCCTCACCCGATATGATGTATCTGTCTGGGGGCCAGGCTTCTTGCTGGAAAATTACAAGGTGTCATGCGCAGTGACTTGTTTACTAAGGAGCTTCCTTAAACCGCTTAGTCATGGGCCGGATACAGGCGCTGTCTTTAGGGTGCGGGCTGGCTCCCTACAACAAGTCTTCAATATTTTCTTTTATTTGAATGTTAAGGTGAATGTTTAGGAATCCAATTCATGGGAAAGTGTGATCACGTTCAGGGAGTGTCTTACACTTTTTCTTAATTTTCCCTAAAAATATCTTTATAGACACACCTAGAGGTGCGCCTCATCCAATAACCTCAGTGTTTCTTAATTCAAGTTCAAATCAAACTCTACTATAACAGATATTCAACATTTTTCTTACAATTTTTTGTTGGTTAAATTTTTCTCCTGATCAATGGCTATGTACATAATTTGCCCACTTTTAATTGAATAATTTATTTTATTTGCTGTTAGGCTTTTAAAGTTTTAAAATACCCTATATACCTTATATACAAATTGTTTGTTAGATGAATATATAACAGGAATTTCACCAACTTTTGGTAGGTTATCTTTTCACTCTGTTCTTAAATCTTTTATAAAAATCAGTTCATAGACCACTGACCAGAACAGAGATACTAGAATTACATCTACCATACCTCGGTCAATTAACATTCCACAAAGGTACCGGACAAATGCATTAGAGAAAGAATAGAATCTTCAACAAATGGTGCTGGAGAACTCTGGCTCCATATAGAAAAGATCAAAAGTTGACCCATTACCCTCACTCTCTATAGCAATCAACTAAAAACGATCAAACACATAACAGCAAGACTTTAAACTGTACTAGAAAAAAGAGAAGTACTTCAAAACATAGAGTAGGCATCTTTTGTTTTTAAAATAAGACCCAACACTCAGGAAACAAGTGTGCACAAAGAAACAAACAGGACAGTGAAACAAACATGGCCAGGGAAACAGAAATGCACAGGGAAACAGACATGGACAGGGAAACAGACATGGACAGGGAAACAGACATGGACAGGGAAACAGACATGGACAGGGAAACAGACAGGGACAGGGAAAAATGGAACAGGTGGAACTAAACAGTATGTTTCCTCATGCAGCAGTAGAAAGAAAATAAGATAAAAAAAATTGCTATGTAGCAAAGTGTTGCCCAGTCGCAAGACCCCCAAAGAGACCACCAGAGACACAAACTCTCTGAAATGCGAAAGCAAGGTTTATTGAAAAATGCAAGTTGCGACAAGGACCTCGTCTGGCTCACCAGCATGGCACTGGCCAGAGAAGGTACCTGCCCCTCTGCAAGCTGGGTTTTTAAAGGCAAAACCCACAAGGTTATACATCAATTGGGTGTCTAAGTATGGATACAATTATGATTAGCTCATTTTGGGGAACTTCCCAGATTTCCTCTGTTATCTTAGCCTACTGCTTGTCTAACACTCCTCTCTATACTATCTCCTGGGTTGGGACATTCTCTGGATATAAAATGTCCCTAGGCTACTTCCTGTGCTGGGACATTCAGTGGTTAATTAGCTGCTATCAGATAGCCCCTAGGTCATCTCCTGTTTGTACTTTGGTCTCAGTAGAACTCAGGCAGGCCTGTTTCAAACTGGGGTCAAGAAACTTTTGCTCAAAATTGGAGGTTCTTTTCTGGTTCTTGACAAAGAATTCATGGATGTCTATTAACATCATAGTGACCGATATAGTGCATTATTGTCAGACAGTTATATGGAAAGTGGCTGCAAGAAAGTATAACAGGTTAACTGCTGTGACAAAAGCACTTGCTTTGCCAAATTAGTTGTTGCTAACATACAATGCTAGAACCACAATGCCTAAGAACCAGGCTCATTTATTCTGTGTTGTCCAAATTTATTTATTTCTTGTAAGTCAGGATCTTGAAGACTATCATCTCAACTTTAAACTTGCCAACCTCCTGCCTCAGCCTCCTGAGTGCTGGGATTATACATTTATACTGTTTTATCAACTTGTTCTTTAAATTTAATTTCATTTCTACATTCTGGGAAGCCCATCATTAGACCTCTTTTCTACTTAGCATCCAAACAGTATCTTACACTAAAAATATAAATAACTCTTAAAGTACCACAGTTTTTACAAATTAAAACACATTAAAATTTCAGTCTCTTTAAAATATCAAATCTCTCTAAAAATCAAAATCTCTTTTAAAATTTATGACTCTTAGGTGTGAACTCATAAAAATAAGAATTAAATTAAATACTTTCTTACTTAAAGAGGGAAGAACTAGGGCAAATTCTAAATCAAATTAAAGTAAAACCAAACACCAACTGTATAAACAACACAATGTCCAATGTTTGGGATCATCTCATGGTCTTCTTGGACCCTCCAAGGGGCATGGGCTACTTCATCTGCTTTGCACTCTGCAATATACATAGATTGTCATCCAGTCTCTGGCTGGCTCCATTCCATGACTGATGTTGTCCCAAGGTACTGGCATCTTCCTAACTGCTGGGGTCCTCTGTAGACGCAGTTTATTTAGAAGGCACCAATATCAGATAGATATTTATTAAAATATAAACCAACACTCATGGTACAGGTAACAGATTACAGTAACACCTGAACAGGGACTGGAGTCTGGAACGGTGGACGAGTGATGGACAGACGATGGACTCCGATCCTCTCTCCAACAGCCAGGAACCAGGAAGAGAACATATCGTGTTCCAGAAGCGCCTTTTCAATGGTCTTTCCCTGCCCCCTTCAGGGGCCCAGTACTCTGGATAAGTGTCTTTCGACCTTTTCAGCTGACACCTGAGTCCCACAACATCTCCCCCTTTTGTCTAACTAAGAAGGTTTTAAACTAAGACTATGTACAGTAGGAATCACTATGAGGTAGTATCTAGGAGAGGACAAAGTACAATTTTTAATCAAAGCCTAACCTATATAAGGTATATCAAATAGTTCTAGAATATTCCCTGCTCCCTTCAGGGGCCCAATACTCTAGATAAGTGTCTTTCGACCTTTTCAGCTGACACCTGAGTCCCACAACAGTCCTCTGCTGCAACTGGGTTGTACTTTTACCAGTAGCCCTATTTTAGTCAGGGTTCTCTAGAGTTTCAGAACTTACAGAATTAACCCCCCACCTCTCCCCCACCTTCTAAAATATATGGGAATTTATTGGGATCAGTGGCAGGCTGAAGCCCAAGAATGGTTAGTTGTGAATGGAAAGTCCAAGTACCCAGTAGTTGTTCAGCCCCTCGAGGCTGTATGTCTCAGCTGATCTCCCATATATGCTGGAATCCTGAAGATTCCAATGTCAGTGAAGGAATGGGTGTACTGAAAAGACAAAGGCAAGCAGGTGGAGAGCAAACCCACCCTGTTCCTTCTTCCCTTGTTCTTTTATAGGCTTCAAGCAGATGGTGTGGCTCATGTTAAAGGTGTGCCTTCCAGCCTCAAGGTCTGAATTAAAGGTCTGTGTCATCCAGTCTCAAGATCTGGATCTGGATCAAAGGCATGTTGTCTTGCCTCAAGATCCAGATCACAAGTGTGTCTTCCGTTTCTGGAATATAGTTCATTCCAGACATAGTCAAGTTGATAGTCAAGAGTAGTCATCACAAGCCTCTCCTAAGCTCTCTTCATGGCCAAGTCTCAATTTCTCTGCATGATTTCCTCAATCCTGGGCCATCAGCTGCTAGTGAGACCATGTCTTCACCAATGGCCTCTACTGACCTCTCACAGTGCCAAGCCTTAACTACTCTCCATGAGTCCTTCATGCCTTCAAATCCAGTACCATCTGGAAGACTCTCACACTATTAAGTTTGGCTATCAGCTCGAGGTGCAGCCTTGGTTGCCTCTGGAGCACAGCTTCTGTATGCTGATTCTCTCTAAATAATTTCCATGGGCCCGGATGGTAGTTCAGGCCACTCAGATTTGCATGACTCCAGCAGAGGCTCAACCTTTGGACTCTAGCATGGCCCTTTGTGGTGGTTCAAATTCTTGACATCTGCATGGATGTTGGTGGCAATACAAGCTATAGGTCTCAGACCCCAGCTGCAGTGAGACTATGTACCTAGACATGGTCCTTGATGGTGGTCCAGGCCTGGGTGTTTCCACAGTCCTAGTTAGCGTAGGTCACTCAGGTTGGCATGGTCCCAGCTGCAGCAAGGCTGCTGCCAAGGGCTATGTCTAAGCCCATAGCCATGCCACAGTCATGGTCTATGTCTGTGGCTCCTGTAACCATTGAAAGGAGTGAGAATAGGGATTCACAGAGTTGGTCCTTGCCCCTCACCAACTGTACCATTTAGATGAATAAACCCTGTACTTCAAGTGTACCAGTACCTCATCCCTGTACCTCAGCTCTACTGTGCTGCCCTTTTTGGTGGGGATGAGAGTAAGCTGGCCCTGAAGATGTGAGAGGGGGAGAAGCTGATTCTGCCTCTCACTGGCTGCAGTGCTCAGGAGAGCAGGTCCTGTACTTCGCCTGGGTAGCACAGCTGACTCTGTTTTTTGAGTCACAGGTGATATGGCCCCAAGAATGTGCTTGGGAGATCTGGTCCCACCCCTTATCTGGCATATGGGGAAGTGGGTGAAGGAGAGATGACATCCTTTCTCCATTACAGGATAGTGGGTCCTGCATCTCACATGGACAGTACACTAGAGAAGACCCTATTGGTGGGGGTGGAGGGGAGGGTGGAGTAGGAGTGGGTGGGCGGGAGGTGCAGATAAGCTGGTTTGGTGAGTGTGAAAGCAGAGAGGGCTGCCCCTGCCTCTTCCCTTTTATGCTATGTGGTGGCATGGGTGTGAAATATGGCCCCACATGCCTCCTGCAGTGGGTTGAAGAGCGGCATGACCTGGCCCTGGCCCTTACCAAATGCAGCAATTGGAAGAGTGGGTCCTGTCCCTTGCCTGAGCAAAACTGTTGAGCTAGTTGTGATGGTATGAGTGTGGGTAAGCTGGTCCTGACCCCATGAGAACCAGAGAACTGGCTCTACTCCTTGCTGCCTGCTACATTAGGTGAGCTATCCAAGGTAGTGCTGGAGAGCTTGAGGAGACTGATGATGAGGAAAAGCTGGCAGGTTGACCAACCCAGCTACCATCCAGGTCCAGAACCAGGGCTATGAGTTGGTCCAACCCAACTACCACCTCATGTATAACTGACAGAGCATATATGTATATCATGTGTAACTGTGAGAGGGTCAGACCTGCAGAGCTATGGGATCTTCAATGGTAACAATGCAACCTCAGGATTTCCAAGTGGAGCCCCAGCTACTGCCCAGTATCTATAGTGTAGCAGAAACAAGATGCCTCTAACCAGACCAACGGCTCATTGCAGTGAACACAAATAAAAACGTATGGACTAAAGGGCATATACTCTGTGACTCACTGTATCACACTATAGCTCCCACACCAAGATTTTTGGCCTTTTGTTTGTTCTTGTTATATTGTTTTTTGGTTTTCCTTTTTACTTTTTGTTTTGTTTGGGAGGGGTAGATTGGAAGGACAGAGGGCAGAAACGAGGGGACGGGAAGAGGAATGGGTTGGGGTACATGATGCAAAATCAATAGAGAACCAATAAGAAATTAAAATAAAAAAGAAAAGGAATGCATCCCAGAAGGTTTCACCTCAGCAATGCTGGGCTCTTCTTAATTACTGCTAAGTTTTCAGTTCCAAATTTCTAGCATCAAGTATGCCAGCAAAGCAAAGGTTTTACTTTAGTGGTTCTGGTCTCTTGCTAATCACGGCTGATTCTTTAGCTACAGATAATCAGAACCACAGAATTTTAAATCACAATAGCATCCTTAAACTTCACCCTGAAACTCCACAAATTGAGCCTCCATCAGCTGCAATCCTGTAGTAGTGTGGTTTCTTGGTCTCGGGCGGCCAGGGGCCTGGACCCACAGATCTGCCCCACCAGACCGCTTAGCCACCCAGCTGCCCATTGCTCAGGCCCCCAGAAATGACTCAGATGCTTATATTAACTTCATGCTGTTTGGCCTATGGCTCAGGCACATTTCTAGCTTGCTCTTACATCTTAAATCAACCCATTTCTATTAATCTATCTGCCACGTGGCCCATGGCTCACCTGTGCTTCTTACATGTTGCTCCTTTGGGCTTCAGCTTGGTCTGCCTCTGACTCCACCCCTCCTTTCCTACCTATTCTGATTCCTCTGCGTACCTTTTCTATGGTGCCTGTCAGGGACCAATACAGCTTCTTTATTTAAAGATTGAGATTCACAGCATACAGAAAGGCATTCCCACATCACAATCCTCCCAACATTGTTATCTTCCAAGCTCCCACAGAACATCCCACAGGACTCTCAATACTCAGTGGCCATTGTGCCCAAATTTCCAAGTCTTTCCACAATCCTCCTCAAATATGGTCAGGTCTGCCACAGTAACACCCCATTATGCTGGTACCCTAGGTAGGGGTTCTGTAGGGGATTGTGTTGTTTCATGGTAAATAATTGTCCCACCCTCTGATTTAATTAAAAGTGCTGATTGGCCAAAGACAGGCAGGAAGTGTGGGTGGGGCTACTAGACTAAGAAACTCTGGGAACAGGCAGAACAGAGCAGAATGCCAGAGAGAAGGCAGAAGAAGCCGAGGATAATTATGCTGCTCTGAGAAAAGGTACCAAGCCACATGGCTGAAAAGGATGAGTCATAGATTAGATTAAGGGTACAGAGTTAGCAAATTATATGCCTGTGCCTTAGGTCAATCAGCCTCAAACTAATGAAAGCATCTGTGAGCCTCTGCGGGACTGTGGGTCTGTGGGTCTGTGGGTCCTAAACCTTGAAGTTAGGCCTGAAAGTCCAGGCCAGAAACCTCCTACTACAGGGTTCTGTTGTGATGAAACACTATGACAAAAAGCAACCTGAGGAGAAAAGAGTTTATTCAGCTTCGGTTTCCATATCACTGTTTATCACTGAAAGAAGTCAGGGCAGGAACTCACACAGGGCAGGATCCTGGAGGCAGGAGATGATGCAGAGGCCATGGAGGGATGCTGTTACTGGCTTGCTCCCCATGGCTTGCTCAACTTGTTTCCTATAAAACCTGGAACTCATAGTGCTTAGTGATGGCACCACTCACAGTAGGCTGGGTCTTCCCTGATCAGTCACTAATTAAGAAAAATGGCTATAGCTGGATGTTATGGAGGCATTTTCTCAATTAAGGTCCCTTCTTTTTTGATAACTCTAGTTAGTGTGCCAAGTAAACAAAAGACTGGCCATCACAGTGTGTATTTCATGTAATCTAAGAAAATAAAATTTAAACAATAAGGTGAAGATAAGCTCCTATTAGATCTTGACAGGACATATTTCCCTTTTTAACGAAAAATAATTTTTCATACAGTATATTTTGATTACAGTTTCCCTTCTCCTAAGTTTGCCAAAGCCATCCCTCCCAACTCCATGCTCTTTCTTTCACTATCTCCCTAGAACACAAACAGGAAAAAACAAACAAACCAGAATTAAAAAATAATTAGAAAAACACAAGAAATATGCTCCAAAACAAAACCCATAAAACATAAAATCAGAAACCATAATATTCAGGCAAAAGACTAGCAAAAAGAATTTAAAACAAAGGAATATGAGACAAGAAGTCTACAAGAATATCATTGGATTATTTTTGTGCTGATGCTGAAGACGGGGCTACTTAAGTGTAGTTAATATACCCAGTGAGAATCCATTGAGAAACTGATTTCTTTGCAAGCAGAGATCAATTGGAAATAGTTTTTTAGAAATGGGAGTCCATGTTCACTTTCCCCTCTCAGTGCTGGATTGAATCCGTGCAGGTCCTGTGCATGCTGCCACAATTTTTGTGAGTTCATATATGTTTCAGTCCTGTTGTGTCTGGAAGACATTGTTTCTTTGGATTTATCTAACCCTGTGGCTCTTAAATCTTTCCACTTCCTCTTTAGGTTCCTGAGGCCTGAGGGGATGGGTTTGATGAAGACCATGACAGGTTTTATTTTTGATGGATAGATCATACAGTGTAGCATATTCTGGAAACGGAATTAAGTTTTTGTACATATTAGAGTATGCATGTACCACAGTGTAAATTAACACTGTCATGAAAAGAAACCCTTCACCAAAATCCACATATTTTGTTATTCCATTCACATGAAGTGTCCAGAACAGGGAAATTAGTAGAGATGAAACAAATTTGTGGTTGTCTGTAAGACATTATGAATTATACCTTAGTTAATATTTTTTACAGTTTAATATTCATTTATATTGGATCTTAATGATAATATGTATTCTATTCAAAAACACAAGTATAAATGATGAAAATAATTGGCTTTTTCTGGGCATGGTGGTGTATGCCTATACTCTAATCATTGGGTAGGCTGAGTGAGGAGGGTTTCAAATATGAGATAGCCTGAGCTACATAGTGAGGTACTGTTCCATAAACAAATCTAACAAACATATAAATAGTTGATTTTATTTGTGGCACTAAGAACATTTAACTATCTCCTTTCTGCATATCTAGTTCAACTACAATGAATTTTCCACAGCATATTCATATCACAAAATATTTTAAAATTATTTGCATTATCTAGCCACAATAAAAAATTCTAAATAATGTGGCTAAAACACTAAAAAATTTCAAAGCAGCTTTATGTTAGAATTTTATGAATATCAGTTTCAATAAGAGACTCCTAGGGTCTATGTCTTTGAACAATCAAATTTGGCATACCCTCCAGATCTAACTGTTAGGGAAGTATATATGCCAGTAAGAGGATGGGGTGTTGACTAAATAGATTCATAATCTTGAAGCTTATTAAACTTTGCTGACATTTTTGAAAAGCACAATATTAGATTGCAGGTGGTCATCTCACACTTTTTAAAAGATCTCTCCTAGATGGAGCTGATGGAATCTTGTATTTTCATGCAGTGGAAGCACTTAGCTCCACTCCTTTCTAATGGACAATGCTGGGTGAGTGGTTGGGAAGGAATGTGGCTAATTCAGCCAAGAATGCCATTAAGTCTTCAAACTCGGAAAAAAAAAATACTGTTCATTGTTGTACTACCAATAAAAATAAACTATATCTATGGGGAACATGTGGTAGAATATGGATGTTTATAGGATGGATTTATTTTCAACCTCTAAAGTGAACATTGTCTCCTTCAAATATGATCAAATATGATCTAGCATTTTGTCACTGTAGTTTCATGTTGTCCTTTTTTTTTTTTTTTTTTACTGCCTGTTCCAGTCAAAGAAAAACATTCAGGGTTTGTAACTGAATCATTTAACTGTAAGATCACTTATTTTGCCTATGTTTGTAAGATGGTTTATATATTCACTTCTTTTTATCTCTGTGTCTTTCCAAAATTTGATGTTAATGTGCATGAGAGTAGAGGAATCTTTAGTGGGATTTGTTCTTTTATAGAGCTGTCCTTTCCATCTCGTATGTTCAGATGTAGTGAGAAGCACCACTAAGGCCAAGAAACAGACTTCACCACATACTGATGTGTTCAATCTTGGGTTCCCCAGAGTTCAGAACTTTAAGAAATACATTTATGTTGCTTATAAGATATCCCAATTATGTCATTTTGTTATACTTTCTTGGATAAACTAAATAAATATATGGGATATTACTTAGCATCAATAGTTGAAAATACAATAATAATAATGAATTCCAAATTAATTTACATATATCCCTGTAAATATAGTTAATGTAGATATTTCTGGTTCAAATCATGGTATTCTCTTCCTGGGACCTAAAGGTTCATGATCATCTCATAATACAAAATTCAAAATCTTTAAATATTTCCATCTGAATTTGAAGGAAAGTATAGAGGTATATGTGTGAGACTCTGGAGGGAAGAAAAACAAGAGACAAATGTCATTTCATCTATATTATGAGAGATTAAAGGTAATGTCTGTAATTACAAGGCTGGCATGGGAAGAGCTGGGAGCAGGGTAGTTGGTATTAAAGAAAAGAAAGCATAATGTTCAAAAAAGTACATGAATTTAAATTGTTGAAGTGTGTCTAAGCCCTCATACTCTTTCAACTTTGGAGACATCTGTAAGTTTCCTCATAATAAATAACATGAAAAATTGGGGATATTTGGACTTTAAAAGCCAGTATCTGCAGAAGAAAGTTGGATGAGCATAATTGAGCATGGCAAAATGGGTAAATAAAATACCCATTCTTCATGCAAATACCCACTAGAAAAATAGGAACAATTTGTTCCAGCCACTCCCAATTTTGGTATAATCAAAATTCTTTCCTACATATATTTGAGACGGATTGAAGCTCATAGCTAAAGACTAATTTGGATGGTTTTTCACTCAAAATTTGTTCCCAGTGTACAGATAGTGCTGAAATGAGTCTCTGAGTTCCTCATGTTACTCCTTTCTTCAATCAGTCAACACATCCCTGCCACTATTAAGGTTGAAATCTCCCTCCTTGCACACGGCTACATGTGTTACAAACTTCATCCACAGTTGAAACTACTATTTCTGGATGTTCTGGAAACTTAAAGAGGTAGATCCTGGTCGAAGGGTATAAGTCACCAGGTAGGAATTTGGAGGATATCTTGTCCTTGTCACCCTGTCTCTTCATTCTGTCCTGTCCACCAAGAATTAAAAGATAATCTTCTGCCATATATGTCCACAGTTGTGTTCTGGACAAGTGCATGGGACCAAGTGACTACCTGACCACAAACTGAACCCTATGAATCCATGAGCCAAAGCAAAATTTCCTTCTCCAAGGTGTCCACTTGGGTATGTTTTTCTCACAGCAATGGGCATGCCGAAGTAGATAGGGGAAATCCCATGATGCCTCAACCATCCAAAGAACTATAGGCAACCGAGGAAAGTGCGACAGTCTTAAGTCTTGAAAATATACATACAAGTAACAGAGATGAGCAAGTTGTACATAGGAATATATGTATTATCTGTTCAATAACAATTAGTGAAAGAAGAGACCATGAACTTGAAGGAAAATGAGGAGGTATATGAGAGAGTCTAAAATTATTTATTTACTTATATTTTATGTATTAATGCTCTCTTCATGAGTGCCTTTATGCCAGAAGAGGGCATCAGGTCCTACAATATGGTTGTGAGCCACCATGAAGTTTCTGGAAATCGAACTCAGGTCCTCATGTCTTCTGGAAGTGCTCTTAACTACTGAGCCATCTTTCTAGCTTCTCTGAGCTTTTGAGGGAAGAAAGATGAGATAAATGTTATAATTATATTATAATATTAAAAATAAATTAGGATGAGTACTTTATTTAGAAATACTAAACATGGTAGCTTTAAGATGATCCCCACTATCCCTGGTTCTTAGTATTCATGCCATTTATCTCATGAATGTTTGCTAGAACTCGGTCTGTAGTTTCACTTTTAGAATAAATTTAATTCAAATTGTAAAGTATTTATAAGACTATTTTTTGTTCCTTCTTCTGAAAATTCTGCATTTTGTATTCTCCTCAGACCATGGTCATGTTGCTAATGTACAAATTTGGAAGTTTGCACTTACTCATTACAGCTTCTAGACATGAAAGCCTTACTTGAGTGCTCACTTAACTTTGCTATCTAAACCTATATGAACATTATTAGAAAGTGTATGTACCACACTCAATACATCTGCAAAAGTTTGAGAAAAGAAAATTAAATTCATATATATCCATTTGTAATAACCACAGTACATCATATTAAGCTAAAATTTCTTTTGGGAATGTAAAGTTGATTTCACATTATAATGTCTATCATTTTAAAATTTATATTAGCACAAGAAAGATTAAAGATTCATTAACAGCATTGTAGATGTCAGAGGGGCAGCTAATATTATTCATCATGTCACAATAATTTCAGAAATACTCCTGAGGAACACTTAGGAAGACATTTCCTTAATCTGACAAGGGTGTCTCAAAATTCAATAAAGCAGGCACTATCTCTAATGGAAACACTTTTAGAAAATTCTCCAATAAAGTTAGAAGGGGACTTGGCTTCTTTCACGTGACATATAGAGGATGTCACATTGGAGGGTTCAGCAGGTTTTATCTCTGTCAGCTTTCTGCTATTGGTATAAATTCCTGAGGGAATCAATCCAAATGTTTACTCTCAGAGTTTTGTAAGTTTCAGTCAACGATTAATTGGCATATCACTGTGGAGCTCTTAGGTTGCACAACAGAGCAAAGTCACCAGCCAAGGGTAGTGAAGGCTTCCACCTTGGTATCACAAGCCTTGGAAGAGCTGAGCCCCACCCACTAGCTCTGCCTTTTAAATTTTATGGCTGCCAAAGTGATCAGGTAGGGCACTAGCCTTTCAATGTGGACCTTTGTGGAAAATTCTAGATTCAAGGTATAGCATTACAATGGACACAAATGTGAAAAAATATGATGGACAAAAAAACATGAATCAGTCATCATTTGGCAGCAATGTGATAGGATACTTTAAAGTAAAGATACGTTATTATATTAACTTTCCTAGGGAGATTATTAGAATTAATTAATGTACATAATATTTAGTTAGACTAGTAATGCACAGAAATAATCATACTTCTATATTCCCCAGTAATGAAATAAAGAAATAAAAGTTGTCATTTATCAAAACATTAAAAAAGAATATTTTTTTAAAAAATAAAGAATGGATATTTTATTAACATATATATGAAGAAATAAGTCACACTTAAGAGAATAGATAAATTCAGTGGCTAAGCTTTTAAAGGGCTGGGAACCAATTTAATGCCATGTCTTGATGCCCAATCCAATGATCCTCAACATCCAAGAGCACACAAGAGAGAGTGAAGTGCCTATGTGCCTCAGATCTTAAGTTTAAATCCACATCCCAACACCAAAGTGAAAGGATCCGTGTACCCAGATATGCTAGCTGAAGGCCATGCCCTGTGGGCTACACCCTAAGGTCAACGTAGGAGGACTCTTGTTTCCCTCCACAGATACTAGTTTTGTCTAAATAATAAAGTTCTAAACCTAATATAAAACTGTATATAATGGGGACAATTATTAAGTAATGTCCAGGAGGGAGAGAACAAATCATAAACAAAGTGGAACTGCAATATTAAGCAAGAAACGCATATTAAATATCCAGAACGTTGGTACATGACAAAATAAGGAGGTTGCTCCAAAGGCTGTCCCAGCTTGAGGAATCTGAATGCACTTAACTAAGATATGAGATGGTTGTGACTATAACTAACTTGTGTTCAATTGAAGAACCAATATCTCAAAGAGAACATACAAGATATATTGAGCCACAACAGAGAAAGCCATAAAATTGCACCAGGGGACAACTAACCTAATTAAATAGAGAAACACGTCACTAACATCACTAAGCAGAAATTCTGTACAAGTTGCTCTACAGTTTCAGTGTAATATTTTTATTTTTAAAAGAAACTACACATACCGATTATAATCTTAGTTTGGAAGTACGAAACACTGGTTCAGCCAAGATCCTTAAAAATCAAGATGGATATCCCTGTCAAGACTCACTCTCAAGGCCACATGATAAAGACAGTGCATAGCCACAGATTAGTGGAACAAGACAGAGGTTTGGGAGGCAAATTTCGTCTACATTTAAGACTCTGTATAAAAGCCAAGATATGGATAGGCTGGGAAGAGGATCTGTGCTTTCAAACATTTTGGGCAAAGGATCTCATACTATATATAACATGAATTCCATGTGGGTTATATTCATATCAATGAAAAACAAAATTAGTTATAGAACCATAAAGCTTAGATGACAGTACAAGAGAATTTCTTCATGTTGATCGGTGTGGTTGTTTAAATGTACTTGGCCTTCATAAGCTCATTGGGAGTGACACTGTTAAGAGGTGTGGCCTGGTTGAAGTGGGTGTGGCCTTGTTGGAGGAAGTGTGTCACTGTGGGGATGGGCTTTGTGATCTCATATATGCTCAAGCCACTCTCAGTGTCTCAGTTCACTTACTGTTGCTTGCACAAGATGTAAGACCCTCAGCTCCTTCTCTAGCACCATCCCTGCCTGCATGCAGCCATGTCCCACCATGATGAATGGACTAAACCTCTAAACTGTAAACCACCCCACTAAATGTTTTCATTTATAAGAGTTACTGTGGTCATGGAGTCTCTTCACAGCAATAGAAACCCTAAGACAATGAGGTTTCTCAAAATGAAATACGAATCTCCAACCTTAAAGCAGATCATAAATTTGACTTTAAATTAGGAAGTTACATTCATCAAAATGAGTAAAAGGGCAAGGCAGGGAGTGAGGATACTTTTTGCAGCCTTCAGACAACAAAGTTCATGTCCAGATGCTAGAATTATCTTTTGAGACCTATATGGACACTCATCTGAAAGTTTCTTTTAAAAAACTACAAAAATTGGGTCCTCAAACATATGAAAATGTGCTAAACTTCATTGTGTATTAGAGTTCTCTAGAGTAACAGAATTGATAGAATATCTTTACATATACAGAAAGGAGGTTTATTAGAATGACTTACAGGCTACAGTTCAGCTAACTTATCAATGCCTGGCTGTGAGTAGAAAATCCAAGAATCTAGTAGTTGCTCAGTCTACAAGGTTGGATGTCTTGTCTGGTCTTCAGTATAAACTGGAATCCTGAAGAAGTGTCTAACGCTAGTGAAAGAATGGACACTCTAGCAAGGTGAGGGCAAGCAGGTAAAGAGAGGAGCTAGTGAGCCTGGCTTAGGCTTCAGAACCCTGAAACCTACCCCTAGTGACACACTTTCTCCAGCAAGGCCATACTTCCTAATTTCTCTCAAGCAGTATCACCCTCTAAAGACCACACATTCAAATATTTGAGCCAACGGGGGCCATTCCTATCCAAACCACCAGCATTGTCTGAAATGCAAATGAAAATAAAAACGAAACCCCAGTACTAATGCAGTGTTTAAAGTAGTCTTAAGGAAAGATGCCTGCATATAGTCTCTCTTTATCTGGAAAGAAAGTAGTCTATTACTGGGATATCGGCCATTTAAAATTAATCAGATGGTATAAAAGTATCTTAAATGGAACACATGTATTTTGAATTGAACCTTCCATTATTCAATATTATTTTTGTTAAGAATGTATAGCAATATTTTTTATTATAAAGAATTTAAAATAAATAAGTTGTATCATAAAAAATAAATTAAGAAGAAAGGCAGCAATACCAATACTGGGCAGGAAATGGCCTCTCAGGGGCTGAAACACCACTGATAGGAAGTGTGAATTTAAACATTACTAACATTAGCTGGAAAGATTGAAAACATGTGTCCCTTGACAGCTTCCTACTCTTTTATACCTACTTAAAATATTTTCACCAAGTAGCTCAACGTCAAGTGTCTGAAGATGTTCTTAGCAGCATTATTCAAAATACACTCATTGGCAGGCACCAACCTGCAACAGAATAGTGATTTCTTCAAGGGAATATTATATGGCAGTAAAGCAAGCTCATGAAATTTACATTCTCCAGTGTAGATAAACCTCACAATTATCTTGTTGATGAGGAGAAAGTTGGCACAGAATACACAGTCTCACATGCTATGTGATTTTGTTTACAAAACTTAAGATGCTTTATTTACATAACGAGTCCCAGATTGACATCATATTGTGAACAGACAAAAGAGGGTTACTGTCTTTTTGGGTCTGGAGAATGTTATGTTTCAGAAAGTAGGTATTAGTATTATCAGTACTTTATATATTTACGTACCACAAAAGGGAATATGATATTCAGTCAGCCTTATGGGGACAAATAATTATTTTATAATCTCAAGAAGTATGTAAGTCTGTCGTGCACTTAGTGGCCCAGTATTTACAATAGCCCAGACCCAGGCCCTGCTGAACTTCCACAGTAATGTTTCCATCTCCAGTGTTGGGGACAAGATGATTTTCAATCGAATTTGTTGACAATGACAGTCTGCTTCATCAAATTTTGAAAAAAAATGAACCAATTTTTTCATTATTGCCATATGTAATGTGAAACTAAAAGTCAAGATTTTCTCGAATTTACTCCATTTTCAGTATATGCCTCTAGGCATTTAAAGGGGGGCCAAAACGTCTACAAAAGTTTAAAAACCTTCCAAGAGCAACTTCCCACCTAATCCACTTGGTGGCGCTAAGATAACGTAGAATGTGGGTCCTGCGACAAGCACTTTCAGTTTCTACAATCCTAGGTCCTGTGCGTTCTAAAGGTCTGTTATGTTTTAGGGTTTGGACATACTAGGTATGAGAATAATTCATAACTCTTAAACTTCACTCTTAAATTAGTGAAAATTGCAAAGAATGTTCTTAAACTCTAGGACAAAAACAGCTTTCATGTTTTCCTGCTTTTTTTTTTTTATGATTCTAGACTATGAGCCCTCTGGAGATAAATACTTTTGACTGTAAAGAATTGGAGGAAACACAAATCATACATTTTAAATGGAGTTATAGTGTGAGAGAGACAGACTGCGGAACGTTTTGCTGTGCAGTGCTTCCTAGCTGGTGTGGGAAGGGGCGGGACTTTTGCTCCAGGTATCTAACAGCTGGCCAGGACTAGGGTGGAGGTGGCATTGATGCTGCTTTCCGTCTTGGAGAAGACTTTTTTGCTTGCTCTGCCAGTCTGGTCTTGGACTCAAGATTTTCCTGCTCCAGGCTCTCAGTGTTGGAGTAAACCTTTGTTTACTTTCACAGCCGAATGAGGCCTTTCTCTAGGGCGTTTTAGCTGTGAGCAAAGGCAAGCAGGCTGGAAAGAGGTGGGGTGGATGTAAGTCTCAGGAGGAATCTTTAGGATCCCTTGCTGACAATGGGAAGCATCAACGTCTTCCGTTTCTATAATACTTGACTTGTTTTTTCCCGTTTACGAAGACGCTGCTAGTTGTATACCCAATGTTTTAAAATTATGTGTATATGCCTATGTCTGCATTGGGACATTAGCATGACTCTGACACTATAGTTCCTCTGGAGGCCAGAAGGCGTCAGATGCCCTAGAATGGGTGTTATAGGCTGTTGGGATCTTTCCCACGTGGGGGCAGGGAACTGAATTCAGGTCCTCCTAAAGAGCACTTTTTATGACTGAGCCATCTCCCCAAGATCCCCACATCTTAAAGTAGACAACTTTGAGCAGTGCATGAGGGCACACACCTTTAATCCCAGCAGAGTCAGAAGGATCTGTGAAGCCAAAGCCAGTCAGGTCCACATGGCAAGTTCCAGGACACAAAGGACTATGTAGAGAGAGACCTTGTGGGGTGATTTGCATGAAAAAGCCCCCCCCCCCACAGGGAATAGCATTATTAGAAGTATGAGCTTGTCAGTGGTGTAGGTGTGGCCTTGCTGGAGGAAGTGTGTCACTGGGGTGTGGGTTTGGGGATCTCAGAAGCTCCATCCAGGCCTGGTGTTTCTCTCTTCTTCTGCTACCTGCAAATCTGGTTGCAGAACTCTCAGCTATCTCTCCAGCACCATATCTGCCTGCTTCTTAACATGGCAATGAACTAAACGTATGAATTCTAAGCTAGCCCCAATAAATGATTTCTTTGTAAGAGTTGCTGTGGTCCTGGAGTTTCTTCACAACGATAGAGCCTTGAGTAAGACACTTTGTCTGGAAAAATAAAAGTAAAATTTGCCAGCAAATGAATTGGGCAGTATTTTTAATCCCAATGCTGTAAGTTTCATGGTTGTACCAGCCTGTGCTTTATGCTTCCTTCCATGAAGACTCCACGCTATGTGCCTCCCCCAAGAACGAGGGTGGAAAAAAAAGTAAAAAATTGTAAGCAGTGCTGAACCAGCTTAAGCAGTTTCTGTTGTCTGTCAGTTTTAAAATGCTACTCATAAGAAACAGAAAAATACCTTGTGGTTATGAGAATTTATAAATAAGTAGATACAGACAAAAACCATCACGTGGAACATTGTCCTTTTTATAGGCTTATCCTTGTTTCGTGAATATCACTAAATATATGAATACTGAGATTAATATTAAATCAACCTTAACTGACACAGAAAGAAGTCTGGGAGCTAAATTTGTATTTCATGTAAATTTTATGAAATATAACAATAGGAAATCCTCACTGTGTATTTCTTAAAATTTAACAAAATGCAACTGAAAAGCTATGAATCAAAGACCTCCAGTCTTTAATGATGCTCTCTTAATGTACAAACATGTCTTGCAGACAAAATGAAAGATTGTCTTCATGCTTCTTCTGCATCTAAAATTCAATACGTTATTATGAGACTGGAAAAGAGTTGCTGAGACCTTGTGGTTTATATGTGTCTTTTTTGACCATGTTTAAAGAGGAAAATACGTTTGTATTTGACTCAAAATGTTTTTTTCTGCCTATATCTTTTTTTTAAAAAAAAGTAATGAAAAGAAAAAAGTCAGTCACTGAATAAATCTATAACCTAAAATTAAAAATTATTTTTTATTTAAGAAATTTAAAATTCATTTTACATTCCAACCACAGCTCTCCCTTTCTTCCCTGCTTCCACTCTTCCACAGTCTTCCCTCCAGCTCATCCCCTCCTCTGAAAGGTGTGGCCTCCCATGGGGAGTCAGCACAGCCTGGTACATTCAGTTGAGGCAGCACCAAGCCCCTCCCCACTGCATCAAGTCTGTGCAAGGTGTCCCTTCATGGGTAATGGGCTACAGAAAGATTTTTTGTACTCCATTGAAAGATAAAATACATTAAGACTGAATTTAGTCTACAAAACAGGCTCTTGACTTGAATGTAAATGCTATCAAAGTGCCTGGACCATGATAGATAGATGTTCAAAGAAGCTGTGGGGGACAGGAAGGCCATTGGATGCTGCTTTCTATGGAGTCTTGCTCCCAACCTCTTCTCACAAGCCGCTTCCTTAGTGCTGGTCCCCATCATCTCTGCCACCTGAGGATCAAGCATTCAAATATGTGAGCCTATGGGGACCATTCTTTTTCAAACCACCCCATCCCTCTCCCTGGCCTTCATTAGTGCGTGGTGCATTTAGTCCAACTTCAGAAGTGCCTATTGTCTATAACAGTGTCAACCCTGTTTAAAAGTCTAAGTCCAAAGTCTTTTCTAAGACTCTAGAGAATTTGTTTTCTGTACTGTGGTGGGATTCAGATGTCAGCTGATAAGGTCCAAAAACACTTATCTAGGGTCCTGAGCTCCTGGAGGGGGTGTGGCCAACCCCATTGATAAGGGGCTGCTGGAACACAGAGAGGCCCCTTCCTGGTTTCTGGCTGTTGGAGAGACCAGATTGGAATCCACTGTCCATCCATCGCTCGGATACTCCAGTCCCTGTTCAGGTGCCACTATAAGCTGTTACCTGTATCGTGAGTGTTGACTTATATTCTAATAAATATTAATCTTGGACTGGTGCCTTGTAAGTAAAACTCCGCCTACACTGTACCCTTTCCTGTAAATCAAATTCAAAAAGCATATCACATACTTCCAGGATAAAATGGAAGGGAATATACACTTACCAGCCCAAAAGGGAGGAAAGGGAGCATAGCTGGGAAACGCTGGACCAGACCAGAGCAAGAATGGAAGTCAGCAGGGAAAACTCCAAATTCTACAGTTTCACATCTGATATCCACGTGCTCAGAGGATGCTTTCAGCTTTACTGACTGTAGCACACTTCTTTCTCTTGGGCTTCAACACCCTGTATGCAACTCCCATCGGTATACCACTGGCATCTCCAGTGTATTGAGGTCTCCAAGGGAATGAATCCAGGGTTAACAGCTTCAAGCAATGGCCTTTCTGTTGTTGATGGCTTCTTTGGTTGATTAAACTTTTCTTCAATTCCTTTTCACAAGTTGGAAGCTTAGCTGGGTAAAGTCTTGCCCTGAGGTTACCACTCCCTTTATTCCATTTAGTATCAGGCTTTTCTTTAAAGTTTATATCTCCTTGAGCACTGGTCTGGACCACAGCAGTACATTTCCTGGGGCTCTTTTTTTTTTTCCTCTTCAGACTCTATATTTTCATTTCTCTTTATATTGCTTGCTCCTTTTTATTGTAGATCTGCATAAGAGTGATCATCAATAACCATGGGACATAGCTGCCTACTAACTTGAAATCTCCTTTGCTGATGATATTATTTGAAAACTCTTCAGTTTAGTCTCAGACAGATTTTTGGGACAAGGGCAAAAAGCAGCCACATTCTTTGTCAAAACTGCCTTTAGGGCAGCCAATAAATATTTTTCTCCTTTGAAACCTTGAGCTGGGTCCCCACAGCCTACATTGCCAACAACATACTGTCTTCTATGTTCCTATTAGAATGGCCCCTTAAGTACCACTGAATCTTTCAAAACTTTTCTAGTCCAATGTCTGAAAGTCTTTCATATTTTCCCAACAAACAGCATTGTCAAAACTATCATGGCAACACCCTAGTCTGTGGCATCAATTTTTGTCTCAGTGTTCTATTGCTCTAAAGAGATACTATGGCCAATATATTTCTTACAAAATCTTTTATTTAACAGGTGAGGGGGCTGTCCTAGTTAAAAATTTTATTCCTGTGAAGATACACCATGACCATGGCAACTCCTATAGAGAAAACATTTAATTACAGTTTTAGAGGGTCAGTCCATTATCATCATGATGGGGAACATGGTGGCATACAGGCAGACATGGTGCTGGAGCTGAGAGTTCTACATCTTGCAGGCAACAGGAAGTTGACTGAAAGTCATACTGAGGGAAGCTTGAGCAAAAGAGACCTCAAAGCTCACCCCTTCAGTGACACACTTCCTTCAGCAGAGCCGTAGCTCCTAATAGTGCCTTTCCATTTGGGGGCATTTTATTTCAAGCTACCACAGAGACTAGTAAGTGTTTTAGAGGGTTAGTGTGTGATTATCATGGTGGAAAGCAGACTGGCATGGCACTGGTCCACAGCAGCAGGCAGTGAGGGATGGGGGATGGGAGTGGGAGTGAAAGTAAGAGGTGAGGGGCACTGGGGTGACTTGAGCTTTTGAAACCTTAAAGCCCTGTCCAAGTAATGTACTTCCTCCAACAAGACCACACCTCCTAATCCTTCCCAAACAGCTTCACTTCCTGGTCACTAGACATTTAAATATGTGAGCCTATGGGGGCCATTCTCATTCAAATCATCATACCAAGTGATGTGTTAGGATGATTTATGGTCTAGCACTGAAATTCTAGTGTTCCCAACAAACTGGAATGGTTTGCCATCATACATTTACTAGGAAACATTTAAAATAGTATAGAATCATGCATTAGACATCATTCTGGCCAATGAATAACTGCAAAGGTGATAGTGGTCTGTAGTATGAGGTTTCTGGCCCAGACTTTCAGGTCTAACCTCAAGGTCTAGGCCGACAGACTCACAGATCCACAGAGACACACAGATGCTTTCAATAGTTTTTGGCTGATCAGCCTCAGGCCCAGGCATATAACTTGCTAACTCTGTACCCTTCATCTAACCCATGATTCTGATCTTGTTCAGCCATGTGGCTCCGTACCTTTCTTTAGAGCAGCATGGTTGTCCTCTGCTTCTTCCAGCTTCTCTATAGCATTCTGCTCTGTGCTTCCTGTTCTCAGAGTTTTTAGCCTTGTAGCCCCGCCCACACTTCCTGCCTGCCTTTGGCCAATCAGTGCTTTTTATTAAACCAGTGGGTGGGACAATTATTTACCATGAAACAACAAAATACCCCTACAGTGGTCTTATAAGGTGTTTCTAGTGACATTCAAGACATCACAGTGTGCAACATGATGTTTATACTGTAATAGGAATGACTAATGGCACATGTCTCAGAACATGTCATCATTAAGCGACAATTCCAGCTTTTTCATGTGACAGTTGTAGCAATACTTTCTCACTGGGTCCCACAAATAATGGCATGGAGCCTTATTATTAATTATGAAAATTTGGCTTTTATTTTAGGCTTATTCCTAATTATTCTTGTAACTTAAATCCATATCTTTTAATCTGCATTCTTTTGCATGGCTTTACCTTTACCCTGTACTGCCATACTGTTTCCACTGAGTCTGACTGATGACTCTACCTCTCCCAGGGTGCTCTCTCTGCCCAGAGGTCTGATCTATCTCTCCTGCCTACATATTGGCCATTCAGCTTTTATTAAATCAATCACATCAATACACCTTTACAGTATACTTTACACCAATCACAGCAATACACCTTTACAGTATACTTTACACCAATCACAGCAATACACCTTTACAGTGTACAAATACCTTACAACACACAGTGCTATGAACCACCTGCCTCCTAGAGCCATCTTCATTGTGTCCCATAGGTTTGAGCATGCTGTACTTATATTTTCATTCAATTCTAAGTTATAAAAAATTTTAATTTTTCTTTTTGATTTCTTTTTTGATTTAATTTTTATCTAGCAATGAGATATTCAGCTTTCATGAATTTATATAATTTTTTACTGATATTTAGCTTTAATCTGTGGGGGTCAAATAGGATGCAGGTGTTATTTTAATTTTAATGTATCTGTTGAAACTTCCTTAGTGTCCTAATATAGTCAATTTTTGGAGAAAGTTCTCTGAGAAGAAAATGTAATTTTTTAGTATTTGGGTGGAATGCTCTGTAGTCTGTTAAGTACATTTGATTTATGATGTTATTTAACTTAGCATTTGTCTTTTTTTGGATGATCAGTCTATACAAGAGTGGGGTATGGAAGTCCCCCAATATCATTGTGAACATTAGTATATGATTTAAACTATAGTAGGATATCTTTTATGAACTTAGGTTCCCTTGTGTTTGGTGCATGAATGTATTGCAATGTCCTCTTGGTGGATTTTTTTCCCCCCTTTAATGAATTTGTAGTGTTCTTCCTTATGATTAGTTTTGGCTTGAAGTATGCTTTGTTAGATGTTAAAATGGCTACACAGTTTGCTTTTAAGCTCCATTTGTTTGGAATACCTTTTTCTCTTTTACTCTGAGGCAAAGTCTATTTTTGGAGATGAGGTTTGTTTCTTGATGCAGCAGAAAGATGGATCCTATTTTCTAATACAATCTGTCAGTCTTTATCTTTTCAAAAAATATATAAAATCCTTTACTGCTTCTTTGGGAATTTCACATTATGCACCCAATCCTGCTCATCTCCCAGTCCTTTTATCAACCCTTGTCCCTGCAGTATGTTCCCCCAAATTAATTAAGAACAAAACAAAACAAGCAAACAAAATCTCACCTCCCTCCACTGTCTTTCCAATACCTTTCCATTGATATTGGCATTGGGTGTTGCAATGTGTCATACAGTATACCCTGCTATTCAATCAGCCCCACCCACATTATGTTCATTGCAATGAGTCATTGGTATGGTTCAAGACCTCTGGTTTCTGGTACATCATCATCATTGAACCCTCATCAAAACTCCTCTTGGGTTCTGCTGTTGCCCTGAGTAATGGAGCTCCTGTGCCTATTATTCTGTAGGACCAGTCCGCTCATGTGCTCCAGCAGGTCATCAAAAGGGGTAGATGTGAGTCTGGGTGGTAGCTGAGCTGGTCAGTCTGGGACAAGGGACTGCTCACTTTGGGCAAGGGACAAAATCAGCTTTCTTAGGCCCATACCATTTAGGGCCAGCTCACCCACATCCATGGTTAGGTGAGGGGCGTCTTTTCCTGTGCAGAAGCCAGCTCTTCTGAGGGGGCATGAGACCAGCTTTTCTGCTGCATTGTCCAGCTATCCTAGGGCAAAGGAGATGTGGGGCTCATACAGCACAGCCCTTGGGTTTTAACACGCATGTTTCCTATGATGCCATGTGGTAAGATGAGCCATGGACATCATCACAGACCCAAAGGCAGTGAGAACATGGATCCAGGCATGGCCCTTGGCAGCATCTTGGGCTTATCCATCACATGGCTCTGGTAGTAGCAAGGTTACCCATATTATCATGACTATGGTACAAAACCTCAGACATCAACATGGTCTTAGGTGGCTGTTCATATATCTTCACAGCCTACAGTGGCAACAGGAGCCATGGCCATTAACCCAGACCCTGGCTGCTGCTGGAACATGGACACAGACATGGCCCTTGGTATCAGCCTGGGGCAGGATAACACCATGGCTCCATGAGCTAACATAGGAACTCATTGTATATTTAGTAAAGTCTGGAATATCAGAGGAAAGACTCACCTAGAGTCAATCCATGACATCAGAGAGTGGGGACTCATGCTTTTAATCCCATCACTTGGGGTGATCAAATGGTGACCCGTGCCTTTAATCCTATCATTCAGGAAACAGAGATCTTTCTGGATTTGTCTTAGTTCAAAGACTAACAGTCAGGTAGTGGTGGCACATGCTGTTAGTCCCAGCACTTGGGAGGCAGAGGCTAGAGAATCTCTGTGAGTTTGAGGCCAGCCTGGTCTACAAGTAAAGTTCCAGGACAGTCAGGACTGCTACACAGAAAATCCTGTCTCAAAACAAAACAAAACAAAACAAAGCAAAAACTAACAAACTAAAAAGGCTGGAAAGATGTCTCTGTCCTTTGATATTCCAGACTGACTCATGACTTATTAAATATAAAATATATCACCACACATTCATAGAGACATGGACATGGCACAACCCTCAGACACAAACATGGTCCCCAGGTGGCAGCCCAGCCTGGCATTGGCATGGCCTTCGATGATATCAATAGCCACAGACATCAGTACAGACCCATGCAGTAGGGTTGTGAATCTAGATATGGCCTTTGGCAGTAGCCCTGACCCAGATGACACCATAGCCCAAGGTTACAGAGAAGGCTACTCAGATCAGTATGGCCTCAGTAGTGGCACAGCTCTTGGCCACCAACATGGCACCTGGGCATCTATGTGGCCTTTTGTGGCACCAAAAGACCACAAACATCAACACAGTCTCTGGATGGAATAGGATCATGCACCCAGATGTGTTCTTTATTAGAAGTCTGTCCTTGGATGTCACATTTGCTCCCGGGGGCAGTGCAACTCGCTCAGATCAGCCTGGCTCCAGTGCCAGTATGGCCATTGGACACCAATAAGGCCCCAGGTGGTCAGTCCTTGTCTTTTTATTAGAGAATTGAAAGCATTAATATTGAGAGCTATTAATGAGTAGTATTTTAAAATTTTCATTATTTTATAGTTTCAATGTTTGATATTTTTCCTCCTTATTTGTTCAACTGTTATGGGATTATTTCTTATTTCCTTTTGTGTGTTGTTGACCTCTTTTCAGAATGCAGCCTTTATTCTAGTATATTCTGAAGAACTGGATTGGTAGACAGAAAGTGTTTTATATTAGCTTTTGTTGTGAAATGTTTTTCTTTCTTTTTCAAAAACAATTGATAGTTTTTCTGGGTATAATAGTCTGAGTTGGCATCTTTGGTCTCTCGGAGCTTGTACACCATCAGTCCTGGCCCTTCTAGATTTTATTGAAAAATAATCAGGCATTAGTCTAATAGGTCTGCTTTTATATGTGATTTGGCCTTTTTACCTGAAACTTTTAATATCCCTTATTTATTCTGTGCATTTGGTTTTTTGCTTGTTATATGTTGTGGGGAGTTTCATTTATGGTTCTATTTAGGTGTTCTTTATGCCTGTCATACTTGGTAGGCATCCATTTCTTTAGAGTGAAGAAATTTTTTTCTAAGATTTTGTTAAAAATAGTTTCTATGCCTTTGGGCTGGGTTCTTGCCATTCCTCTATACTTTTATTCATAGTTTGGTCTTTTCATGCTGTCCCAGATTTCCTGTATATTTATACCTGGTTTTTAAAAGATTTAAAATTTTCTTTGACTGAGCTATTCTTTTCTCCAACTCTATCTTTAAGATTTAAAATTCTCTCTTCCATGTGTTTTAGTCTATGTGCAAGGCTTACCTCTGAGGTTTTGTTTGGCATCCTGGGTTTTTCATTTGAAGTTTTATTTCAGTGTGGGTTTTTTTTTTTTTTTGTAATTCTATTTTGTGGTTAAACTCTACTTTCATGTAGTGAATTCTTTTCAGTACTTCATGCCACAGTTAGTTTGTATTTCCACTGTCACAACATTTATTCAAATCTTCTTAAAGGTCTTTGAACATATTCATAGTTACTATTTTGAAGTCTTTATCTTGTGCTTTGACTTCATTGCTTGTCTCAGGACCTAACACAATAGTTTCTGGCTTCAGGAGGAGGCACATTCTCTTGGTTGTTTATACTTGTGTTTTTGAGCTGGGATCTGGTTCCTACATTTATTATATTTAGGACACTTCTTACTACAGATACTTCCTTCTGGTCTTTCATTGCTGTTGCCTAATGTGGGTCCTAACCATGTGTAATGGTTGTATGGACCCTGAATCCCAGCCAAGTGTGGTGGCTGTGGGGCCCCTGGCAGAGAATGCTTCTACAGGTCAATAGAGAGTTACAAAGGTTGGAGATGTGGTAGATGGAAAGGCTGAAATGGGCTATAGGCAAAAACTAGGGGATTAGTATTTTGTGCAGATTTGGTATATCATGAATTAATCAATTATCTAGTGGCAGATTTCTATGGATGCAGTGGCCTCATGGGGAATGTGGAAGGCAGCACCAGATAGCAGGAGGCACTTAGAAACTGTTTTTTTTTCTTTTCAATTTTATTTTCATTAAAAATGTCATCTCCATAAATGTATCTCCCTGCTGTCCCTTCCCTCTCCCCTCTCAACACCCTCCAGACCTCAGCCTTGCCCCTCCCCCTTCACCCATCCCCTCCCCCAATAGGGCAAGAAGTCCCAAGATGGGCAGCACAGCATGACACATCCACTACAGGCAAGTCTGATTCACTCATCCCAAAGTCAGTGCTGGGCTGGGTATTCCTCTTTTGGGAATGGGCTCCAATCTTCCTCATAATCCCTATCCCCCTGCTCATACAGACTTTCCTCCTCTGCTTTCAGCTGGACCAGGAGCTCTGCCCAGTGCTCAGCCATGGATCTCTGCCCCACCTCCATTCCCTGTTGGATGTAGGTTCTGTGATGACACCTAGGGTGTTTACTCATTTGATTATAGGGGAACTCCCATTTAGGCACCTCCTCCACCATTGTTTGAAGACTTGGATGTTTCTATGTAGAAAAGGACTTTATTGTCAGAGGGATATGGTTATGATAGCAAAGAGGGAGGAAGGGGAGAGGAAGGAGGAAGAGGAGCAGGAAGAGCAGGAGGAGGATGAGAGAGGGAGAGAGAGAAGGGGGAGGGAGAGGGAGAGAGAGATATTCAGAGGTAGACATTCTTTAAATGGAGCATGACTTCACAGCTCAGCAGAGGTCATGGCTTTAGAGACTAACAGGGTACTCCAGGTCAGCAAGAAGCTGTTACTAGATGATGGGTGGGTGGGCTGTGAGGAGGATGTGGTCATTTCTTTTTAGATTTTTTTCATTACTTTTCTCTTTTCCAGAAGAATGTCTTGCAGTTCACTGATGCTATGTACAGTTTTAAAAGTAATCCCTTTCTGTGGCTCATTTTGGGTAATTTCATCACTATTTTCAAATTTCTAAAAATTCAGTTGTGTATAATTGCATGCGCTGCTGTTAATTACATCCAAATCATTTAACCTTGGGCCTTTTTAAATTGAGTATTTTTAAAAAAATCCTTAAATGTTAGATTTTGACTTTTCAAAAAGATAGCTCAGTTTAATTTTCTGAGCATCCAGGTTACACCTATAATATTTTGCTATTCTTGTATACTGACTCTAATATTCACATCAATTCTTCATCGAGACTAATGGACTATTCTGGGTATTATAAGTCATATGTTTTGATACTTTTGTATTCCTGGTTATTTTTTAAATTAGATGTCACTAAAAGTTATGTATCATTGGTAACTGCTATTTTTCTGCTCCCATAAATATTGATTTTTTTTTCACAGTGAAGTTAATTAGAAACATGGATCTTATGATACTTTGATTTTAACATTTATTGGAGAAACTAGTGCTGTGCCCAGTCAGTGATACTTTTCATAATGTCCACATAGATACCTTGGAAATGGTCATGCGTGATATTTCTGGTCCCAGTGAATGTACTGGATATGGTTATTTCTGTTGCTTGTGAACTACTCCTTTATCTGTTGGATGCTCCAGAGACTCCCCTGATGTGGGAATGCCTTTCTGTATGCTGTGAATATCAATCTTTAAATAAAGGAGCTGTTTTGGCCCATGACAGGCACCACAGAAAAAGTAGGATGAGAAGCCATAGCATAGGTAGGAGAAGCAGGGCGGAGTCAGGGAGACCGAGTCCGAAGTCCAAAGGAGCAACATGTAAGGAACACAGGTGAGCCACGGGCCACATGGCAGACAGATTAATGAGAATGGGTTGAGTTAAGATGTAAGAGCTAGCTAGCAATGTGCCTGAGCCATAGGCCAAACAGCATGAAGTTAATATAAGCCTCTGAGTCATTTTGGGGGCCTGAGCAGTGGCAGGTGGCTAAGGGATCTGGGCTACAGGTTTGTGGGTCTGAGCCTCTGGCCGCCTGGGACCAAGAAACCTTATTACAACACTCCTCTCAGATCTCTCTTTATCAGGATGCTGCGGACACTGGTTGTCTTTGGCCTTCTGGACTTTAATTTTATCTCATGACCAGCAAGTCCTCTGGGTTCTTTGGCTTTCCTCTAACTGTTCCTACTATTGTCACTCAGTCCCCCAGATAAATCAATCATGGGCTGAAGTCATTTGTTTCTAGTTTCTCATAGACAATTGCGCTTTATTGCCTGACTCATGAGAATTTCATTTTCTTCTTCATTTTTGGCTATTTCAGATGAAGGGTAAATTCCTATTCTGCTTTCTTTTGGTACAAAGTCCAAAATACACCAACTAAATGACAGTAGAACATTTGTATACCTTTCTATTACATATCATATTAGAACACAGATTTGGTGTGACTGTTTACATTTCTGAACTTAATTCAATTTTTCCCCATTTAGTTATGTCACCAAATTTATATTTATATTAAAAATACATGAGTACTTGCTGGTTATATTCAACATGGCGAGCACTGAACCTTGCCTAGTAAAAGAAACCACCAACAAAGAATCATGCTTGAGAGAGCTTTAGAGAAAGTTAGAAACTCAGTAAGTTGGCAGTGTGATTAAAAATAACTAACCTGATCATAAGTTGCTATGGTCACTGAGATGTGACACTGCCCTTATCTCAGGGGATTAGAAGCTCAGGTTGAGAGGATATAACTGATGCCCATCTTTGT
Source organism: Phyllotis vaccarum (assembly GCA_033318265.1). Taxonomy (NCBI): domain Eukaryota; kingdom Metazoa; phylum Chordata; class Mammalia; order Rodentia; family Cricetidae; genus Phyllotis; species Phyllotis vaccarum. Next base: position 369,918 of record JARWLC010000012.1, read on the forward strand.
CTTTGTTTTGCTCAAATGACATGACTTAATAATGAGAGTCACTCTTCTACCATATAAATGCTTAAGAGTCTGATCAATTGCTAAACTTCCATTATTGTGGTTAAGCATATGTTTAGCTATGAGCCCAGGATATAACATTGAGAAAGGAGATGTTAACACACTCTGCAGTTAGTCTCAGAACAACTTTTGCTTTGCTAAAAGGAGATGATTTTTTTTTGATGGTGTTGATTACACCTGGCATGGCAAGGTATGCCAATGCTATGGTATCCTCTTTTGTGGTCCTCAAAGGTAAGGCTCAAGGATTCCTAACATCTCAAGGATGGAAGATCTGGAAAGAGAAACTGCTGGTCCTATTGACCTTATAATATTGATGATTTACAATTCTGGAACCTTCCATCTTCATATCTGTTGTTACTGCTGCTATGTTAGAAAGCAAGGCTTTGTTATTCCAGCTAGTTATAATGTTCCATGTGGTCTGAAGTTCTCAACTGTTACAAAAATTTTCATGTAAAAGTGAAGTTTGCATCATGCCTCAAAGGGATGAGAATACTCATAGCATATTTATCTTAGGGAAGAGTGGAAGGAGAAAATCACAGGCAAAAGGAGGATCTTAGGTAACAACTTTGAAGCACAGTCATATGGAGTTTGAGACTCCATCTTCGTATTGGATTCAGACCTTATACAGAGAGAACGTCTTTTGCACATAATGGTTAATTGTTATTTATTGCCTAATTGCTTTCAAGTTTTCTTTAATTATGTTAAATTCATACATAAATGAATACTGAATGTCTAAGAAATGCATATGCTATAAATTTCACAGGTGTTTATTGTAGTCCTATATGTTACTCATTACATCTTGCCACCTTCTAAAATGCAGAAAGCTAAAAAAAAAAAAAAAATTCCCTGTCTTAAGGGTTGCCATGGACCAAATATTTATGCCCCTCAACATTTGGATACTGAAACCCTAATTTTAAATAAGATGGTATCTGAAGGTGAGCTCATGAGGGAATCTTGGCAAGCTAATGAGTTTACACTCATAATGTCTTCTTGAGACACTCTATGTTCTTTTATGAAGAAACATGCAAGAACATGTTATTCTGCTTCTGTGAAAGATAACATTGAGAAATCAGTAAGAGTGACACAGAATCTACATATTGTTTTGGGTTCAGTGTTAAGTTTTCCAATAAATAAACCGAGATACTTCTGCATTTATTTGTATTGCTTCGGTTATACTGTCTATTCATGGCTCTTTCTTTTGGGTCAACAACCAGCTCCAAATCATGACACAGAGATGTATTATTAGTTTTGAATGCTTGGCCTAGGTTAGGCACATTTTTGACTAGCTGTTTCTCTTTATCTACCTTTTGCTTCAGGGCTCATTACTCTTCTTACTTCTGTATATCTTACTTTAACTGCTTCTCTATGTCCAGCTGGATGGCATCTGCCTGGCTTCTTGCCCTGGGCATGTTCCTTGTTCTATCTCCTTCTCTCATTCTTCTTCTTTTGAGCTTAGATTTCTCCACCTATTTATTCTCCCTGTCTGCCAGCCTTGCCTATCCCTTTTCTGCCTAGATATTGACCATTAAGCTCTTTATTAAGCCAATCAAATGTCTTAGATAGGCAAAGTGAAGCAAATACAACACATATATACATAAAGATAAACTGTATAAATAACAGTAACACACTTTCCCACAGTTAGAGTAATACTCTGCAGCACAAACAATGCAATACATATTTGTCTAGTTAAAATAATATACATTTACCCCTTTTGTCTAAGTGAAAAGAAAGGATTTTAACTTTATTGTTAAAGCTTTATACAACAAGAACAATTACTAAGTAAGAAATCCATTTGTATTTGGCAAATTCAGAGAAAATACTCTGCTATTTTTCCTCTCTTGAAGAGTCTAAAGTTTTGTAGCCAATTTACCTTCTATCATATCTAAGAATAACTATAACTGTAATTATCTAGTCTTCAACTCTATCCAAAACCTCAGAAGGATACACCATTACTTTAGTGAACAGAAAGTTTAGGGAAAACCACTTCCAAACTGATAGAACTTACATAGACATCTTGTTGCCTGGACAGTCACCCAAAATTTCTTTGTAAAGCTGTGATGTGGGAATGCCCTTCTTTATGCTGTGAATCTCAATCTTTAAATAAAGGAGCTGTTTTGGGCCATGGCGGGCACCATAGAAGAAGTAGGAGAAATCAAAGCATAGGTAGGAGAAGCAGGGTGGAGTCAGAGGCAGATCGAGCCAGCCGCCCAAGGAGCAACATGTAAGGAGCACGGGTGAGCCACACGGGCCACGTGGCCCACAGATTAATAGAAATGGGTTGATTTAAGATATGAGAGCTAGCTAGCAATGTGCCTGAGCCATAGGCCAAACAGCATGAAGTTAATAGAAGCGTCTGAGTCGTTTCTGGGGGCCTGGGCGGCGGTGCGCGGATAAGCGGTCCCGGGCGGCGGGTCTGTGGGTCGCTGGACCTCTGGCGCCCGGGACCCGAAAACCCACTACAACAAAGCTGAGCATCTAATCCTCAGCTTACAGGCCTAAAATATCTGGCAGAATTTTCTAAGAAGCAAGACTTTTAAAGAACTTTCCTGCCTTGCTTTGGCAAAGTTCAGCAGTCTTTTTCCTTTGTGTTCTGCTTGTCTAGTTTGCACAGCATATTGTCAGCAGCCCAGGCAAAGGCAGTTTCTTGCTCAAATGAAAGAAAATTCCATATGGAGTTTCTTTGATGCTCATCATCCTTTTATGAAGTAGATCAGTGTTCTCAGGAGCAAATGTGTTTCACTATCATGAAAAGCCCCAGGTTATTAAACATCTTAAATGCCATATTTTGTGGGCCTTTGAAGTATCTGGAGACCATTTATCTAACTAAAATGTTTAACTTTAAATATATACATAACATGACTACAAGTTTGATTATTGTAGATAACTACTAATTTGCATTTCATAATTATATATTACATTTAAAAATAAGCTGAATAAGCACAATATTTTAAACAAGAGTAGACATAGACATATAGTTGAACAAATATAACTTAATTTGAATCAATATTTTAAATATAATTTAAAATATTAGAGGTTAAAAGTTGTCTTTTAATTCTATATTCATATATCCCCACTAAGTGATAATAAATATCTATAACCCACAAAATGGCAAAAAACTACCCACCCTATTTCTTGGGAATGTGAGCATCATATTCTCTAGACTGCTTCCTGTTGTCTGTGGATGAAGCCATGCTTTTAGGAAACCTGAGAAAATCAAATAATAGTCAAGTCCTGGGAAAACTAGTTATAAAATCTGTTGGCCAGGCTCTGTGCAATAGGAAAGCACAAGGTTTATCTGTAGTCCTCGCTAGAAGTGTCTGTGTGTCTGGACCATTTCAGTCAGTAGCCTTGATGCTGTTTTGGAGGCAGAACTCTGAGGTAACTGCAACAGAAGCACTCTGAGATGCTAGATAACTTCAGCCACTCATTTTTATTGGTGCCTGGTCCCCTTGTCCTAAAAACACACAGATTTTTGAAGGCAAAAACATATCTACATTAACATAAGTATAGACTGTGCATTGTACACATGCCATCCAAAGGTGATTTTTTGTTTTGTCTTATGTTTGAGAAGGTAAAAGTATATGTTACCTGTCTTATAGTTTTTTCAGGTTTATTTCTCTATGTCTGTAATCAGGATTTTCAGGCAGACTTTCCTGATGAAACCTGATCTGTATCAACCTTGAATTAATCCACAGCCTTTCATTTCCCATGTAAACAAAAGCGTAATCTCTTTCCCAAAGTAATACTTTTTTTGTTTTTCATTTTAAAGTTAAGTATTTAGGCTGGTTTATTTTAGCAGTTTCTTTCACAATCCCATTCCTCCCACCAGCTGCCATTAGTTCATCAGCATTCAAAAGATTCAAAACAACACAATGCTATATATTATCCAGACTCCCTGTGTATTTCTTATCTCTACAGGGCTTATTCTTTTTTTTAAATATTAACTTACATCTCTCTTTAAAGACTTTATTATTTTTTAAGTATTTTTTTCTCTCTGACTCTCCATATCCTTTTCTTTTCTTTCTTAAACATACACACATTTGCAAACACATTGGAAACTATTATGAGGATTTTTCTGTCTGAATTGTGAATCTCCAGCCTTTCTTTTATTGTCTGCATGAGCAAACCCTCAAACTAAGGGATATTGTGTTGTCAACTCTGGTGGCTGGCTCCACCCTGCTAGGTCTTTGAAAGATGAGCTTTATACACCAGGGTCTTGTTAAGAGCACTGTTTTTTTTTTTTTTTTTTTTTTTTTGTAACTGGGAACTTCATTCAGTTGCCTCAGCTCTGGGATGCCAGTGTCTGTTTGAACAGGTGTCCCTAAGCTGTTTCTACTTAACACAGACTATTTGAGGCCTCATTGCATGGAAGAGACACTGAGAGGCTGTATCCTCTTTCTTTTTTCTTTCTTTCTTTTTTTTTTTAAATTCCTATATGGAAATATGGACCTCATCGTTGAATGCCAAAATGTATGTTTTTTTTCCCCTTTGGGGCCACCAACCAGCTTCCACATCATGACACATTATTATTTTTTGAATGCTTGGTCTAGCTTAGGCACATTTATGCCTATCTCTTTTTAACTTAAATTCACCTGTTTCTCTTTATCTACCTTTGTCTCTGCCATTATTACCTTTCTTAGTTCCCTATACCTTACTTTAACTGCTTTTCTATGTCTGTCTGGCATCTGTGTGGCTTCTCTACCCAGGCATGTCCCTTGTTTTCTCCTCCACTTCTCTTGTTTTTCCTCCTATTTATTCTTTCTGCCCATCAGCCTCACCTACTTCTTTCTGACTAGCTCTTGGCCATTTAGTTCTTTATTAGACCAATCAGGTGCTTTAGGTAGGCAAGGTGAAACAAATGCAGTACATCTCTACATAATTAAAGAAATGCAGTTTAAAAAAGTAACAACCTTTTCACAGAGTAATATTCTGAAGCATAAACCAATATAGCATACTTTGCCTAGTTAAAATAATATTCCACAATCACCAATGTTTCCTGTGTCTCAGTTGCATGGTATTTACTTTTTCAGTTAAATTGCTCCTAAACACTTAATTACCAATAGTATTGTGAATAAGATTCTTTTCTTGATCTACTCTGGTACTTCATTTTTATACATAAACATTCTATTGATTTTTAAAAAATACTAGCTGAATTTATTTAATTTAAAACAATTTGGAGGTGAAATCTGAAAGATTTTCTCTAAGGTTTAAGCATTAACTAATGAGAAAGTTTCCCTTCAAGTTGAGCAGTTTGAATGACATTTTTTTCCTAGCCTAATTGCTCTGGATAGGCTTTCCAGCTCTTGCTTAAATAAAAATGAACATGAGTGTCCTTGTCTTGTCCTGGTTATGAGGAAAGACATCCAGATTCTTGTTGTTGACTTGGCTTGTCATGTGAGTTTTATGGTTGAGAGGAACATTTTATTTATATTTAGTTATCAATTTGTATAATGAGTGTTGAATTTAGTCAAATCCCCCCTTTTTTGTCTGCAGTGTGGTGAATCAAATTTCTTTATTTATGCAAGAACTTGAATTATAAAAATAACTGAAGGAAACAGACAAAAAGTTCTAGGCCATTGGTCTCAACAATGTAAAAATTTCTCTATATAAAAAAAAGAACAGAGTGAAGAGACAGCCAGCATGTGGAGAGGAAATATTAATTAACTAATAGAGAGGTAACTTTCAAAATATGTGGGGAACAGAATCAACAGTAAGGAAAAAAATTAAATGGACAAAATTTGTAGTTTTTTTTTTAAGCCTAGCTTACATTTTATGCTGAAGTCTTATTTGGAATTTTATTAAGTTCCATAGAAATCTTTGGGTTATTTTTCTTGTTCTTCGTAAAGGACATTGGGCTACCAATAGGGAGGACATATTGCATAAACAAAGAATATATCTAAATAGATATTTATCAAAGGAAGACATATAAGTGGCCAAGAAGCACATGAAAAGGCACAGAGCATTTCTTATTGAGAAGATACAAGTTAAAGACACCACGAGGCATTGTAGAATGCTATTTGGTCATTAGAAAGAAGAAAATTGTGTCATCTGCAAAACATAAACAAATCTGGAAAACTTTATGCTGGGTAAAATAGTCTAGGCACAGAAAGACAATATGACACAATTTCTAATAAGTCAATTTGAAAGAAGAAGAATGTATAACAGTAGTCACCAGGTGCTGGTGGGTTTAGGGTGGGAATAGAGGGAGACCTTTTAGTCAATGAATACAAAGTTTCAGTTGGATAGGAATTGATTTAAGATCTATAATTCTCCTTCTTGACAATCACAGTTGCTAATAAGGCATTGCACAAAACTATTAGTAGAGTTAAAATGTTCTCACCAAAAATGTGTGGATATGAGATGACAGAAATATTAAGGAGATTTAATGACTCATATATGTAAATTACAATATTGTATTTGTAAATAGATACAACAAATATTTTTCAAGCCAGAATAAAAAAGAAAAGAGGAAAGAAACAGAACTCCAGTGAGATGGAGAATGCAATGGAAAATGCTTAGTGTGTCAATGTCTTACAGGTGAGAGATGACCAGATCTGGGTGTTCTGCCCCCTGCTAAAGAGAGGCAGCGGTCATGGTAATGGACCAGGAAGACAATATGTTGATGCTTTTCCTGCATGCTCAGCCTCAGGCCTATTTTTCTTTCATGCATCCTGATAATTTTTGAGCCACGCACGCTTTGTCAATTCTCTTAGCATAAACTAGATGAAGTGTCTGTTTTTGGGAACCTTGTCAGTATAGCCCAGGAGACTACAGCCCAGGCACATGATTATTATGAATAGTCAACAATATGACCATGGAAGTATGCCTAAGGCATGTTGGCTTACACTATTGAATTTACTCAGGAGCAGTAAGGTTGTATCATGATGTAGTTCTATTTTAGTTCTTTGAGTCATATCCATACTAATTTCCAAATGCTCTGCTTAGTCCTGCCAGCAATGTATAAGGTTTTCCTCTCCCACTACTTCTTTATCAGTGTTTGTTTTTGTTTTTAAAGTTCTTTTGAAGATTTCATACAAAATTTTTGATCATATTTACCTCCTTCCGGTCTCTCCAAGAGCCACAGCCCCTTCCCTACATGCCCAGCTCTGTGTCCATTCTTTAGTTTGTTCGTTTTTTTTTTTTCTAAAAGATAACTTTTGACTGAATGAAACATAATTGCCATGCAGTTTTAATTTGCATTTACTTTGATGATTAAGGATATTGAGCATATTTGCACATAGTTATTAGCTGGTTCTATTTCTCCTTTTGAGAACTGTCTACTCAATTCATTTGCTTATTTATGGGTTGAATTTTTTTTGTTAGGTCATTTTATTTGAGTAGAAGTAGTAACATTATGAAGAAATTTACTTAATGTCATTCCACAAACGTGTTCCTCTTTTTTTTTTTTTTCTTTTAACAAACTATTTTTGAAGGGGTTGAGTATTTCCTTTTTCTTTACTTTTTGTTTATTAAAAAATAATAAAAAAGCCCTTTTTTCTCCATATATCCCCCTGCTCACCCTCCCCTCCCTCCTCCCAATCCCTTCCAGTCAGCCTTCAGCCTTTCCCGTCTCCATCCCCGATCTCCTTCCCTAAGAAGGGCAAGAAGTCCCAAGGTGGGTCAGCTCAGCATGGTCAGCATCCACTCCAGACAAGTCCGATTTCCTCATCCTAATATCAAGACTGAGTTAGGTGCTCCTCTGCAGGGAATGGGCTCCAAGGTGCCAGCCCATGCACAGGAACACAGTCTGATCCCACTCCTTGAGGATCTACATACTGCCCATGTCAATCGACAGTTGCCTACCCTTGGAGGTCCTAGCTCCTTTTCCCAATGGCTACCCAGTGGCTGTTCTTGACTCAGTGAGCTCCAAAGAGCTCCAGCTAGCCATCAGTGTAGGAACTGTCCTCATAATCAGTAAACCCTTGTTCATACAGACTGTCATCCCCTGCTCCCAGCTGGACTCAGTGCTCAGCCATGAATCTCCGCTTCCACCTCTACTCATTGTTGGATGTAGGTTCTATGATGACACTTAGGGTGGTTATTCATGTGATTATAGGAGAAATTCTGTTTAGGTACTCCCTCCAATATTGGTTGGAGACTTAGCCAGGGACATCTTGTGAGTTCTAGGAGGTTTCCCTAGCACCTTGTCACTTTCCAACCCAACATTGGCTTCTTCTATCAAGATATCCATCTCTTTTTCTCTCCCTCTTTGTTGCTCCTCTCATTCAACCATATATTTCTTTCATGATTTGTTCCCACCTCTTCTTGGTTGCAACCCGTTATGATCCCAATTATATATGGGGATCGTCTCTATTTCCTCTTCCTAAGTGAATTCCTGGATGTCTCCTGTAAGTTCCTTCAGATCCCAAGCTGTTCAGGGGTTGTGGATTGTATCTTGTGTATTTCTTACTTTTTGTCTAAAGTCCACTTATGAGTGAGTACATCTTATACCTATCTTTCTGGGCTTTTGATACCTCACTCAGGAGGATATTCTCAAAAATCTCTCAATTTGCCTGCAAATTTTAGGATGTCTTTTTTTTTAAACTGCAGAGTAGTACTCCATTGTGTAGATGTACCACAGTTTGTTAATCCATTCTTCAGTTGAGGAACATCTAGGTTGTTTCCAGGTTCTGGCTATTACAAATAATGCTACTGTGAACATAGTTGAGCTAATGCCTTTGGGGTACGAATGTGTATCCTTTGGGTATATGCCCAATAGTGGTATTGCTGGACCCTTGGGGAGATTTATTCCCAGTTTTCTGAAGAATCATTATACTGCATTCCAAAGTGGCTGTACAAGTTTACACTCCCAGCAACAATGGAGAAGTGTTCCTCTTGATCCATATCCTCCAGCACAGGCTAACTCTGTCATCTGTTATTTTTTTTTTTCTTTTTGATCTCAGCCATTCTGACAAGTGTAAGATGGTATCTCAAAGTTGTTTTGATTTGCATTTCTCTGATGGCTAAAGATGTTGAGCAATTTTTTAAGTGTCTTTCAGCCATTTATAATTCTGTTGAGAATTCCCTTTTTAACTCTGAACCCAATTTTTAATTGGGTTATTTAGGTTTTGGGCTCTAGTTTCTTAGTTCTCTATATATTTTAGAAATGAGTCCTCTGCTTGATGTAGAGCTGTTGAAGATCTTTTCCATTCTGTACACTGTCATTTTGTGTTATTGACTCTGTCGTTTGCCTTACAGAGCTTCTCAGTTTCAGGAGGTCCCAGTTATTGATTGTTGTTCTTAGTGTCCGTGCTACTGATGTTATATTTAGGGAGTAGGCACCTGTGCCAGTGCATTGGAGGGTATTTCCCACTTTCTTTTCTACCAAGTTCAGTGTAGCTGGGTTTTGTTACAATAGGTTTCTGGTCCTGGGTGCCAGAGGTCCAGACCCACAGACCTGCAGTGCCAGACCACTTAGCTGCCCTTCGCTTCTTAAGCCCCTTATACTAACTTCATGATTCAGATGATTCAGACACTTATACTAACTTCATGCTGTTTGGCCTATGGCTTAGGCATATTGATGGCTGCCTCCTTCATCTTAACTCAACATTTCCATTAATCTGTCCTGCCACGTGGCCTGTGGCTCACCTGTGTTCCTTACATGTTTCTCTTTTGGCAGCTGGCTTGATCTGATCTGACTCTGCCCTCCATCTCCTAACTATTCTGATTCCCCACCTACTTCTTCTATGGCACCTGCCATGGCCAAAACAGTCCTTTATTTAAAAATTGATACACACAGCATACAGAAAGACATTCCTACATCAGGGTTTATGTTGAGGTCTTTGATCCACTTAGATTTGAGTTTTATGCAGGGTGATAGGTATTTGCATTCTTCTACATACTACCATCCAGTTATGCCAACACCATTTGTTGAAGATACTATCTTTTTCTTTCTATTGAATATTTTTGGCCTCTTTGTAAAAAATCAGGTGTTCATAAGTGTGTGGGTTATTATTAGGGTCTTTGATTTGATTCCACTGATCCACAAGACTTTTTATGCCAGTACCAGGCTATTTTTATTACTGTAGCTCTGTAGTGTAGCTTGAAGTCAGGGATGGTGATTCTTCCTGAACTTCTTTTATTGAGCAGGATTGTCTTGGCAATCTTGGATTGCCTATTATTCCATATGAAGTTGAGTATTGTTCTTTCAAGGTCTGTAAAAAATTGTGTTGGGATTTTGATGGGAATTGCATTGAATCTGTAGATTGCTTTTTGGTAAAATTGCCATTTTTACTATGTTGATCCTATCTAACCAGGGGCATGGGAGATCTTTCCATTTTCTGATATCCTCTTCAATTTCTTTGTTCAGTGATTTAAAGTTTTTGTCAAACATGTCTGATATTCTTTTGATTAGAGTTATGCCAAGATATTTAATGCTATTCATAGCTATTATAAAAGGTGATATTTCCCTTATTTCTTTTTCAGCCCTTTTATCCTTAGCGTATAGGAGGGCTATTGATTTTTTTTTTCTAGTTAATCTTGTACCTTGCTACATTGCTGAAGGTGTTTATCAGCTGTAGGACTTCCCTGATAGAATTTGGGGGTCACTTATGTATATGATCATATCATCTGCAAACAGAGATAATTTGACTTCTTCCTTTCCAATTTGTATCCCCTTAATCTCCTTTTGTTCTCTTATTGCTTTAGCTAAAACTTTGAGAACTATATTGAATAGTCTCTTCTTCTTCCTCTCGTTCTTTCATCTTTGAGCCCATATTTCTCCTTATTTTCTGTTTACAAGCCCTGCCTATCCTTTCTCTGCCTAGCCATTGGCAGTTCAGCTATTTATTAGACAATTAAGTACCTTAGGCAGATAAGGTGAAACAGCAACATATCTTTTAGTATTGCAGCAGAAACAAATGTAACACCTTTGCATAGTTAACTATTCCACAACAATGGACTGTCAGTTGTTCAGCTCTAGCTGCCACTCTTCCTTTGCCACTCTTCCTTTGCCACGCTCTTTATCATGCATGACTTAAATGGAAAGTCCCTGTGAAAGGGAATGGGTTTATGACATGTATTAGTAGTGTGAGAAGTCTAAGACAAAATTTTGAATTTTACTTAAAACGTCTAGTATGGGGTTCAAAAATACATCAATACATAGTATCTCATCAGTGAGCAGGGGCCACAGTTTATATCTCACGACTGAGAAAGTAGCTACAGCTTTATCTCTTAACAGGGAGCAGGCAGCCCCAGCTGAGCTCAGCAGTGAGTAGGCACAGGAATACTCAATTTTCTCATGTGTGATACTAGACACAAGTTGTTGTTGGTTTTAAAACTTAAGCATACAAAATTTATAAGTGCTACATGACTGAGTGTACATCCAAAGAAAATAAACTCAGTGTGTCAAAGGAATTCACACTTGCATCCTTATACGCATTCTTCATAGCAGTAAAGGTATAGATCGAGAGTTCATCAAGAAATGAGTGGACATGTGTGTGTGTGTGTGTGTGTGTGTGTGTGTGTGTGTGTAGCACATTATTATTCCGAGTCTATCTTGCTGAAAGGGTTTTATTTCTATTTCTGTACTTTCCATATGAGGTATACCCCTGTAAAAACCCAATCCCCTGATTCTGTTCCAGTGTTAATGTTTCATGTAAGTTATAAGATAGCCTTTCTGTCTCTTTGGGAAAATTAGACCATGAATGATAAACCACTTAGTGAATCCACAAATATAAATGTTTGCTTCCTCTGTTATGAACATGAGATCATTTTTTCTCTTGTGGAGGATAGCCTGAAGTAAGAATAAAAACTGTTAAATCAACAACATGGACAATTTTTAACATCTTTTTCTTTGTCACTCCTCCCCAACCCATTATGTCAGAAAATTTGTACATTCCATCATTTTGACTGCTGGGAATGTAACTGAATCCCAAACCTGTGATGTCTTAACATTTACCTCAGATTCTTAGCTCACATCTTCAATGAGCAGCCACCTCTGCAAGAATGGTCCTATGATGTCTATCTGAAAATACCAACTTTGGAGCACAAAGATGAAGGGGCTACTTCATAGTGAGCTCAAGTCCAACATTTCCTCTCATGAGCAGTTGCCAGAGTAACAAGCACTTGTGCTACCTCTGATTTGTACCTCAAAGGAGAACAGTAGAGCTGTGTAACCTTAATTCTCACTTGCAAAGTATCCTATCATTGGAAATAAAGAAATTGTCACAAAGCCTCCTGTCAAGGCAGAGGAGTTTATTTATTCTAACTGGATGTATTTTCCAAGTTCTTAAATTGTCTATTGATTGTAATTATACCATGATACCTGAGAGACTGCTCTCTAGAATAGAAAAAAAAAAGGACATTCAAGAGGAGAATGTAGTTGCTTCTTGGTATCTGTAGGGCTGTGCTCTAAGGACACCAGAACATCAGGTACTCAGGTTCCTGATGCAAAATGGTACGGCATGTTTATCTAACATACCCATTCCTCTGTATTTTAAATTGTCTCCATAACTTATAATACTTACAACAATACAGATATCATATAATAGCTGTAGTGAATTGCTTAGGAAACAAAAGCAAGAAACAGTGAATTTTTATTACAAATTGTTTTTTTTAATAAATATTTCAATCAACAATTGACCTAAAAGACATGTACAGAACCTACAGATATGGAAAGTTGATTTACAGAATTTATAGAATTATTGTATTCTGATGTCATAGCTCAGAGAAGTGTCCCTCCCTGAGCTTCCAGTAGGCAGTACAGAATAAAGCCTGGGGAGTGAAAATGAAATGCTATACTTAGTTAAATCACATTTTTTTTTTTTGCACGATAAGCCAGGAAAACTGGGTAAAGCTCTTTGAGAACACCAACAGAGGTTTCCAGAAAGTATTATTACCACAGATGTTACTGCAAGATAATCAAAAGAACACATCTGACTTGGGTAGAGAGTCCTTGTTTCTCTTGCTGATTCTATCATTTGAAGCTTTCAGAGCTGAAGGCTTTCATGATTAAGCACATATTATCCTCCTGGAAGATATTTCTTTTTTGGCAGATGAGATAATGGAACAGATCCTCTACTTGTCAAGAGGAGTTACTGTGTCATTAAAAAGCCTTTAGCACAATGTTTTTCTCTTTCCATGCTGGTTGAAAAGATTTGAATGCAGAAGCACAGATATAACAATAACAATACAAAACCTAAATTGTCCATGGAAAAGCTTAAACCAAGTTAAAATTTTCCATTTGCCAAATGTTCTTCAGGCAATTTAAATGTAATTCAAAACAGGCATTCAGTAGCCACAGATGTGTGTTGTATCAAATGGCCTTTGTCTTGGTTGTATACATCCAATTTCTTTCTGAAGATGATTGTAAAAATTACCTCTATTACCAAAGAAGAAAGTATGCACAAATTCAATTATAAAATTTATACAATTAAATTTTTTTCTTATTAACCCTGGAAAAGTATTTTCACCCATTTAACAAGAAAGTTCTTAGTTATAGAGCTCTTTCAAACTCAGGAACAGTTCTAGAAAGGTCTTTTGCAGTGCTAAGTTAGTTTGTTCCATTTGGGGGCTCTGAATTAAAGAAGTAAAGAGAAATCACCCTCATTTAGGAGAAAGAAGGGCTGTTTTGACTCTCAATGGTGAGGCTCCCACAATATTCTGTGGCCACCAGAAAACAAAAGCAGACACTGAGTATTTTTCAAGATACTTACCATGGACAGATGCTGCCCTGCTCTCTTCAATGTTGCCCAGATGCTGTATAAACTGTGATGACCTTGAGAAATTATGGGTTGGGAGACACACAAAGAAAGTCGTGAAAGGTCTCTGAGAAGTTTACGTTTTTGGATGCTAATATAAAAGGATCTATTATGGAAAACATGTGCTCTGAGACCTCCAATTAGCACCTGGGTTCTAGGCCCGTGTAGAGGTAATGTGTGACAAGATTCCCATGAGAAAAGGTCTAGACAGGAAGCTCAATTGTGTCTTGCAGCATCAGGCTTCTCAGGAGAGGACTCCCTAACTTCTGAGCCATATCATTCTGTAGTTTTGCATTCCAGTGCAGAGAGGGTGTTGCTGGAGTTTCCAGTCTTTGATTGGCTGGGTAAAACTGTGATTACTTATTTAACTGGTGTGTGTGTGAAGTTACTGACTCTCCTGAATGCTTAAAGAGGATACACCTGGCTGGGCTTAGAACTCAAGGAGGTTTTACGTGCAGATTTTTAACAAAGCACCTAGTCCAGAGTGAATGCTCAGTAAATAATGGCGAGGGGAGACAGCAGCAAGATCAGCAGCATCAAGGTCCAGTGCTAGCTTACGGAAGGAGGCTGGGCACCCAGACAGTCTGACTTCGGAAAAGTCGTAGTAAAGTGTATGAAGAATAAGATACTTCTTCCTTACTGTCTATGCAGATACCCCAGGGATTTCATCCAGATGCCAAGGCAAAGGTGACTAGACATCATGAGGTCCATTCTCTTACCTCTGCCTCTCGAGGGCTGGGATCAAAGGCTTACACCACCAGTGCCAGCAAGAGCCCATTTTACACTGTGAAATAGGAAGTTACAGGGGAAAGCAGTGGGTTTGCCATCCAATTCTTCCTATGCCACTCCTCATACTATTCCTGTGAATATCTGAGGGGTAGTCCTGGCAGAGAGCTCTGTGTTTTCAGGCTGTACCTGTTGAGGGTTGTTTATAGTAAACAAACCAGGAATTTTCAGATATAGGAAGCTTGCCTCCTAGAGTAAGCCACATATGCTAGGTGACTTTTTTTTTCCCATGGAATGGAAAAAGTATGTCTGACACAACTCTCTCTTCAGAAATCACGTGACCCTCATCTACAAATCAGAAGTTTCACATGATGCTGTGGCCAGAGCATGTCCACATTAACCAGGGATGCAAAGGCCCCTGGTATCTGCACTGAGGGCTCCAGAAACTGCCCCGTTTCTGTGTCTCACAGTAACTTTTGGCTGAAACTGTTAGAACTAGATGCTACAAAGGACCTCTCACTCTGATGTCTCTATTGTCTGAGCCTATGTACCATGTTCAGTAGCAAGGTCAAGGGTTATGGATGCTTATATTCTTAAATGACTCCAAACCCTACAAAAGAGGTAGTGGCTGGTATGTAAACATTTTTTCTCTAAATATTTGGTGAATGGGTGGAAAAAAGACTACAAAAGTAAAGGGACAATCAGGGGGTGGAAGGGAATTTAATGTCTTTTATAATTATCCAGAAGATGTTAATAGAAACAACACACCAGACAGCACTCCTAAATTTTCAGACAAGATTGGCTGAAGGAGAAAAAAGAAAGTCCATGAGTTGGCTCCTGAAACCTTTAGATCTAGAATCTGACCTACTGTGAATTGATTTTCTGTGGGTTCTGTTAACCAGGAAAAAAAAATTAATATATTAAAAAAAATAACCCCACAGGAATAGTCTGAATATATGACAAGTAACAACTAGCCTGATTATACATCATATGTCATGAGATTTTAGTAAACATCTTGCAAAACATGTGTCCATGGTGATTTTATTGAGTTGAATAATCAATCATCAGAATGTTCCTGCACAAACTTAGATGTTAGAGCCTGGGTTATTTGGCCCAGCCTCTTGCTTCTAGGCCATAAACTTGCAAAGTAGCATCTTTCTGTAGTAAAAATAGAGGTCAAAGGTATGCATGGGTTACATCTCCAGCACTGATTTTTTAAATGCAGTATCGTGCATAGCACCTTCCAGCATTATGAAATTCACCCTATATGGAAGAATCCTCTAGGTCTGTACCAGCTGGATTTCTCTACATTCTATGACTCAAGTGTGGGATGTCTTCAGGGATAGGGTTTTACTATCAAGTTCTAGAGACTAAGAAACATAATGGCAATTTTCTGTAATATTTTGAGGACTATGGGACCACACTGGCCGACAACTTAAAAAAAGGTAAATAATTTTAAATTTATTAGCATGTGTGTCTGGTTGGAGTATTAACCCTTTAATTATATGGTAACTCCATTTAAACTCTTTATATATGTATATATTTTATGAAGATTATACAGTAGCATATTTCCACATGGATTTTTTTTAAAATAAAAGGCCTTTAAAAATAGTTAACTTTGCATATTTCCTCCCTATCATACCCTCCCATACTCCATCCCATTTAATCCTTTTGGAAGGTCTTGGGGACAGCAGCCTGCAGAGACTGTCTGTCACCTCTGATAATAATACCCTCTGAAATCTATCCTGAAGACTTGTCTGAGGATATTTCACATTCATTTTTGATATAAGAGAATCATTTGGAAGCTACAGGAAAATAGGAACCAGTAATAGGTAAATATAGGAACCAGTAATGATAATCTATATAGTACATAACTGTATCTGTGTCAAAATTTGTAGGATTGGCTATGCAGTGGGCTTCTTCACATTGGCACAACCACTACTAAGTAGATTATATGTTGCATTTACACCTCATGGCAGTTGTAACATATGAGGCTATAGGGCACTTTCTGCTCCATGCTAATGGCCTTGACCTCATATGGACCATGATCCTCTTTGTGTTCTAACACTGGCTTCAGCTTTGTTACCAAACACATGACTTTATGCAATCCTGACTCAGCAGCATGTTTGCAGTTTATCTTGACAGCAACATATTTTAGGCGACATTGCATGGAACCAAGCATTTTATTGTGGTGATAAACAAAAAGAATTGATATTGTTATATATTATATACAATATTATGTGCTATAATTATATGTAATATATTTATGTATTATATTTATAAAGATAATATAATATATACATATACATTACAGAGGCAGATATTTTTAGGGCTCATAAAAGCATGAACTGGCCAAGACCTACTGAATATATTTAGACATTTGAGACTTTGCCTTTAGACATTTGGATAACTAGACAAATGTTTTACACATCAAAGATTTTTTTTTAATTCAGTGGGGTTTTATTTGAATGAAACCCAGTATCAATGAGTGAGACACTGTGGATATCACTAGAGTGAATTTGGTGGGGAGGCAGGACTGATGTGCACACATCTTGGGTTCCTGAGACGGTTTTAAACACTAAAGCTTGAACCCTTGGCCTTAGTATGTGAGACAGATATTCTGCTTTACATCCAGTTCCTGAAAGTGGCTTTTAAAGCTGAATATGGTCCATCTGAAGGAGTAGGGCATGTATAACACCATCAAGTCCTTAGACTACAAGAGTCCACTGCTTACCTCAGTGAGGGCATTCATGTTTCAGGACATTATATTTGTTGGTACTATAAGCAGCCAACATTAAATTGATAAAACTTTTTCTAAACAAAGCAATTGAAAATTCCCTAAACAAAAAGAGTTCACTAGTGGAATTGATCATGTTTGTTTTCCCCCTCCTGTGTCCTGTAGTTTGTTGTATGGTATAGTTCTTTCCTCCCCCCCCCCCTTTTCTTTCTTTCTTTATTCCTTCCTTTCTTTTTCTGCCATGAATGTCTATTTCTTTTTTCTTATTTTTAAAGTTTTTTTTTCAGTTGAAAGTAGATTCTTCTCTCATACAATACATCCCAACCAGTTTCTCTTCCTCTACTCCTCCTAGCTTCTCTGTACTTCCTCTGTCTTCCAGACCACTCTCCTCCTTTTCCTTGTCAGAAAAGAGCAGGTCTCTAAGAGACAATAGTCAAACAGAGCAAAACAAGATATAATAAGATGAGGAAAAATATTTTTCATCAGGCAGAGTTGGACAAGACAACCAATAGGAGGAAAGAAGTCTCAAGAGCAGGCAAAGGAGTCAGAGATATACCAGCTCCCACTGTTAGGAGTCCCACAAAAAACACCAAGCTAGTGGCCACAAGCTAGTGGCCATACATATACACAGAGGACCTAGTGTAGACCTATGAAGGTCCTATGCTTGCTGCTTCTGTCTCTGTGAGCACTTGTGAGCCCTGATTAATCATTGAATGGACCATGTGCTCCTGGTGTCCTCTGTTTTTCTCTAACTCTTATGAACTTTTCCCCATGTCTTCTGGGTTCCCTGATCTCAGATGTTTTTGGAGATCCCCAATTTAGAGTCTCTGAATAATGTCAGGTTGTGAGTCTCTGCATCTGCTCTCATTTGCTGCAGTTATATGAGTCTAGCAGAATACCATTATTAATCATTTTATTGATTTTTTTCAGTTGTGTTTAGTTCTACACAAAGTCTCTGGGATATGGGCTATCCAGCCTCTGGTTCCTAGCCATTCAGGCAGTGTAGGGTATGGCTCCATCTGATTGTGGGCCTCAAGTTAAACCAAACATTGGCTGGCCTATCCCACAAGTTCTGTGGCATCATTTCCCCAGCATCTCATGCAGCAGGTCAGACTGTATATGGAGGGTTTTGTGGCTGGATTGATGTTCAGGTTTCTTTTTCCATAGCCTACAGAGTATCTTTTTGTGTCAATGGGTTTCAAAAGTAAATGGGAAGAATCTAAACCAGTACCAGCTCTCTATATTCAATGAGCTGTGTGGGAGTTGTCCTCAGCAATGGGGCCCTGATGTCAGTTTTCAGAGAGTGACTTTGTGTCTTAGCATCAGCTTGTGTTGTTTAGGTTTCTCCACAGGACCTCGTCAGCAACAATTCAACAGAATATCGCCCTGTCCCATCACTGAAAGTCTTGACTGGTTACAAAAGATAGTCAGTTCAGACTCCATAGCTTCCACTATTAGGACTCCTCACTAGGGTCACCTGTAATAAGATTATGTTCCATTGTAAATAATTATCCCACCTACTGGTTTAATAAATATACTGATTGGCTGAAGACAGACAAGAAGTGTGGGTGGGACTACCAGACTAAGAAAACTCTGGAAACAGGAAGAGCAGAGCATTGATGCCAGAGAGAAGCCACTGAGATGCAGCGGAAAGAAGTTGAAATGCTGCTCTGAGAAAAGGTACAGAGTCACAGGCTGAACAAGATAAGAATCATGGGTTAGTTTAAGAGCCAGAGCCAAAGACTGATCAGCATAAAATTAATACAAGTGTCCATCTGTTTCTGTGGAACAGCAGGTCAGAACCTCAGGGGTAGGTGAGAAAGGCTGGGCCAGAAACTTCAACAACAGTCACCCTCAAAGATTTCATGAAGTTCCCACCTGACTAGGTTTCCACACTAACCTCCAAAGCATCCCAGCTTGAGCTGTCTCTCCCCACATTCTCCTTTCACCTATACTTGTTCTCCCCTTCTCCTGTCTCTATTCTACCTGCAGAATCTATTCTGTTTCTCCAACTGTTCAAGACATGAAAATGGAAGCATGATGTACTTCTTGACTTATGGTAAGAATTAAATAAATGTTCAATTAATGTACACAATGACTGAAACTGCTTGTCTTTCCTGTAATACTCCATGCTTCAAAATGTTTGTGTGAGCCAGGATTGGTATTGCAAATGTGAAATACCAGCTATTTGGAATGCTGAGGCAAGAAAATTGTGAGTTGAAGGCCTGCCAGGGCTACAGAGTGAGTTTAAGGCCGTTTTGATAATCTCTCAAGACCTTGATTCATAATAAGAAGAATTTAAAAGAGATGGTGTAGCTCGTTGGCAGATATCTTTGTAGCCTGCGTGAGAGTCTAGGTTCACTCTCCACTACAATAAAAAAGACAAAAAATTAACTATACTTGTATCCTCAGTCAATCTTTCTGTCCTCAAATCCTGTGATTTGGAAATGAGAAGCTGCATTTGTTTGCTCTTCTATATTCAGTCTATGTTTGTGAGAAGTTTCACTGGAGAATATAAGAATTTGACTTTGCCATGGATACTCTCTACACAGGAGGAAGAGTCAAAGAAAGCAATCTTCTTGTAATTGTGTTAGCCAGGATTTTAAGTAGAGAAAGCTTCATCCCTCCAAAGTGTTTTGAAGTAGAGACATTGTTGATTTGCTCCACCTTGAACAGCTAATATAAACAAGCAGACTCCTGTCTTTTGTCATATGTTCTATTCTCTATAAGAATAGAAGCTTCATTGGAAAACACATCTGGTTTCTGAACTCAGGCCTGTCTATCAACAAAACAGACAATCTGAAAGTGCCAGAAGGCGGGGCTGTGCATCGGGCAACAGGCATTTTCCAATCTATTGCTGCCAAGTAAAGGCAGACTAGTCTCTGTGAATAGGAGAAATAATGAGCACTGCAAGAGAAAGCTTCACTGTGGAGAAGCACTGTGAATGGTTAAACACACAGTGCCGAACTGCAGAACATAAAAGCAGTGAGGTTAGCAATAGGAAAAGGAAGATTGGAGAGTACATTTTGGAATGGGAATAGGGTATGAAAAAGCTAAGGTCCTCATCAGGAGTGTGTGCTGACTGTCTGTCTGTGGGAACACGGTCCTGGAAGAGGGTGCAGGTAGTGTGTTCTCACCACTATGAGGAAAGGGTTCAGGCTGATGTCTTTTATCCACGCAGTACTATTTCTGAAAAGCTAAAAGTAACCTGTGGAGTCTTATCAGTTTTAAAAAGACACATCTTTTCTGCAGAATTTTGGAAGCTGATGGGACTACTCAAAATTTTAAATATTTGTTTTTGTAAAAAAAATAAAGTGATTGCAATCCAGTATTGCTGCTAGTTTTTTTTTTTTTTTTCGTTGATCTGTAAGAAATTATTCAAGGACCAAAGTAATTACTACATCTGGGGTTATAATTTATTAAAGCATATTACAACTTGATCTCTCTTTTATTTTAAGCATACATTAGAGACACGTAACACTTGTGTGAAAGGAAGATAAAGTCCCCATGCAGATGAGACCAACACATTTGCTCAGCCTGATTCATGAAGGAAAAAGAAGTCAAAAGCAGTGCTATCACATTAAAGTGTACACAGATAAACTGACAGAAGGAAAGGAAAGGAAAAACAATGCTCCATGATCATTACAAGTTTCTTCCTCATTCCGTGGAACAAAGTATTTGCAGTCCTATTTACAAAGGAGAAAGCTTGGAAGGCTCTCTGTCTGAAAAGAACAGGAAGTGCTGGACCTGGTGGTGCACATGCCCATTTTTAATCCCAGCACTCAGGGGCAGAGGCAGGTGAAAATAAGAGCAGGAAGTGATGTATGAGGACGGTATAGAGGCTTTCTGATACAGTAATCGTGGGTGTGCGTGTGCTTGTGTGTGTGTGTGTGTGCCTGTGTTTCTTTTAAAACACTTGCTGTTTTATCTTGTGTGTCTGAGTGTTTCATGGCAAAACACTCAGAATCCAGGAGAAGTCAATGAGTCCCCTAGAACTGGAGTTACAGATGTTTGTAATCTTCCAGGTGCTGGGGATTAAACCTGGGTCTTTTGGAAGAGCAGCCAGTGCTCTTAACCTGGAGTCATCTTTATAACCCTGTAGTATTAGTTTCTGGCCTGGACTTTCGGGCCTAGCCTCAAGGTTTTGACCCGCAGAACCACAGACCCACAGAGACACACTGATGCTTAATAGTTTTAGGCTGATTGGCCTAAGGTCCAGGCAAATAACTTGCTAACTCTTTACCCTTAAACTAACCCATGACTCTTATCCTGTTCAGCCATGCAGATCGGTACCTTTTCTCAGAGCAGCATAGTCGTCCTGTGCTTTTTCTGGCTTCTCTCTGGCATTCTGCTCTGTTTTGCCTGTTCCTAGAGTCTTCCTAGTCTGGTAGCCCTGCCCACATTTCCTGTCTGCCTTTGGCCAATCAGCGGTTTTTTATTAAACTCATAGGCGGGGACAATTATTTACAATGGAACAACCTAATCCCCCTATATATCCCCTTTTCTCTTTTTTAAACAAAAAGAACTCCAAATCATTCTTTTCCCCTCTTATCTATAACAACTTACAAATAACACTGTAAATAAACATGAACATCCATAATGCATGTTTTGGGAAAGTGGGCATCATTCTCTAGGCTACTTCCTACTAAATGGGGGCACTGGCAATCTCATGGGAATCCAAAGAAAAATTTAGGATTATGCACAAGTCTTTAGTGTAGTAGTCTGTAAGGCTGGGTCATCTCAGCCAGTCTCCTTGAAATTGTTCTGAATACAGAGCTCAAGGAACTTCAACAGAGGTGTTCTAAAATGCTGAATCATCTGGACCATCCATTTCCATTGGAGATCGTTCAGGGGGTCTTCCTCTACCAAACTTTATGTTCTTTATCCAGGAATAAATCCACAGCTTCTCATTTTCTGTGAAAATAAAAAGAAAACCTCTTCTCCAAAGTAGCATATCTTTGCATTTCAATTTTAATGTCAACTCATTTACAAAACATATAGATTGAATTAATCCAAAAGCATTTATAATCAACTGTATTTTAGCAGCTTTTACTATTTCATTTTTAGTCAAGAAGCTTAAAGATAAGACAACAATATACAGTATCCAGACACTCTTTGTATTTTCCATCTTTATGTGGCTTTTTATTTATTTATTTTTATTTATTTATTTTTATTTATTTATTTATTTATTTTACTATATTTCTTTTTTAAGGGCTTTCTTTATGTTTTTTTTTCTTTCTTTAAGCCTATGTATGTATATTTTCAATACACTCTAAACCACTTAGACTTTTTAAAAAACTGTCTTTATTGTATATTTATTTCTTAACTTTTTCTGTCTCTGACCATACCTTTGATTGGCTAGGGTGATTGACTCCACCCAGACTCTTCTGATTCTTTATGTTTCTGAACACACCTATAATTTGCCAGAGACTACGGATTAAAGGTTGGTAGGATGGATGGATGACTCCACCCAGCTCCTAGTCTAATTTCATAGAATTTATCTTTTTAACCGAGGTACTCTGGGGAATTTTAGGGTCCATATAATTACCAAGTAAAGCTTTGCCATCTGCTGCTCATTAACTCCATTTAAGTATTAGGCAGCAGGGCTTCTTAAAAGACTCATAAGTGTTTTGCCTCTAAGGCTGAATCAGGAAGTTTCTCTTTAAAAAGCCAAGCCTCTGCTTGCCTCCAGCAAACAGAGCTTATCCAAGAAAATATAACCACTAAGAAGCCATCTCTGACTCTATTCTCTTTTTGTCCTTATTAACAAAAACCTTAAACCCACCATATAGAGTTCCTTGCTTACATCTAGGCTTAGGATCTGGCCCTGTTCACCTTAAGTTGCATGTAGCAAACACACCATTTTATAATTTAATCCCATAAACCACTCAGTCTCTTTACCATAGGCCACTTCAGAGCTGCAACTCGGAAGCCCCTTTGGCCTTTGTTTCTATGCTCTAGACCATTTTAAAAAATCTAGACCATTCTGCTCTGTTTTGCCTGTTCCTAGAGTCTTCCTAGTCTGGTAGCCCTGCCCACATTTCCTGTCTGCCTTTGGCCAATCAGCGGTTTTTTATTAAACTCATAGGCGGGGACAATTATTTACAATGGAACAACCTAATCTCCCTACATTACCCAGTACCTATATTCTTAATAACTTCACTTGGCTTAGTGCACATCAGTGTGGTCTGCAAAAACTTATGGTTTGATGAAACCTCTCCTCAAGATCAACTTGAGTAATGTGTTCCTTTTGCTAGTACTACCACTGCTGCTGTGAAATTTGTGTGTCTCAGGGCAGAAAGAGAAGCCTGAGATGCTATGTGCATGACTTCCTGGAAGACTGCTGTGATTTTCAATATTTTTCCCCTGGGTCTTGTTATAGTATCACAATTAGCAGCTTTGGAGTCAGAAGAGAAACCAAGACTTTATTTTCATTTTAAATTTAATTTAATTAATTTATTTTTAGGCCAGAGATCCATCTCAGCTATTAGACTTTTCACTGAATGAAAGCTCATTTTGAGGAGAAGCCAGCAGTCAAATGGGATCATGGGAAAGACTCTCCAGTTCTCCTAAAGATGGTTCGTACGTAAATTATTGGATTTTGTCAAAGGATTTTTCAGCACCTATTGAGTTAATCATGTGTGTGTGTGTGTGTGTGTGTGTGTGTGTGTGTGTGTGTGTGTGTGTGTGTGTTTTCTTTCAGGTTGTTTATATGGTGGATGACAGTGATAAATTTTTGTATGTTAAAACATCCCTGGATATCTTGGATGAAGCCTACTTAATCATTGTGAATGATTTTTTTTGATATGTTCTTGGATTCAGTTTGGCAATATTTTATTGAATATTTTTGCATCAGTTGGTTTGTAATTCTCTTTCTTTGCTGCATCTTTGTGTGGTTTGGGGATCAGGGTGACTGTAGCCTCAAAAAGAGTTTAGCAATGTTCCTTCTGTTTCTATTGTATAGAACAGTTTGAGAAGTATTTGTATTAGCTGTCCCTTCAAATTCTGGTAGAATTCTGCACTGAGACCATCTGACCCTGTGCTTTTCATTTTTGGGAGTCTTTTAATAACTGTTTCTATTTCCTTTGGGGTTATAGGCCTATTTAAGTCATTTATCTGGTTTGTATTTAATTTTAGTAAGTGGTACCCATCCAGAAAGCTGTCAATTTCTTTGAGGTTTTCCAATTTTGTGGAGTATACCTTTTTGAAATATGACCTAATGGTTCTCTGGATTTCCTCTGTGTCTGTTGTTATGTCCCCCCTTTTATTTCTGATTTTGTTAATTTGGTTATTCTCTCTCTGCTTTTTGGTCAGTTTGGATAAGGGTTTGTCTATCTTGTTGATTTTCTCAAAGAGCCAACTCTTTGATTCATTGATTCTTTGTATTCTCTGTTTCTATTGTATTGATTTCAATTATTTCCTGCCTTCTAGTTTTTCTGGAAAGTTTACTTCTTTTTGTTCTAGAGTTTTCAGGTATGTTGTTAAGTTGCTTGTGTGAGATTTCTCCAAATTCTATGTGTAGGCACTTAATGCTATGAACTTTCCTCTTGGTACTGCTTTCATTGTGTCTCTTAAATTTATGTATATTGTGTATTCATTTTCACTGAATTTTTAGAAGTTTTCAATTTGTTTCTTTATTCTTCCTTGACTGAGAAATGGTTCAGTTGAGAGTTGTTTGGGTTCCATGAGTTTGTAGGCTTTCTGTATTTGTGTTGTTGAAATCTAACGTTAGGCCGTGGTGGTCCAATAGGATATAATCAGTTATCTCCATTTTTATATCTATTCCTATTTAACTTATGACTGAGTATGTGGTAAATTTTAGAAATAGTTTCATGAGTGCTGAGAAGAAGGTATATTCCTTTGGTTTGGGTCAAAAGTTCCATATTTATGTATTAAATTCATCTGAGTCATAACATCTGTTAGATCCCTTATTTCTTTATTAAGTTTCTATCTGGCAGACTTGTCTGTTGGGGAGGGTGGGGGTTAAGATCTCCAGCTATTTGTGTGTGGGGTTTGTTGTGCGTTTTTAGCTTTAGTGATGTTTCTTTTACATATGTGGGTACCTTAGTATTTGGGGCATACATGTTCAAGGTGGAGATTTCATCTTGATGGATTTTTCCTAAGATGCATATATAATGACCTTCCAGATCTCTTTTGATTGATTTTAGTTTGAAGTCTATTTTATTAGTTATTAAAATAGCTACACCAGCTTGTTTCTTAAGTCCAACCCTTTATTCCGAGGTAGTGTCTGTCTTTGAAGTTGAGGTGTGTTTCTTATACGCAGCAGAAGAATAGATCCTGTTTTCCTATCCATTATGTTACCCTGTGGCTTTCTATAGGGGAGTTGAGTCCATTGATATTAAGAGATATTAATGACCAGCGAGTGATAATTCCTGTTGTTTATTGTTGGTAGGGTGTGTGTTCCTTCTTTGCAATTTCCTGCTGTGGTTTTGTAAATTGCTTGTGTTTTTATGAGTGCATCTAACTTTCTTAGATTGGAGCTTTCCTTCTAGTGCTTTCTGTAGGGTTAGATTTGTGAGTAGGTATTGTTTAAATCTGTTTTTTCCATGGAATATCTTGTTTTCTCTGTCTGTGGTGATTGTGAGTTTTTCTGGGTATAGCAGTCTGAGATGACATCTGTGATCTTCAAGTGTCTATATAACACCTGCAGGTTCTGTATGCTTCTTTTATCTTCATAATCATTTCTTTCTTTAGGTTGGGAAAGTTTTCTTCTATAATTTTGTTGAATATACTTCCTGTACCTTTGAGCTGTTATTCTTCTTCTTCTATTCCTATTATTCTTAGGTTTGGTCTTTTCATGATGTTTCAGATTTTCTAGACATTTTGTGTTATGACTTTTTTTGCCTATGAAGATAAAAGAAGCTTACAGAACACCAAATAGACTAGACCTTCAAAAAAGTCCATTTCCCCAGACCTGGAGGCTAGCTTGAAGGGCAAACTGGCATGAGGGTAACTCGCCTCTTGTCATGGAGAATCTGGAATCTGTGTCTCAGGAAGCCACTGAGTTTGAGGGAGTGGGTGGGTTGGGGAATGGAGTGGGGCTTATAGGCTCAAGGTCCCATAAGGGGTCTTACTAGGCAGATGACACAGAGGTCCTGCTTGCTTGCCTGCTGCTGGAGCTGCAGTGGGCTGGGGGAGGGACATGAATTGGGCCCCTATTTGGAATTCTTAAACCAATGTGCTGAGTCTAGTTTTAAAGCCTGTTTTTGTTTGTTTGTTTGTTTGTTTGTTTACTGTTTCTCTGTTTTGGAGTAACTTTACTCATTATTTTAGGGTAAATTGGAATAAGTTGGTCATTATAAAAATATCAGAGCTAAATAATTTATGTCTTTATGTACAGCATACTTCATACGGAGAACTTAACTGACCACAAATTTGGAGCTTGTTTTCTTTTCCCACTTGGCATCAACCTAATAATACAAAATAAATAATTCAAAACCAAATAAAAATAAAATAAAACCAACACCTTTCACCATGGTACTCTACTAGGGTCCTAATATTACACAACACATAAAATCTAAACACACAAGTATTGCTTATGAGTACAGGGACTCTGGATGCTTTTTCAGGATCATGCAGCATTTGGATTTGTATTGGGTACCACTGAGAAAAATAAATCCAGTCCTGCCTCCAGAATACATCCAGATCACTTTATCTTTAAAGGATGTTGATAATTATAGGCATTTTCCAGATACTTGGACATGCATGTATGGTTGAGAGCTTACTGATTGTATTTTCCTCAAATAACTTCTTTAAGTTAGAGATCATTTGTATTAGAAATTTATTTTAGAAATATATTTATAAACTAGAAATTAGAAATTATATTTCTAAAAAATTAACAGAAGATATGTAAGTGAGGTATTAGAAGCCATGTGTAGTAATGTTACACTGTGGAGTACACATGTGGTAATAGTTCACTCTGGAGTTCCTGCTCTCTTAAAAGCTGGGTCAGATCTTGGGCTAGTCAGGGCTGTCCTACAACCTACATGCTGTTGACTTCTTTTCTGTTGGTCTCATGCAATTGGCTTGATTCCTTGTGAGTATATTACCTTCACTGAAATTACCCTGCAGAATGATTCATCTCAAGCAGTCTCTGGTTTCATGAGGAGCTTGTAGCTATAAAACCTAACGTTTGTATTTTCAAAGCACTTTCAGAAATCTCTTCTCTGTTTGGATGTTACCCAGATGTGCTGGAAAACACTGAATGGCAACAGATGATTTAGCTTTTAGTAACGATGCTGCTTGAAAGCTCTGGAAAGGCCACTTGTGAACTGGCAGTTCCTTCCTTCCTTCCTTCCTTCCTTCCTTCCTTCCTTCCTTCCTTCCTTCCTTCCTTCCTTCTTTCCTTCCTTCCTTCCTGCCTCCCTTCCTCCCTCCCTCTCTCCCTCTTTCTCTCTCTCTTCAGCTGGACCAGGAGCTTGACCTGGTGCTTAGCTATGGATCTCTGCTTTTGCCTCTATCCATTGCTTAATGAAGGTTCTATAATGACACTTAGGATGGTCATTCATTTGATTATAGGGGAAGTCCTGTTTAGGTACCCTCTCTACTATTGCTTGGAGTCATAGCCAGGGACATCATGTGAGTTCTTGGTGGTTTCCTTAGCTCCAGCTTTAATTCTAACTCCACAGTGGCTCCCTCAATCAACATATTCATCTCTTTGTTCTCCCTCTCTGTTGTTCCTCCCACTCAACCATCTCATTCTCTCATGATTTGTTTCCACCTCCCCTTGCTTGCTCCCCTTATGATTCCAATTTACTCAGGAGATCTTTTCTATTTCCCCTTCGCAGGGGGATCTCTGGATGTCTCTCTTAAGTTTCTCCTGTTACCTAGCTGTTTGAGGTAAACTGGCATTTTCTGACAGCTGCTTACTAGGTAAATTTACCAGAAGAAAATCATGTCTAACTTTCTTCTCTGATTCCATTGATTTTTGTTGCCATCTTTCAGTGTTCTTTTTGCAAATCATTATTTAAGTCATTGATCTAAAAGAAAAGCAACACAGTCCTGTCATAAATATTTTCAACCTTCCACTAACCACCTAAAAGCTGGATTTTCTATGGTAATTTAAAGTTTTGCCCCTGACATTGACTAACAAAAAATTGTTAAAAGGGGGCATTTCTTTGTCTACAGGCTTTTATCTCCATATATTAATATAAACATCTTTTATTTTTAGACTTTTTATGGTTTATTTAAGTTTTACTTGTCTTCCAAAAATTAGTTGCATATCTAAACCTTAGGTTTCAATGTATTCTCTTTTACAAGGATAAGGGATAAGATAGTAGTTGATGAAAAGTGGAGAAAGCAGATAATGAGGCTCTAGATCTTATTTTCTGAAACTCCATTTTTCTCCTCAAACAATTGTCTAAAGAGCCTTTGACCTTGAGACAGTATTTATAACATGCAAGCTCCACCTGCTACCTAATTTCAAAGGTATCATCTGTCAGTTTTCACATGGGCTAGGGGCACGGAAATGGCCTCCCAGTGCCCACATGCAGAATCCACTCCGGCTTCTGGTCTTGCCACGTGCTTATCTCTCTTGGTCCTTGGGTTATTTCACAGAAAAAGAGAAGGACAAAAGAACCTCACGGGAACAGCACTTTATACCCATTAGGATGGCTACCACAAACATATTGCTAACAGGAGCTATCATTAATGTGGAGAGAAAATCCATGCGTATTGTTAAAGGGATTGTAAAATGGTATAACTACACTGGAAAGTGATATATAGAATATGCAAAAATTATACATAGGATTACCATAATTGCTGTGATGATACTTCCAGGTATAAATCTAAGGAGCCCAGAGCTGGATATTATAGCTATTCATAGCAATAGTGTTCTGAAAACAACCCATTGTGGCTGCATTCATAATTTCCCAAACTGGAAATTGTCCATCAATTTATAATTGAATGATGAAAATGAGGGACATTTACACAATGAAATAATTGTTAAGGGCTAAGTAAAACAAAATTATGAAATTTGCAGATAAATCAATGGAACTAGAAATAATTACCCAGAGTAAGGTTAGCACAGATGAAAAATAAACAAAAAATATTTCATGTTTCCTCTTAAATGTTAGGGTGCAAGCTTTAAATTTGTGTATTTCAATCCAAATAACCACAGATGTTAGATAGATAGTAAGGCACCAGAGTGAAGGAAAGTTTCTCCAGAAAAAGGGGAAATAGAGACAAGAGATGAAGGGGAAACAGAATGTTAGGACTGAATGAAGGGGAGTGATAGAGGTCAGGAATGTGGGGAGGACGACTAACACCAAAGGGCATTTGAAAAGCCACATGGAAATCTATTGCTGAGAAAGCTCCATTAAATATACATGTATGTGAAAGGAATTCAAAGGGAATCAGCATAATGTTCCAGTTAGGTATCTTATGCTGCCAAGCAAAACCTCCAGTGAGGTTTATATCTTGTTGAGTCATTGGCAAAATGATCCCCAGAGACCTTAAGAACACTATGGGCTATTGTCAAGGCTATTGATTACTGTCCCCAGTCTTATGGTATGCTCATATTGCTAATGTCATAACTTCCTATGTCAACAAACGGAGAAACTGAGCTGGTACCCAACTTGAAGCTTCACTGTAGCCAGACTTTTCTTTGGGTTACCAACACACACACACACACACACACACACACACACACACACACACACACACACACACACACACACACAAACCACAAAGAAATATTAATTATTAAAGTTTGACCTATAGCTTAGGCTTGTTTCTAACTAGCTCTTATAATTTAAATAAACCATTTATATTCATCTACCTGTTGTCACATGGATATCTTGCATTTTCTCTGTGTCTAGCTGGTAACTTACTTTTTTCCCAAGCCTTTCTATGTCCTCAAATTCCCCCAAACTATTGGACATCCAGCTTTTTATTAAACCAGTCTGAGTAACACATCTTTACAGTGTACAAAAAATTATTCCACAATACTTCACCCATACTAGCTAGCATTCATGGTGCTGAACAGTACTTTGAATGTTAGCAGAGGAGAAAAGTAATCATTGGTATCACCCAGCTACAAACTTTGCAACCTGTAACAGTGACTTGCCTGCAATGATATGTGGTGCAATAGTAATAACAGTATTTTGGGAGTAACCATCCTCTTTTTGTAGTAACAGTCCTGTCAGACTATCTTTAGACTATCAGCCTGCAAATAATGACTCAGAGACTTATTAATTATGAAAGTTTGGTCTTATCTTACTTAGGCTTTTTCAAAACTAGCTCTTATAATCTAGTTAACCAATTTGTTTTTAAAATCTATGTTCTGCAGTGTGGTTCAGTTATCCTTTCTTAGTATGACACATCTGACTTGCTTCCATTCTGCTGGTGAAATTTGAATGCCTAGATTCCTTCTCCTTTTCCTGGAAATCCTGCCTATCCTCTCCTGCTTAGCCATTGGCCATTTAGCTTTTTACTAAGCCAACCACAGCAACGCATTTACACACAATGTACAATTATCCCACAACAACTTTTTACTTGGATAGGTAGACTCCAGAAAGTTGAACCCCTGTCTAACACTGCTAAAGTGGCCCAGAACCCGAGGGGAAAATCTATTACTATTATTTTGCTAAAGGTGCATTGTAATAAAATGACTCCTAATGGCATCTTTCTGTTCATAGCTGAGCACTTCTCTCATCCCTCATCAGAGAAGAATCTTCTTTCATTGGATGAGGAATGGTACAGATTCATAACTGGATCATGTGTTGACAGTGAGAGAATTTGTTTTGAATTTTTGATTTTTAAAATATAGTATCTTCTGATTATGGTTTGCACTCCTTCAACTCCTCCAAGATCCCCTACTCCCTACCCACCCAAATATAAACCCTTTTTTTTTGCTCTCATGAGCAAACAAACAGACATCTGAAGAAAATAAGATAAAATAAAAACAAACAACCTGAATAAAATAAAAAGAAACAAGCAAACAGAAAAAAGACCAAAGAAAGGCAAAAGAAACACATGCAGACATAGAGACACACATATTCACACACAGAAAATACCATAAAAGCACAGCACAAGAAAAACAATAATATATATGCCAAAGTCATATAGTTTTTTTTTTAACTCAAAGTATTATAAGTTCAAAGAAAATAACCCTCAAAACAAACCAACCAATAAAAGCCCTCCAAAAGTACCCTTGAGAGTGTTTTCTGTTGGTCATTTAGTGCTGGACATGAAACCTACGCTTATGCTTGTAAACCCAGTAAGACTCTGTTGGAAAAATCAAGTTTTCCTTTGTGAGAAGTTATCAATTGGAGATAGCTTATGAGTAAGGGATGGGGGCTTGTATCCACTTCCATTCTCAGAACTGGCACTGCATCTGTATTTGAGCTGTGCATACTACCACCGTTTGAATTGATACACAAATTCAAATGTGTATCAATCAGTCAGAATATGTCTATAAGCTCGTTCCCTTGACAATGCGTATTGTCCATCTCCACTGACTCAAAATCTTTCTGGTTCATCTTCCAAATAGTTAGCATAACTGTTGCTCATCATTTGAGTTTCCTCTATTGAGAATCTCTACATAGATCTCTATCCCATTTTGTAAATGGATTATTTAAATTTTTTATATCTAATTTCTTGAATTCTTTATATATTTTGGATGTTAGTCCTCTATTAGATGTGGAGTGGCAACAATCTTTTCCCATTCTGTAGGCTGTGGCTTTGTCAGAATGCTGCTGTTCTTTGTTTTATAGAAGCTTTTCAATTTCATGAAGTGCAGACACTAAGATCAACAATTAATGAATTGTGTGGTGTGATATAGATCTATTTGTATTCTTCTACATGCAGGCATTCACTTGTCCAGCATCATTTGTTGAAAGTGTTATCTTTTTCTCCCCTTGTGGGTATTCATGGTTTTTTAAAAAGAAAGATAAAAAATCAGGTGTCCATAGATGAATGAATTTATATCTTTGTCATCAGTTTAATTCTGCTGATTAGTGTGTCTGTTTTTATGCTAATACTATGCTGTTCTTTTTATTACTATAGCTTTGTAGTACAACTTGGAATTGGGAATAGCAATACTTTCTGTAATTCCTTTACTGTTCAGGATTGTTTTAGCTACCCTCCCCTCCCCACGAAGCTGAGGGTTTTGTTTTCAAGTTCTGTGAAGAATTATGTTATGTTGCAATTTTAATGAGTGGAATTAACTCTGTAGATTGTTTTAGTAAGATGGATATTTTTACTATATGAATCCTACTGATCCATGAGTATGGGAGATCTTTTGATTTTCTGATATCTTGAGTAATGATTTTTTTGTTTTAATTTTGTGGAATAATTTGAGGACCATTGGCATTAACTCTGCTTTCAAAGTTTGGTAGATTTCTATGCTAAAATAATCTGGGCTTTTATTTGTTTATTTATTTTGGTTAGAATAATTTTAATTATTGTTTCTATTTCACTCTTTATGAGTATGATAATGATTTAACTTCAGTAAGCTGTACATATTAAGAAAATTATTCATTTTTTTCAATTTTTCAATGTCCTTATGAGTCTTTTGATTTACTCAGTGTCCATGGTAATGCCCTCATTTTCATTTCTGATCCTGTCAATTTTTGCATGTTCTCTCTGACCTTTAGTTAATTTAGGTAAGGGCTTGTCAATTGCATTAATTTTCTCAAAGAGCTGACTTTCTGCTTCATTGATTCTTTATATTGTTTGGTTTATTTGTTTCTATTTTGTTGATTTTAGCCCAGAGTTTGATTATTGTTTGCCTACTTTGTGGGAGATTATGTTGTTACATTGTAAATAACTGCTCCACCCACTGGTTTAATAAAAAGTGCTGATTGGCCAAAGGCAGGCAGGAAGTGTGGGCGGGGCTACCAGACTAAGAAAACTCTGAGAACAGTAAGCACAGAGCAGAACACCAGAGAGAAGCCAGAAGATGCGAAGGACGACTATTCTGCCCTGAGAAAAGGTACTGAGCTGCATGGCTGAGCTGAACAGGATAAGAGACATGGGTTAGTTTAAGGGTAAAGAGTTAGGAAGTTATATGCCTGGGCCTTAGGCTGATCGGCCTAAAACTATTGTAAGCATCTGTGTGTCTCTGTGGGTCTGCAAGTCTAAACCTTGAGGCTAGGCTTGAAAGCCGAGGGCCAGAAACCTCTTACTACACTACTTCTTTGAGGTGTTAATTTTTTTCTATTTTTCTAGAGCTTTCAAGTGTACTGCTAAGTTTCTAGTATGAAATCTCTCTAGTTTTTTGTGTAGACATTTAATATTATGAACTTTCTTTTTAGAACTGTTTTCATTATGTTCCATAAGTTTGAGTATGACGTTTATTCATTGTAACTCAATTATAGAAAGTCTTTAACTTCTTACTTTACTTCTGTCTTGACTCATTTTTCACTCAGAAATTTGTTCACTTTCCATGAGTTTGTAAGTTTCTGTTATTGGCATACAGCTTTAGTCCATGTTGTTCATTTAGGATGTAGAGGATTATTTCAGTTTTCTTATATCTGTTGAGACTTGCTTTTTATCTGAATATGTGGTCAATTTGGGGGACAGTTCTATGAGATGGAGAAAAGAAGCTATATAATTTTTGTTTGTTTGGATAAAATGTTATGTAAATATCTTTTAGGTCTATTTGGTTCATAATGTCTGTTAGCTCCAGCATTTCTCTGTTTAGTTTTTGCCTGGACGACCTGTCTGTTGGTGAAAGTGATGTCTCCCATTGTCAGTGTGTGAGGGTTAATGTAATGTTTAAGCTGGAGTAGTGTTCCTTTCACAAACTTAGGTAGCCTTCTGCTTGGTACATAGATGTTAATAATTGCAATGTCCTCTTGATAGATTTTTTTCCTTTGATGACTATGTAGGGTCCTTCCCTATCTTTTCTGATTGGTTTTTATTTGAAGTCTATTTCGTTTGATGGGTACACATGTTAAAATGGCAACACAGCTTGCTTCTTTGGCCCATTTGTTGGAATATCTTTAACCCTTTACCCTGAGATGACATCTATTTTTGATTCTAAGGTGTGTTTCTTAGATACAACAGAAATACGAATCCTGTTTTGAAACCCATATTGTTAGCCTGTGTCTTTTTATTGGGGGAATTGAGACTACTGATATTTAGAGATATCAATGTCTAATGATTGCTGATTAATGTTCTTTTGTTGTGTGGTGGTGATGTTGTATGTGTGTTTGTATTTCCCTTCCTTTGATTTTGCTGGTTTAAGACTATTCCTCAGTGACTTTATGGTTTTGGCTAATCTATTTTGGTTGGGGTTTTTCTTATAGCACTTTCTGTAAGGATGGATTTGTAGATAGATATTACTTAATTTTGCATTTTACTTGGAAATCTCATTTTTTTTCTATCTATAGTGATGCAGGTTTTGCTGGGTATAGTAGTCTGGGTTGGCATCTTTGGCATCTTAGAGTCTATGAGACATCTGTCCAGGACCTTTTGGTTTTAGAGTCTCTATTGAGAAGTCAGGCATAACTCTAATAGGTCTGCCTTTACAGGTTACTTGAATTTCTTTCCTTGCTGCTTTTAATATTCTTTTTAAATTTTGTACATTTAGTGTTTTAATATTTATGTGCCAGCAGGACTTTCTGTTCTAGGCCAATTTATTTGGTGTTCTACATGCTTCTTTTAATTTTGTCTTAGGGTTTCTATTGTTGTTAGGAGAGAACATAATCACAGATACTCCTATAAAGGAAAACATTTAACTGGGGTTGGCTTACAATTGGGAGGTTTAGTCCATTATCATCATGGAAATAAGTATGGAAACATGCAGGCAGATGTAGTGCTGGAGAACAGGCTGAGAGTTCTGTGTCTTGATCTGCAGACTGTAGCAAGGGACTACCACACTAGATCTAGCTTGAGCGTGTAAGACCTCACAGCCCACATCTATGTCAACATGCTTCCTCCAACAACACCACATCTCTTAACAGCACCACTCCATGTGGCTAAAAATTCAAAATGAGTCTATGGAGGTTTTCTTAGTTAGGGTTTCTAATGCTATGATGAAGCACTATGACCAACAAGTAAGTTGGGGAGGAAAAAGTTTATCTGGCTTATATTTTAGCATTGCTGTTCATAACTTAAGGACTTAGGACAGGAACTCAAACGGGGAAGGATAAAACTTAAATTCAAACTCAAACTGATGCATAGGCCATGGAAAAGGTGCTGATTACTGGCTTGTTCAGTTTGCTTATAGAATGCAGGACCACATGTCCAGGAATTCCACCACCCAACATGGGCTAGGGCTTCTCCCTCTGATTAATAATTGAGACAGTGCCTTACATCTGGGTTTCATGAAGCATTTTCTCAACTGAGGCTCCTTCCTCTCTGATTACTCCAGCTTGTGTCAAATTGACACACAAAACACATCACTGTAAAGTCATAACCTTTCCTTTCTTATTCATCCCCAAGATTTCACATTACAAACACAAATAACTTTAAAACTCACAATGTCTTTACATTAAAATACATTAAAATTTCAGTTCCATTGAAATAGCTTATCTTTTTAAAAATTAAAAATCTTTTAAAATTCAAAATATCTCAGCCATGGGCTCCTTTAAAAATAAAAAATCAAATACCTTCTTCAAGAGGGGAAAAATCAGGTCACCATCACAATCTGAACCAAGCGAAACCATACTCCAAAAGTATAAATAACTTAATGTACAATTATCACTCATGGTCTTCTGGACATCTGCAAAGGGCTTGGATCACTTCTAGATCCACCATCTGTAGCAAACACACCTTTTAGGCTCCAGCTGACTCTCCTTCACCACTGCTGCTGTTCTTGGTGGTCACCTTATGGTATTGGCATCTCCAAAACCCTGAGGTCTTCCACTGCAACTGGGATGCACTTTCACCTATAGCGTCTCATAGCTTCTCTTTAGGTTACCAAGCCTCAAGTTCTCTATATGATCTGGGCCTTTAACTGGCACTGAGGTTTCAGCTTCCCAAGGGCCTCTCTGACCTCTCACAGTGCCAGGCTACAGCTGCTCTCTATGACTCCTTTATTCCTTCAATACCAGTGCCACTTGGGTGATGTTTACATATTACCAAGTCCTGCTGCTAACACAAAGTACACAGCATCTCTGTGTTCTAAGGAAACACTTCTCCAAAGATTTTACCTCAACAATGCTGGTATCTTTTTAATCACTGCTAATCTCTCAGCTCCAGCTTACCATCATAGATTGTTCCAGTAATGTGAAGGTTCATTTTAGTAATTCTGGTATCTTGTTAATCATTGATGATTCTTCAGGCCCAGCTAACAAGAATCACAAAATCTTACCTGAAGATAACAATAGGCCCTGACAGCATCTTTAAACATCCACCGGAAACTTCAAAAGCCAGGCTTCCATTTTCTACACTGCTTTCAGCATTCATATTTTTCAAGATCTCCCTGAACATCTAACAGAGCTCTTAACACTCAATGACTCTTTTAGCCTAAAGTTCTAATGTCCTTTCACAATCTTCCCCAAAACATGGTCTGGTCTGTCACAGCAAAGTCCCTCTTCCGGTACCTATTTGTCTTAGTCAGGGTTTCTATTGCTGTGATGAAACACCACAACTAAAAAGCAAGTTGTGGAGGAAGGGACTGACTTGGCTTACACTTTCACATTGATTTTCATCACTGAATAAAGTTAAGACAGGAACTCAAACAGGGCAGAGCCCAGGAGACAGAAACTGATGCAGAGGCTATGGAGGGTTGCTACTTACTGGCTTGTTTCCCTTGGCTTGTTCATCCTGCTATCTTATAGAACCTAGAATCACCAGCTGAGGGATAGCACCACCCACCATGGGCTGGGCCTTCCACTATTGATCAATGATGGAGAAAAGATATTTTCCCAAGTGAGTCTTTTTTCTATATGATGATTCTAGCTTGTGTCAAATTGACACACAAAACTAACTATTACAGAGGCCATCTTTATCCAAACTACCACATTCCATTCTATGGTGACCATAGGCTTATAGCCACACCATATTTCAGAAATGCATTCAGTCCAACTTTTAAAGTCCCTATTATCATTAAAAGTATCATATTTGTTTAAAAGTCAAAAGTTCAAAGTCTCTCTTGAGACTCATATAATCTCTTAACTGTAATAACTTATAAAATTAAAATTAGATTACATACTTCCAATATATAATAAATAGGACATAATATATGTTATTGTTCCAAAATAGAGGAAAGGGAACATAGTAAGGAAGTATTGGGCCAAGCAAAGGCAAAAACCAGCTGGAAAAATTAAAATTCTTTATCTTTGTCTGATGTAAAAAAACTCTTCAGATCTCCAATTCTTTCAGTTTTATTACCTACAACATACTTCTTTATCTTGGGCTAGGTCCACACTATGCCTAGCTTGTGCAAATATGATCTTAAAGCTACCTCCAGAGTGACACACTTCCTCTAACAAGGCAAAACCTACTTCAACAAGGCCTGGGGCACTTAGAAAATATTAAACCTATTTTCTATTTAATACCTAACATTCTTCCATCTCTTATATTTTGCTGATAAAGCTTGCATTTTTAGTTCCTGTGAAATTCCTGCTGTGAGATGGTTTTCCTGTACATTGTGAATATGTATTGTTACTATTGGTTAATAAAAAAAATGTTTAGGCCTATAGTAAGCATCTTACAGCCAGGCAGGAAATCCAAGCAAAGAGACAGAGGAAGAAAGGCAAGGTCAGGAAGACATTGTGAGCTACCCAGAGAAGCAAGATATGACTGTACCAGTAATCCAATTGCCACAAGGCAATACATAGATTCATAGAAAAATGGATTGACTTAAGATGCAAGTTCCAGCAAATAAGAAGCCTGAAACAGACAAAACAGTTTATAATTATTGCAAGCCTCTGTATGTTTATTTGGAATTGAGTGGCTATTGGACCACAGGGTCTTGGTGAGACAGAGAAACTTCTGTTTAAAATTGGTGCCCACTTTCAGGCATTAATCCACATAGCCCTGAAAAAGCTTAAAAATGATTCTGAATTCAAAGAAATGGAGCCACATTAGGCTTTGTAGTTTCACAGTCTCATGTCAGCAGCAGTGCAGAGACTCATTTTCTGACAGTTACCTATGAGATGGAGCTGGCCACCAGACATCATGAGCTAAACTGTGTGGCAGATTCCCTCCAAGGTACTCAGAGGGATCCTTAAGCCACATAGTATGCTGCATATTTAGCTTCTGTTAGTACAGAGAACAAAAGGTTTCTGAGCTGCATGCTGATTAATGCTGATTTCCTGAATCAGGGATGTAAGTATGAGTCATTGTTACTTACTCATGTTAGAAAGCTGAGCAGAGCAGAACCAGTAGCCAAGGCACAGCTTTGCATAGCTTACCAATTTAAAAACTCTCCTGGTCAAAAAAATAAATCCAGATACACAATAAAACATATTCAGATGAAAAACAAAACAGACAAACAAACAAAAAACCTCTTAACAGCTTATAATGTGTCTAACAATGTGCATAGGCTTGGAAGAGAGAGTTAAGGAATCTAGCCAATTAAATAGTAACTTCAAAAATAAAGTCTTTCAAGAGACAGAAAAAGTAATATTAGAAAGCCACATAAAGATGGAAAATACCCAGAGAGTCTAGATATTGTATAATATTATGTTTTATTTGGGATTTTTAACTACAGAGAGACATTTGATCATAAAAGCTGCTAAAGTAAACCAACATATTTATTTTAAAGTTATCTTGACTTCAAAATTTTGACCTAAAGGATATGTGGCTT
Organism: Phyllotis vaccarum; assembly: GCA_033318265.1. Lineage (NCBI taxonomy): Eukaryota > Metazoa > Chordata > Mammalia > Rodentia > Cricetidae > Phyllotis > Phyllotis vaccarum. Next base: position 408,862 of record JARWLC010000012.1, read on the forward strand.
TAGAAAAAGGGTTCTGCTTTTTTTTTTTTCCTTGTAGGAGATGAAAACCTGTGGAATGCTTCTATGGTGTGATCAACTAAGACAGCTGAAAGCAATTGGCTGAGATTATGCAGCCTCACAGACTACCACAACCAAGATTTATCCATTATTCTAAAGTTTCTCAGGATCCCAATATGATTGCCAGGGTCCCCAATCAGCAGGAAGTAGTATGGATAGCTATGCTCAAATATCCAAAATATTGTTTATAATGCTTGTTTTCATTATAAATGGTTAATGGTCATAGTCAATCACTTTATAAAAAAGAAGGATATGACATAAATAATTTAAAATTTTAAATTATTGAATCTACTTGAATCCAAAAACCTCAGTTAATTTCTAAATACTTCACATTGTAATAATTTTGGTTTATTGATATACATTTAAGATCAATTTTATTACACTGTATATATGTTTTATACTCTTGTTTAAGGTATTATGTTTATGCAATTTATATAAAATTGTAACATATCATTAAGTAATATTGATTAATAGTCATCTATGATAATCAAACAAATAATCATTAATAAGGTGTACGAAGATATATTTCAGATAGGTAATCTTCAAATATTTCAAAGATCTACAAAATATGACATTTAAAATGTTTTAAGAACTTAGACTTTTCTGGACAGTGAGAAACATTTGCTCCTGGCACCATCAGTTACTTCAAAGAGGATGGTAGAAATTGAAAACAACTCATTATGGAGTTGTCTTACAATATGGAAAAGCTAGCCATTTGGACATGAAATTGCTCTTGCCGGGACTGATTGGCAGGCAGTATGTTGTATAAACTGGACATGCAGAACCCATAGGAACATGACTACTAAACTTTGCCAAACAAGGTGAGATAGTCCTTTATGTTCCTGCTTCACAGAAGAAATTTCCAGACATTCTGCAAGGTTAAAAACAAAACAAAACAAAACTGACTGACAAACGTTGCCAATAGGTAGAATAGTTCTTCAATTTTCCTGTCTCACTAAAAAGTTTGCCAGAGACTCTCGGCCTGTAGGCTGAAGATGTCTCAACATTGCAAAGAACTTCAGGTGACTCACTAGGCAGCCAGATGTCTCTTTGAACTTTGAAAGTTTCTTATAATGCACTTCCTATTTATTTAGGTAATGTTATATCCTTCTGGGGTCTTTGATGGAGTTGAAGACCAGATAGTTATAATTATAGTTTTCCTTAGTCATAATAAAAGGTAACTTAGATGTGAAACTTTAGACTCACAAAAATAGTATAGATGATGGAATATTTTTTAGTTTGCTAAATACAAATAGACTGGATATTGTTGATGTGGGAATGCCTTTCTGTATGCTGTGAATATCAATCTTTAAATAAAGGAGCTGTTTTGGGCCATGACAGGCACCATAGAAGAAGTAGGAGGATGAATCAGAATAGGTAGGAAAGGAAGGGCAGAGTCAGAGGCAGATCAAGCAAGCCGCCAAAGGAGCAACATGTAAGGAACCCAGGTGAGCAACGGGCCACGTGGCAGACAGATTAATAGAAATGGGTTGACTTAAGATGTAACAGCTAGCTAGCAATGAGCCTGAGCCATAGGCCAAACAGAGTAAAGTTAATATAAGTGTCTGAGTCATTTCTGGGGGCCTGAGCGGGTGGCTGGGCCGCTAAGTGGTCTCGGGCAGCCAGGTCTGTGGGTCTCAGACCTCTGGCTGCCTGAGACTGAGAAACCCCACTACTACATATTGTAATGATAATTCTTGCTTGATAATTGCTTTGTTATATATATAATTTTAATATGTTAAAATAAAAACCTTCCTCTTAAATTAGATAGAAAAGAGGAAGTGCTGTGGGATGGTCTTTCTGTACACTGTGAATATGTGTTGTTACTATTGGTTTATGGTAAAACAGCTTGCAGACAGGTGACAAGGCCAAGCAGAGAGAAAGAGTAAGAAGAGAGACAGGGTCAGGGAGACCTTATGAGTCACCCATAGAAGCAACATGGGACTATACTAGTAAGGCAACAGCCACATAGCAATACACAGATTCATGGAAATGGGTTGACTTAAGATGCAAGAGCTTGCAACTAAGAAGCCTGGGCCATAGCCTACACAGTTTATAATGAATGTAAAGCCTCTGTATGTTTATTTAGGATCAAGTGGCTATGGTAAGATAGTAACTTTCATCTACAAATTCCTGGTTTTTTCACTTCCAGAATTCTCTCAGTTTGAGTTTTCTTTATTGCTTCTATTTCGATTTTCATATATTAGACAGTTTTATTTATTTCCTCCTACTGTTTATGTTTTCCTGGATTTCTTTAAGGTACTCATTTTCTCCAGAAGGATCTCTGTCATATAAATATAGGCTGATTTAGTCTTTTTCTTGTGCTTCAGCTATGTTGGAATGTTCGGGGTCTGCTATGCTAGGGTTGCTGGACTCTAGTAGAAAATATTGCCTTGGCTGTTATTAATTGTGTTCTTATGTTGGTTTCTAGGTATCTGTTTCCCTGGCAGTAGTGGGTTTTTATTTTTGTTGTTGAGAGAGAAGAATGAATGTGAAGTTGGATGGGTAGAAGGTGGGAACAGTCTGGGATCACTTGTAGGAATTAAAAAAATACTATCAAAATATAATGTCTAAGCAATTTAAAATTAATGAATAGATAAATAACAAAATGTTCAAAGTTAAAATTATTACAAAACTCTATTTTAGCACTGGAGTTTGGAATACTGAAATGTGCAGCATCTAGATATTACAAAGATGAAACCAGATTCCTTAACTTCTAGACAGTTATGAGACAAATTCTAAGTTATTCAGTTGAGTTGATAAAAGCCACTGCACTTGAAGAGTTAGTTATAACTCTGAATAAGAAACTTAAGGCCTATTTTGATTAAATAACACAACATTAGTACACAAGAAACAAGTAGGTATTAAAAAAATAGAACACCACTGGTGCTGGGAAGATAACTCAGTACTGAGTAGAAGGCTTTCATGATATGTGTGAGGCCTTGGGTTCAGTTACCAACATGTAGGGGTACCTTGCCCATGCTCACACGCTTGGAGGGGGGGGAGGGAGGGAGGGAGGGAGAGAGAGAAGGAGGGAGGAAAGGGGAGGAGAGAGAGGGGGAGGGAAAGGAGAGAGAGAGGGGAGGGAGAAAGGGAGAGGAGGGAGGGGGAGAGAGGGAGAGAGAGAGAGAGAGAATAATGCTCTTCTACACTCTATAGATTTGTCACTCCTATTGGTTTAATAAAATAATGATTGGTCAGTGCCCAGGCTAGGAGAATTCTGAGAAGAGGAAAAACAGAGAAGCAGATGCCAGCAAGATGCAGAGGAAGCAAGATGAGCTAGACTGAGCAAATGTACTAAGCCATATAGTTAAACATAGATAAAAATTATGGTTTAACTTAAGTGTAAGATCAAAAAATACTGATGATAACTAATTTTGCATAGGATGTAGAGTAAAGGAAACACTTCTCCACTGTTGGTGGGAGTGCAAACTTGTACAGCCCCTTTGGAAACCAGTATGTTGAATTCTCAGAAAATTGGGAATCAATCTACCTCAAGATCCAGCAATACCACTTTTGGGCACATTCTCAAAGGGTGCTAAATCTTACCACAAGGACACTTGCTCAACTATGTTCTTAGCATCTTTATTCATAATAGTCAGAACCTGGAAATGACCTAGATTCCCCTCAACTGAAGAATAAAAAAAGAAAATATGGTCCATATACACAATGGAGTATACTCAACTATAAAAAAAAATCCAATGGAATCATAAAATATTTGGGCAAATGAATGGGACTAGAAAATGTCATCCTGAGTGAGGTAACCCAGACTCAGAAAGACAAACATGGTATGTACTTACTCACAAGTAGATACTAGATGTAAAGCAAAGGAGAAGCTAACTAAGAAGGAGGACCTTAAGAAGGATGCAAGAATTGCCCTAGGAAGGGGATATAGATGAGATATCCTGAGTAAACTTGAGGTGGGGGGAAGCAGAGGGAAGGAGATGGGGAATGAGACATGAGGAATAGGATTATCAGCTGGGTGAGGACAGAGTGGGAGAGCAATGAAAAAGATATCCTGATAGAGGGAAACATCATGGAGTTAGGGAGAAACCAGTGCAAGGGAAGTTCCCAGGAATACACAAGCATGGTCCCAGCTTAGACTACTAGCAATATGGAGAGGGTGTCTGGATTGGCCTACCCCAGCAATCAGATTGGTGAATACCCTGTCATCATAGAGCAACATCCAGTAGATGGAGGTAGATGCAGAGATTAACAGCCAAGCACCAGGGTGAGCTCTGGGAGTCCAGTCAAAGACAGGACTAGAGTAAGGTGGGGTCAAGATCATGATGGAGAAATCTTCAGAGGCAGCTGAACCAAGCTTGTGGGAACTCATGAACTTTAGACTGGCAGCTGTGGAGCCTGCAGGGGACTGGGCTAGGGCCTCTGCATAAGGGAGACAGTTGTGTAGCTTGGTCTCTTTAAGGGGCCCCTAGTAGTGGGATTAAGATTTAGCCCTGGTGTATGATCTGGCTTTTTGGATTCCATTCCCTGTGGTGGGACACCTTGCTCAGCCTTGATGTAGGGGGGCAAACTTGGATCTGCCTTGTCTGAATGTGCCAAGGTTTGCTGACTCTCCATGGAAGGCCTTAGTCTTTCAGAGCAGGGGATGGGGGTTTGGGGAGGGGAGGGTGGGTGGGTGAAGTGGGAAGAGGGGGCTATCTGTGGTTGGTATGTAAAATGAATTTTAAAATTTCTGAAATAATAAAAAAAAAAACAAAAAGAAAAAAAAAGTCATGCTACCAAATGAACAGAAATTTGTGCTTTGTGGAAGTTGCAGTGTTTGTAACCCAGGGACACTTATTTATTTGAAACATTTATAGTAGGACATTGACATGCTCCCTTAGAGATTCCTCCTACATTGTAACTATAGATAGTAACTAGTTTGTCTGAAAAAGACAATGGTTAGGTTAACTAACCAGATATCAACAACAGTTATGAATAGGAAAAGTAAAATGGTAACATGGCTTCAAAATGCCAAAGTGGAAGCTACTGGGTAACTCAGAAGTTAGTTACCTATGAGCATGGCTATAATGTTTTGGAGAATCAGCCCTTACATCTCTGGATACCTGTGGAATGTCCCTGGAATCCTGGAATTTTATGAGAAATTCCAGACACAGCAAGAACCTTTCTGCACTCTATTTTTTGTGGATGTGAAAATTAATTAATATTAACTAATTAACCTGAAAATGTAAAATAAAGAGTCCATGAATTTGAAAGCTCCCTTTGTAAACAAAAAGGATTAAAGAAATTACAGTAAATTTAATTATCACCACATTTCTCTTTAAGCATCTGAAAAAATATAGTTATTTTCATGCATGCTTAAATGCTAATGTATTTAAGACTTTACCTACATGGTCAGAAATGAATTCTTTGTGATTACAGATGAAAGAAGTGATGTTGGACTGTGAAATAGTTTATAAAAGTAGAACAATTATTTCAATTTGGTTTTCAAATGAGTTATAAGGGCTATTCTTAGTTGTCAATTGACTTCATCTTGACTCAACTCAGACCCAAATGAATGGGCACACCTGTGATGGATTTTCTTTTAAGTCATTGTGTTGGGAAGATCTTCTTTTAACCTGGGCCACACCTTCTGCCAGAAGCCTATTTAAGGGGCATGAAGGAAGGAATCTCTCTCTCTCCGTCTCCCCCCCCCCCCTTGCTTATGCTCCCTCTCCCTAGCACGTTCATATTTTCACTGCCATTAGAGCCTATATTTTCAGGATTCTGGCATATACTGAAGACCAGCTAAGATATTTAGCCTCATGAACTGAAAAACTACTGAATTCTTGGACTTTCCATTTGCAGGCTGCATTGTTATAATTAGGTTTACCGCAGCCTGTAGGCCATTCTTATAAATATCATTTACATATATATATATATATATATATATATATTTTAGAAATTCCCTTCCTCTTGAGAACCCTGACTAGAATGTAAGATAAAAAATAAGGTTTTTCCATTCTGTGGCCATGTAGCTAATACTTAAAAATACACACAGGAAACAAGTGCTCATCAGGACAATGGTATTTTTCTCAACACAACCTGAAAAGAAGGAATTACAAAACCTACTTTACAACATGGAAAAATTGATTAGAGGAACTGAGCAACCTGTGTAGAGTTACTGCAGGACAGATATGGAAAGAGCTGGAGAGAGTTAGTATCTATCTGCAGAGCAGAGGAACCTTGTAACCACCCAGCCTGTTGACCATGATGCATCTAGCCAACTCAGAGGATTACTCACTTGATTTGTGTTTACATTGTATAAATTGGTGAGTTAATTAAATGTTCTGGATCATAGAATTATATTATTTTGGACTGACAGATTTTTAATTAGAAAAATGAAAAAGACTTAAATCAACTTTTAAGGTTGTTTTTACATTAAACATATTTTGGAGGCTGGAAGTATAGTTCCAGGCAGCAAACTGCAGGAGCTGCCCATTCCTCCCTCACAACTGCCCTGGGGTCACAGTCATGTATTGCTATGACTTGTGGGGATTTAATCAAAGCTTCAGAAGTTTCAGAGATATCAGAGGGAATCTATCCACAGTCTATGTGGGGAGTTAATTAAAGCTCCAGAAGTTTTGGAGGTCTAACCACAGTCAGTCTAGGAGAATCAGAGAGTGGTGTTTCACACCTTTAATCCCAGCGCAGGGAGTATCCTGGGAGTGGTGATTTACACCCTTAATCCCAACTGAGTAGAGGTCATTTTAGATTACTGAAGGAATTCCAGACTTCCAAGCAGGCAGTGGTGGGGCCACGGCTTAATTTACCAAGAGAGTATTTAAGGCTTAAGGCAGGCATAGAAAGACAGAAGAGAGGAAGCCAAGAGAAGCCAGGCTGAGGGAGCTGTAAGACAGCTGGGTAAGATCTGACTGTGGTGTTTATTCCCTCTAATATCTCCAGCTTTCTCAGAGTTCTATCCCTGAGTCTTATTTATTTGTGCAACAATGCCTGGCTTTTCCATGGATGTAGGGATCTATACTCAGAGGGTCCTAGGTATTTATGCAGCTATTAGTTTACCAACTAAGCCATCTCCCCAGGCTCTGAAAGTTTTTCTTTAGTGAAACAGAAGTTATTGATCAGCTTGTCAGAGGACTCTGCTGAAGGGAAAAAGAGTAGAATAGTAAATGTTCCATCTTGATAGCCTCACTTCATTTACTGTTGTGGAACATTATTTTCAGGTGTGTTACTTTTGTTTATGTTGCTTTTGTTTAACTTTGTGGAGCTGTGTTACTGTTCCTGTCTAAGATACCTGATAATCTATAAAAAGTCAAGTAGTCAATAACAAGCAGGAGAAAGGATAAGTGGGGCTGGAAGGCAGAGAGGATAAATAGAAGGAGAAATTTGGAAGAAAAGAAAAGAAGGAGCAAAAGAAAGGGAGTAAGACACAGGAGAACAGCCACTCAGCTACACAGCAAGCTATCGGGTATGAATGAAAGATATACAGAAATAGAAAAGGGTAAAAGCCCAGACGCAAAAGGTAGATAAGTTAAGAAAAGCTGGCACTGGCAAGGAACAAGCCAAGCTAAGGCCAGGAATTTATAATTAAAAATAAGCTCCAATGTGCTATTTTTTGGGGGGGCTGGATGGTGGGCTCCCCAAAAGAGCAAAACGACAACATTTTGACATTTTGACATGCGGCAGTAGTAAAAGGAAAACCAACAACATTTTGGTGGAACCCACTTCAGTACAATGCAAGATGAAGTAGCCTTCACCCAGTGACTATAAAGGAAAATTCAGAATGAGAAAAATATTACATGAGGAGCTGGACTGGGGAGCCTGAGGTGTATACACCCTGTGACTAGGGAGTGTTTTATCATGGGTGACTGTTTTGGATCACTCTAAACAGTTAGGTTTTGCATTTTCTCTCCACTTGGGTTTGTGGCCTAAAGGAGGGAACATTTTAGGAAGAGTTATTGTCTCACCTTCTCATGGGTCCCTATTAGGAAACTGGATCATTTAAGTGACATTGATAATACAAGTACATATAGCCTGCTAGGAAAGGCATCTTGGTTTTCTGTTATTTAAGGCATCTCTTCTTTCTTTTGAATAACACATCATTTTCATGTGACAGATGCATGATTTGAGAATCATTGTCTTGGGACATGCTGATTACAGCCTTGGCCTTTCTCAGACCTCCATGGGTTAAAGAGGGCAGGCATCTTGAGACAAACCTTATGACATACCTCATATAATAGATCAACTGAGGTTCCCTTGCTTATGAGTAGAAATGACCTAGTGAATTACCATTAAACAGAAATAAGGGTTTTCAATCAGGGAAGAGTCACCACCAATCGAATGCACTAGTGTTCTGTGAAGGGTCATAATGTGGAAATTTAAATAAAACACCATCAATATGGCTTTAAGAATTCATACATGAAATATCTATTGACTTAGTCTACTTTTAACTTGAAATGTAAGATAAATATAATTGAACATCTCTGTCAAGTTCACTAGTGGGAAATGTACAATTAGTAGCTCCAATAGAAATGTGGCCAGGACTCTGAATAGTTTTGCAATGATCTGGGGTACATGGTAGTTATATTTAGTGAGTAGAGGATGAATGGTTTTAATTACAAAGAATATTGAACTATTTGGTCATATATACACCTGAATGCTATATACATTTTTAAATTGTAAACCTAAAACAATGAAAACATCTTTTGGAATTTATCACATGGTGTCTTCCCCAGTTTCTATTTTAGAAATCTTTCTTGACTATGTAACTCTTACTTTCTATTAACCATAAATATGTAGCCTGTGTGGATACTATTAGCTTCTCAGTCCTGAGGACATTGCCCAGTCTATATTTGTAGCTCAGGGACTATTTGTTTAATGAATGAACATGTTGAAGTTGCGAAAATGTTGCTCTTGTATCATGACTTTTCTCATTATTAATGTGCTTCAATTCCTGCACAACTTTATTTTAAAAAAATCAATTAATTCAATTGTCAGTTCTCCATGAAAGATCAGCCTGAGGTGAAAAAAGCCAGTTCACTTTATTCTGGAGTTTTGGCACTTCTGGGATGCTTCAGATGGTCCAAAGATAAAACATTTAAGAAGAGCAAATGTTATCCTCTCTGATTTCTATGTGTTCATTGTTAAAGCATGGATGCCTGAGTGTACATGCCATGCCTCTCCATAGCCACCATGCTTTTTATTCTTCATAAAAGAAAGCTTATCCTTTGAAGTGCCGATTGTCACATTGCCTGGAGTATACAAACTCAGGTATCCATTAACTCCACCATCTACACAGGTGCCATTCTTGAGAGTGAAGATCAGCTCTATCAATAATCAACTTAGGGCAGTGTAATGTTAACAAGGTGAGTCAAAGATGGCACTGTTACAGATCCAGGTCTTTAAAAAGTACAATGCCAAGCAATTGGGGAGCAGGTAAATGGAAAAAGGTTGGTACAAATTTAAAAAAATTCTTTAAAGATTTGGTTAGGTAAATATATCTAAAGAGCTAAAGATTCCTAAAAGTAACCAAACAAATAGAGACACAAAAACTAAAAAAACAAAACCAACATCATATCAAGATATCTGCTGATAAAGCAAATGATACATACAGAGATGTTTATATTAGTTATATGTGTAACATTTCAGAACAGATTATTTAAAATCTTTAAGTATGGAATAGCTGAATTGTTCATACAATGGAATTATATATAGAAATAAAAAGAAACCAATGCTTCATGAATTAGCATGGATGACTTCCAAAGACATAATTCTAGGAGATTCTGTTGTATGATTCCACTTTGAAGACTATCAACAGATGAAGCTGATACAGATGTTAGGGGTTAAAACAATGGCTGCTTCTGGGGAGTAGAGCCTGGGAAAGAGACAGAATTCATGCATTGATACCTGATATGGGCAGCAGTTGAGTCTGACCAAGTTTAAGGCTCTATCAGGCTGTATGCTTAAGATTTACCAGTTTTGAGCTCAGTGGGTAATAGCTTTGTTATGTGAGCATGAGGACCTGTGTTATAATCCCAGAACCCTTGGGAAAAATTTCTGTGCTAAGGAAATAGGGTTGGAGACAGTCAATCTTGTGAGTCAGCTGGGAAGTCAGCCAAGTGGAAACAGTGAGCTTTGGGCACAAGAAACCCATCCCAAGGGAATAAGGGGAGACTCTCTGTTCTTCACATGTGAGTGCATAGGTATGACCCTTACACAATCACACATGCATTCATTACTTACAACCCCCACACACACTCTCCAAAAGTTTGGAGTTTGGGTTTAGCATGTATGAGGCCCTGGGTTCAGTCTCCTGTGCTGGAAAGAAAAAAGATTTATCAACTTTAGAGAAGGTGCATAGTAATAAGAAAGAGAAAGAAGCCTGTCCATAGTTGGAGGGATTTTTTCCAGTCTTTCTTGATGACCAAAGTTTGATTCCTGCAATCCACTTTTTGGAGCACAGCATAAAGTTCCTAATACCCACAGATCTCCAGAGAATCCAGGAATGTTATGTGTCGCACTAATAAAGGAAACTCAGAGCCCGATCTCAGGGAAAGCTGAGATATCAGAGAGGAAACATCACAGTCAGATCTCACCCAACTATCTTCCTCAGCCTTGCTCCTCCTGGCTTCTACTGCCTGCTCTGTCTTTCTATGCCTGCCTTAAATACCTTCTTCACCCAGTTGTTTCACATCCAAGTTAAAATTAAAGGCGTGGTCTACTACTCTTTGGTAGTTAGCCTTGAACTCACAGAAACACAGAAAGATCTCTTTTGTCTGTGGAGTTAAGGGATTAAAGGCCTGGCACCACCACTGCCTGCCTAGGGGCCTGGAACTCCCTCAGTAAACCAAACTGGCCTCAAACTCAGGTCTGCTGGGATTAAAGGTTTAGGTCACCACTCCTGGTCTTTCCCTGTGCTGGGATTAAAGGTGTAAATCACCACTCTCTGATCCTCTTGGATTGACTGTGGGTAGATCCCTCTGATATTTCAGACTGTTTTTTATTAAATATGAAACATATCACCACGGTTAAGCACCCAGGATTTTATTTCCAAAGGGAAACACTTATAGCCTGCTTTTCCAGAAAGCTGGGAAATGGAATTGATTGATAGCCTGGTGATCTGCATTATCTATTTTTCCAGGTTGTATCAAGCTTCTGCAACCAGGACAGGAAGTGGTTAGTATTCTAAATGACCTTTATAACCAGGGGCTCTCCAAGCTACAACAACCAGGACCAGAGATAGCTAAGAGCCCAAATGACCTCTAAGCTATCTTTATGACTAAGACCAGGCCAGATCTTTCCCTAGGCCCTTTTTAAGCTAAAACAAGTAGTCTATCTCTGGAATCCATCTTCCTAGAAAAAAATGACATATACTTGAATCAACTTTCAATGTAATTATGATTTTTTGTGCAACAGGATTATATTACAATATCATTTTTTTTTTCAAATAAACTGCCTGGCACTAGACTCTTTAGAAGTCTTGATGCAAGTTGATGAAGTCAGTCTGAACAGAGTATTTATTCTTATCTTCACAGATTGCTTTTCTGCCTGAACACCTTTGCAGGAGTAGACGGAAGAGATCTAGCTTAACAGAGCATGCACAGTATAGCAGGTCCATGTTTCCATCCCCAGATATCATGGTATCATGGGTGTTGGAGGGCAAACACACACACACACACACACACACACACACACACACACACACACACACACACACACACACACTTAATTAAAAGTAAAAACCTACTTAGAAAGTAAAAAGGAATTAGATTATTTCCAGAGTCAATAAGGTTTTTCTGGTGCTAAATTGAATGTTGGTGTTATAATAATAAACAGCCAATTCAAAACCACACAGGCAGGAGAACCATGTCTTATCAGGTTCTTTTTTTGGCATAATTAATGTTCTCTTTAATTCTCAAATATGTCCTCTTCTCTGAAAACTATGTATGTAACAAATTACTCCCAAAGCTTAATTAAAAACTTTAAATATGGTTCATGATATTTTGTATCAGGTATTCATGCAAGGCTTAGCTGGGCAAAGCTTCTATTTCTATTGTTTCTGAAGGATGAAGCCAGCAAGTGAATGGGTTTGGAGGGCACACAGATGTTCTACTCATGAATTCTGGTGCTTTAGTGGAGATGACAGAAGGCTGGGTTCAGCTGTGATAGTGGGCACGACTGTGTCCTGAGGCAAAGCAACCACCATCTAGCGTTCAGCTGTGCTTGCATTTCAAAGATCATCCCAGCTAGTTTAATGATTTACACCGGGCATGGAGGCACAGCGTACAGTGTGGGATTCTTTCCTGGGTATCTAGTCATTCCAGCCGGGTAAAGATTTTCAGATGTGGCCAGCTGGTGAAGGGGTGCCCACACTCTTGTAACTAACCCCTCATAGAAGCTCTTTAAGTAAGCCAAATAAATTTATTAATTCCCCAGGGTAAACTTTGGTAAAATAATATCTCAGTTTGTCATTGGGACCTTGGGAGGAGGAGTAGATGTTGCTTTATGTCTGCTCCAAAACAGAAATTTTGGAAGCAAGATTTTAGGGTAGTTAGACCTTGAACATATTTTTAGACAACTTGAACTTTTAGGATGTAGCTTTAAAAATCATATCATCTCTTTCTCCTCTACTCTATTGGTTGAAGCAGATATAGCCTGCTCATGTTCAAGAAGAGGGACATAGGCCTCCCTTCTCAGAAGGAAGACTGTCAAATAATTTGCATTCATATTTTATAAACCAACATGCTCTACTTAAAACATATCCAAGGAAAGCTTTCTGCAAGTATGCACTTTTGGTATTTTCTGCCTCCTGTTCTTTTCACAGCTCTGCACTGTGAGCTAATACTTAAATGATTCCTTGTTCTTGTGTTCATTTTGTCTTACCAGTTGCTGACTATTCATATGTTTATTATCCCCTTGAAAAAAATGACCTCAGGAATCTCTGTTTGTTTGATAATAAAGCCCAAACTCCTTTGCCTGTCATTCAAAGGTCTTTATTCCCTGAACTCCCACTGAACTTCTCTAACATATCTTCCATACATCTACAGTTGGATGCCACCCTATGAGATTCAGGAAGTAAACAAACCACTCAAGTCTGGAAAAGCTGAAACTTAACAAGATACAGTTCACAAGGCCCCTCCTCAAAGTCACAAAGCAATAAAAGAAAGAAAAGAAGGAAGGAAGAAAGGAAGAAAGGAAGGAAGGAAAGAAAGAAGGAAGGAAGGAAGGAAAGAAGGAAGGAAGGAAGGAAAGAAGGAAGGAAGGAGGGGAAGAGAAAGAAGAAGAGGAGAAGGAGGAAGAGGAGGAAGAAGAAGGAGGGGGAAAATCTGGGGAAAAGAGATGCTCTGATTTGTCCAGCTGTCTGGAAACTTCACAGAGGGCTCCAAAGATATAGCTTTTGTCAGTCATCTTTTTAGTAATGACTCTGACATATTTTCCATGCTGCTCCAAGTACTTCTTTACCATGCTGCTGTAAGTAACTCCCATTCAGTAAACTGATGGGTTTGCCAAGTTGGACTTTGATTTGATGGTTCCCTATGTGGGATACCTAGATGCCTGTCCTAGTAAGAAACATAACACACCTCCAAGATGTTCATTTCTTCATTTAACATTTACTGAAGGGCTGGTTTCTCATACTCTTTGAGTTGCTGTGGAAACTGTTATAAAAAAGAGGCAGAAATATTCCTTGCACTCTAAGGAAGGTGACAGAATTCTGTTGTAACTCATCATATCTCCTGACCTTCTCATGACAATTCACTAGTTTATTTTCTTTCTAAAAGTATCTTAGAGCTTGTGTGAGTAGCTAAACTCTTAAGATTCTGAAACAGTGTTACCTTGAGACAGTTCTGCCTTGGGCCTCAGGATGTTTTTCTTTCTGTAAAGTGGGCTAATAAAACCTCTCACATAGGCCTATGACATTCAAATATTTTTAAATATAAAACACTTAAGGTAAAACTTGGTTAACAGTAATCAATAAGTAAGTGGCAGTAACTGTTGTTATTATTCTTAAAGAATTGTTTTTCAGAATTCTCACTGTATCTACCCACCCTCTTAGGCTACAGACTTGCTCTACCCGAGGCTAAGCAAAGTCTCTTTTGTTAGTGAAGCTGGCTGGGGGGAGTGGGAGCTTCTGGGTCATTCTGGGCCACGTGAAATACCTGGAGTCCTGCACAACAGCCCATTAGTGGAGCCTCTGGCCAACTTCCATCTCTGCACTTTACCTTTTCAGTTTTTGAGGTCTGCATAATGATATCTAACACAGAGTTGTCATGGGGCATAATGAGGTCTGATTTGTAAATTGCCTAGTTAAGTGTCTGATGCATGGTACGATTGCCCAAATGATGATGATAATGATGCAGAAGAGTGTAATGATGATGGCGAAATGATAACTCTGACAATTCTTAGAATCCCTTCTAGTTAGTTACTCTGCTACACAATTCTGTAAGTGTCCTTTTGGATATTTTAATACCATCATAATCATAGTTTTTCCTAGTTAGCATTATGTTATATTTAATTAATCTCCTTTTTATAGTTTACTGTAAATGGATTATGTCTTTAAGTTCCAGACTATACAAATTTGCTTCACTTTTGAAATGACTAAAGTGCTTCTTCATACATGTTCACCACAGTTAACTTCACTAGTGCCTTCAAGAAGTCTACTCAAAAGTTTCCAAAATTTTCTATTATGTGCGAGGATGTTAAACTAGTGAACTAAATTGATGCCTTTTCGAGCCTATATTATTATTTCCTGAAGATAAACTACTTGTATCAAGGAAATATCCTCTAAGATTTGTATTCATGCCCAGCTGTTTAATTCTATTATTTTTTTTTACCAGTATGTTGTTATTGTTTATGTTCCCTAAATTTGTAGATAACAGTCACCTCTGTAACAGAGTTAGGAAATATATCCCTTAAAGCTTTGTAAATGGAATTAGTGTTCTTAATAGCATTGGTTTCTCAGCTCCTTCCATGATGTAGGCCCATGAGAAAGTGTATTCATTACATAGGAATGGGTTCTTACCAACCATGTGTCTGGTCTGTTGGTGTCTTGATCTCAGGTTTTCAGCTCTAGAATGGTGAAAAGTATATTTCTGCTGGTTCTGAGTGTCCCCCTGACCAGAGCTTATGACATTCTATTGTAGACACCCTAATGGGCTACAACAGGCATAGAATGATCTGTTAAAGACGGTATGGCTGCAACTACATTATGTATAATTATTTACATTTTTTTCAAGATTTATTTTCTTCATTTATGCTAGGAAAATTAGTAAATATATTCTTAGTACCATGTTTTTTTAATTGCTTCTACATTTTCTAGAGGTAATTTCAACAACTTTGATATTGTCATCTGCCATTGCCATCTGTCCGGTTCATGCTTGAGAACACTACAAAACAGATTGTACTGGGATTATGTTCTTGCATTGTAAATAATTGTCCTGCCTACTGGTTTAATGACAATGCTGATTAGCTAAAGGCAGACAGGAAGTGTGGGTGGGAGCAGATGCAGAGGATAACTATGCTGCGCTGAGAAAAGGTACCCAGCCACATGGCTGAACAGGATGAGAATAGTTGATTATTTTAAAGAGTTAGCAAGGTATATGCCTGGGCCCTAGGCCGATCAGCATAAAATTAATGTAAGCATCTATATGTTCCTGTGGGTCTGTGGGCCTGCTGGACCACAAGCCAGATATGCCAGAAACCTCATACAACAACAGATAAACAATCTAATTAGTAAGTCACACTAATAAATCAAATAATGTTTTAAGTTTACAATTTTGTGTAGGGTCACATTTATAACTATCTTTGGATATATGTGGCCAAAATATTATATATTAGACATGCCTGCTGCCATGGTGCTGCTTCATTTAAAATTAACATGTAATAATTTCACAAAATAATAATATGAGTTTCATTGAGATAATTTAGTACAAGCACATAACATACTTTTATTGTACATTCCCTTTTATTCTCATCCTTTACTCTTCTCTACCCACATCCACCTCCCCACTAGTACCTTATCTACATTTTTAACCCCACAGAAGAAAAATCATGAGTACTTGTTTTGGTGAGTCTGGCTTTTGGTTTTACATGATTATCTTATGTTTACATGATTATCTTCTATTTTCCTGTTAATGAAGTGATTTTATTCTTCTTTGTGGCTGAATAAAATTCTACTGTGTATGCCTACTACACATATCCCTACTACACATATCTACTCATCTGTTGAGGCATGTCCAGGCTGATCCCATATCTCAGCATTATGAATAGTGCTACAATGAAGATGGCTGTGCAGATCTCTCTTGGGTACAGACTTTTATTCCTTTAGTTATATGTCAATGATTGGTATAGCTGGATAACACAGAGGTTCTACTTAACTCTTTTGAGGAACCTTCATGTTCATTGCATAGTGGCTCAGAAAATTTACATTTCCACCAGCAGACTGGCTTCTTGAGCAAAGTAAGCCCACACTTCTGGTAGTGTACACTACTTAATGAGTTGGTTCTGAGGAATACACACACACACACACACACACACACACACACACACACACACACACACACACACAAAATTGTTTCTCTGCTGAGCAATGCTCTTCAACTGTAAAGATGATTACGACCTTCAGCAAAGCTGCCTGTTAATGTGTTAAAGAGTAGATAGGAAGGGGATGGTGTCAAGTGAGAAAGAGCTTACTCTATAGCCAGCCAAGGAGTAAAAGGAAGATATACAGAAGTAAGAAAAGGAAAAAACCCAGAGACAGATGAAAAAGAGGGTTGTATAGACACCATGGAGGACTAGTCTGGCCACCAACTCTGCCTCTTATGATTCTATCCCACTCTTTCCCAGAAGTTGGAAAGGAGTCAAAGGTGACTTTTGGCTGTTCCAAAAAAGTCATCATGGGGTAAAAATGAGAGAAAGTGGTTCATCAAGAGAAAGGTGTGGTTTCAGTACAGCTGACCCTCCACAACAGCTAGTTCTGCATATACTTAGTCAATAAACTAAAGACTAACACATTTTACAAATTGAAGGCCTAGTATAGAACACTTGCATACTAGCTTTCATTGCCCTTACTAGTCAAACAAACAGCTATTTCTACTGCATTTCTACTGCATTGGGTATTATAGTTAATCCAGAGATGATGTAAAGTACACAGAAGAATGTATATAGGTCATATTCAATTAATAAACAATTATTATGCAAAACAGTTGAGCATCTCCATAGTTTGATACCTGTGAGGGGTCCTGAGAGCAATTCTTATGGGACACCAAAGTCCAATCATATATTTATGTGTTTTTATGCTGGTTTTATGCTTTAGTAATTAAGAAAATAGTATAAAAATAACAAGAAAGGTCTGTTTCCTGAAGTAATCATGTGGCATGTTGAATGAGTTTGGATTCCAAAGACTGATATCCAAGGTACAAATACTGACAATTATCACTTATACAGTAAAAAACTGCCAACTGGATGATTCTGAGTTCCATTTAACCTTCATATACATTTTATTCTTGCCACAAAAATAGACCAGTTAATGTACAGGGTTTTTGTTGTTGTTGTTTTTAGTATATAGCAAGCTTTATAACTGGACAGAGGCTTGGCTGTTCACCAGACTACACACTTACTTGTCCCTGGGCATTTGGCAGGATGGTATTTCTCAGTCTCTGTTATAGAGCATATTCTCAAGACTGAAGTTTAATCCATGAAACACATGTGAAGAGATATCATGTGCACCTTATCCAGGTCTGGTTCATAGTACCTAGCATGTGCCTAGCATGTGCAGCACCATAAGCACCGTGTGCATCTGTGTCTCTGTGTGGCCATGTGAAAAGTTTTCTTGCCCTTCTCTCTGCTTTCTTCTTGCTCACTCTATCTTGGGACAGTATTGTTTGGGCAAAAATGAGCTTGGTATGTGTGATTCATTATATATTTTGTGGTTCATAGGATAGAACAATTGGTTGTCTCTATCTAATGTGCCTGGTAACAGGATTGTAAAATTTCTATCTTGACACAGTTCACTGTTCATATTACCTATGTCCCCGTAGAGTGTTATCCAATGTTACTTCCTTCTAGGCGGCCTCTGTCATCAAAATTTAAGAATTTACATGTGGTATTTTATAGCTCATTAGGATAATCTTGAACTTATAGTTCTCTGAATTCTACTGCATGGAGGCTGGTTTTCTCGGTTAGTTTTTGATTGCTGTGACAAAAATATTATGACCAAAAACAATTAGAGGAAGAAAGGGTTTGCTTCAGCTTATAGTTCAGAGTCCATCACTTAGAGAAGTCATGGCAGAAACCTAGGGGCAGAAATTGATATAGAAGCTATGGGAGAGCACTGTTTACTGGCGTTCTCAGCTTGCTTTCTTATACCATCCAGAATAAGCAGCTCAGGGGTGGTACCACGTATAGCGAGCTGGGCCCTCTCATAACAATCATCGATAAAGAAAAGTCACTACAGGCTTGCTCATAGGCCAATATGATGAGGACTTTTTCTCAGCTAAGATTCTCTCTTCCAAATATCTCTGACTTGTTTTGGCATATAACTAGCCATCCAGGACACTTGTATTACAGGCATGTGCATGATGGGTTTATGCCATGCTGGAAATAAAACCAAGGTCTTCTTGCATGTCAAATAAACATTCTACCAACTAGCCACATCTGCAGCAACACCATCCCAAGTTATTATTATTATTGTTATTGTTATCATTACCAATAATTTTATCAGAAATCTACAGTTCTGATCAATGTGAAATATGTATTTCTCATTAGTCACTATATGTTTTGCCCAATTTTAGAAGGCATATATAAAGAGGAGGATATTGACAATGGGAAAAGAATTCATAAAGTTATTCAGGATAGCTTAGTATCTAGTTTGCCCCATTTGCTGTTTGCCATAGTTTAAACCTAGAATGTGTCTCAAAGACCCATATTATAAAGGTTTGTTCTCCAAAGTGATGCTGCTGGGAGAAAATGGACATTTTAAGAGAAAAGACCCAATGGAAATTCTTAGATGATTGGGGTGTTTCCTAAAAGCAAATAGTGGGAACCTATTGCAGAACCCTCAGGTGAATGGCTTCTCTACCCCACGCTCTCACCTCGATAAACTGGGCTACCACAGTTCCAGAGCAAAGGAGCCAAATGATTATGGACTGACATGTCAAAACTGTCAGCTAAATTTTCCCTAAGTTTGCTTATGTCAGATATGTTCAGCAACAGAAAGATGATAAACAGATTGTTATTCTATATCGTGTCAGCCTAGATGGAAGTTAGCTGTTAGTGGGAGAGCCAGCTCACTACTATGACACTGCAGAAGTAATAAGAGTTTTTCTTGAAACACAAGAAAAGCCATTTAGTGTGTTATAGGATTAAATGATGATTTGTTTCTCTTTAGTCCGTTTAAAATTCTGTCACATCTGGATTGCACACAATGCCACTAGACACTGTGTCAATCACCTCTCATGATAATTTTCTTTCGGATATTCTAGTGAGAAATTGTCTTGTCTGGATATGGTTGTTAGGGACTTTCAGGTCCAGGTAGAGTAATGGCTTTTCTTTCTTTTACTTTTATTGAAAATTGATTTTTTTTTCTCATATGATATAACTTGATTGTGGTTTCCCCTCCTAATTCTTCCCCATCTCCTATCCTATCCAGATTCACCCTGCTTCTGTCTCTCATAGAAAACAAACAGGCTTCTAAGAGATAATAATAAAATATAAGATAAAACAAAAATTAACACACCAGCATAGAATGAAACAAACAGATGAAAAAGAGTCAAAAAGAAGGCACAAGAAAGCAGAGACCCACTTGTTCACACACTCAGGAGTTCCATAAGAACAATAAACTGGAAGTATAATGTATACACAAAGGACCTGTATGGGGAAAAAGAGAGAAGAAAAAATATATAAATAAATTAAATTAAAAATAATAAGGTAGAGTTTAAAAAAAGAAAAAAACTATGACACAATATTATGAGGCAAGTAACTTCCAAAGATGCCACTGAGTTCAGCTTCTGTTAGCCATCTACTTCTGTGCATACAGCTTACCCTTAAGAGTCATTTGCTTTCCCAGCGAGATTCCCTTGGTGAAAAATTATTTTCTTTTCCAGGTGGTTATCAGCTGGAGAGAGCTACTGGGTTAGGGATGGAGGCATGTGTTGACTTCTTCCAGCTCTAATACCCCATCTGGTGCAGGCCTGTGCAGGCCTGTGCATGCTGCCTCAGTCTTGACCTTATTGATTAAAGAGCCTTGTTTATTTGTTGTTCTCTGTCTTGTCTCCCTCTTACACTTTTCCTAACTTCTTTTCTGTGTGCTCTCTGAGCCCTGGGGTGAAGGATTTGATGGAGACATCATTTAGGGCCAAGAATTCAAAGATCTCTCCCTCTCAGTGTAATGTCTGACTGTAGGTCTCTGTATTTGTTCCTGTCTGCTGCAGAAGGAAGCTTCTCTGCTGGTTGCTGAGCAAGGCACTGATCTATGTCATTAGGCCTCATTTTGTTACCACACTGTTTTTAGAACAGAAGTATTTGGTTTTGTTCTAGGCCCCTGGGCTATCTAGTCCCAGGTTCTTGGTCAACAAAGCAGTGTCAACTATGGGCTCTATCTCAGGGAGTGGACCTTAAATCAAATCAGATATTGGTTGGTTACTCTCACAAGCTTTGTGGTTCCATTACACTAGACTGGGTTGGTGTTTACATTTTGCCTTCGGTAGTGCAAAATACCTTCCTGTACCAAAGATGCAAGCATGCCAGGCTGAAGGCCCAAGGTAGACACCAGTCAGCTTTTCCATGTTAAATGAGTTGTGTAGGTGGTTTTTTTTTTTCAACAATGAGGCATTGCTGTCAGTTTGTGAAGAACAACCTATAGACTTGACAATAGCCTGGCTTGTTTGAGGGTTCCCATGGGATCACTTTGGCTCAATATCTCAATGAGACATAACCCAATCTAGAACCTTCATTAAGATAACAAGAGATATCTACTTGGGGCTCTGTCTCCCCCATTACTTAGACATTTTATTTAGAAAACTTGCACATATGTATATATTTTAGGAAGCTTCTACTGTATTAGGTTTCTTTTATACACTTCAAATATCCCTTAATTTTAGCTCTCTCTTCTCATATCCTCATATCTGCTCAGCCATTAAAGCTTATGCTTACAACCAAACATTTAAGGGGAATGCAGTCAGGAAGTAAGCAGACTGGTGACTAAACTAAACATATAATGTTCTATGGTAGTGACTCCTTCTTCTTTGCAAATAGTCTCTTAAAAATGATGTAAGAATATATAGATAAAACATTTTAAAGGGGAAAATAATATAACAGTAAGAAAGCAGTATGGAGACAACAGCTGGAGAGGAAGCAGTTGGATTTGGATCCACGTCTGGATGTTATGGTCAGTCTGGACTTGGAATATTCACCATAGTATTGTGTAGTTTAAAAGCTGGTCCCATCTAGGGGTGACCGTTGGGGAGATTAGAGGGTCTCACTGCATGTGTTGATAAGGGAAAGTCTTACAAGTTACCAGTCCTCATTTCTGGCTCATTTTCTTCTGCTGCTTCTTGACATGCTGTGGTGTGAGCAAGCAGCTTCATGCTTTCAATGGTCATATCTGTGAGTTGCCATGAACTTCGTCAAGCCTTCTCTACTACCATGGTATGTACCATCATCCACTCAAACTATGATCCAAAATAAAGCCTTTCTCACTTAAGTCTCATCTTTCAAGTAATTTTTTTCACAGTGATGAGAAATAACTAAATGTACTAGAAGAACCAGTTATATGACAGTGCAGTCCTATTAGTTCAATAGCCCTTGTAATGTGGCTATTTCCTCTGAACTAAAACCTTCTCTCATAGAGTGAAGTCTATCAGGATTTAAGAAGTAGGTAAAACATAAGAAGTCTCAGAAAGCTCCTAAAACTTACAAGACTCATTATCCAAGATTCTGTAAGCAGAAAGCAATTTGTTAAGAAGAGTATCTCTTACCAGCCAAGATGCTTAAAAGTTCTTCAAGGGTCTACAGGGATGCAGCATTCATGATTCACCACTCTTGCTGGTATGTGTTATGTGTGTATGTGTGTGTGTGTGTGTGTGTGTGTGTGTGTGAGAGAGAGAGAGAGAGAGAGAGAGAGAGAGAGAGAGAGAGAGAGAGCTGCCTCTGTGTCACCATGCTTTTTAATGTAACCTTCACCTGTGTTCATTCTATTAAGTAATCCTAATAAACTTTCTGATTCAAGATAGGCTTGAGTGGACTTGTTTTACTTGGTATCTCAGTGGCACCCTAGCTGGAATTCATCGTATATGTTTGTTCATGTCTCCCTAGGAAAAATCACATGACAGTTCTATTGATAGTTCTACATTATGAAATATGGAAATAAGGGAGGTAAGGAAGGGTGCCTGGGAGATTATGGATAAGATTATACGGAGGCTGTGCAGGAGAAGAACATTCTGAGACTCTGTGTTCCCATTGGGCTCAAATACAAAGCTTGTATTAAAAAAAACAATGGACAATGATAGGTCACACATCCCCAATTATTTGATCTTCTAAGTATGAAGTCCTTTAGAATTGCAAAGGGCACTTGCCTCTGATACTGGTGCCATCTTTGTGACCGACCTTAGTCCTTAGTGCTTCTATGCTATATATTTATTGCTGTAGAATAGTAAGGTTTTTGCTTTTGTTTATATTGCATTAGTTTAACTCTGTGAAGCTGTGTTACTGTGCCTGTCTAAAACACCCGATGGTCCTAATAAAGAGCTGATGACCAATAGTGAGGCAGGAGAAAGGATAGGCAGGTATGGCATTCAGAGAATGTAAATAAAAGGAGAAATCTGGAAAGAGAAAGATGAAGCGGGAAATGAGTCCAGGGGCCAACCACGCAGATACACAACCAGCAATGGGCTAAGAAACAAAGGTATACAGGAATAGAAAAGTAAAGCCCCAGAGGCAAAAGATAGCCAGGATAATTTATGTTAAGAAAATCTGGCAAGAAACAAGCCAAGGTAAGACCAGGCATTTATAATTAAGAATAACATCTGTGTATGTGATTTATTTGGTTGCTGGGTTGTGGGCTCCCTTTTTAGTAAAAAGGAAAAAATAAACAACAGCAGTCTATACTCTCCAATGAGAAGTTAACTCCAGTGAAGGGGGACTTTGTTCTCCTCGTATGTGTCCTTAGTGCCAGTCAGATAAAAAGGCTGACCTTCAAAATCTCCAGACCAAGGATAGGGTAAATAGTGACTGTTTAATTCAACTTCATAATACCAAGAGCAGTCCCTTAGTTCCTATAGGAAACATATTTGAATATACCCAGTGGGTGCTGCAAACCACAGATAATACTAAACCCTATTTATACTACAGGTAATAAAATTTAATTCATAAATTTTGTACAGTAAGAAATGCCTAATCACAAAATAAAGCAATTATAGAAATGCATTATCATAAAATTTATGTGACAGTAGTGTCCCTTCCCTTGCCATGTAGAAGGTAGCATCAGTCTGTCAGACTAATGACATAACAAAGCCGAATAGTGAGAGATTTCATCCCATTACAGAGGATTGCACAGTTTAAACTTTAAAAATCATTTCATTCTGGAACTTTCTGTTAATCTTTTTATATCACAGTTGATTGTGGGCAACTGAAACAGTGATATGTTAAAACATGAATAAGAAGTGACTGATGTATCTGAAACCTGGATAAAAAAGTCTATTCAAATCCAGCATCAAAACACTTGAATGAAATGTTCACCACGAACATGGGAAGATTAAAAGCATAAACAACATTAAAGAGCATTTAGATAGTTTCTAGAAGAGTGTATCCATATTTTTCAGATATTGTAAAGTAAAATAAGAATGTTTAAGAGGTTTTAAAGTGAAGACTCATAAGATAATAGCATTTAAAGTTCCATAGGATACTATCAGTGTTCTAACTCTGGACTGATGGCCAATCAAATATGGTCTTTTTACAGGCTCTATTTCTTGTGTTCTGCTGTGTTCCTTAGTACCCTGATCTTGGAAGTTTAGGGACATATTCCAGAAATAAAAGACCAGATTTCCATATGTATTAAGTTCAAAATGTGACTTTGAATAAATGTCACCTACAACTTTCAATTGATTTCCTGAGATTTCACTGGATCCTTTAGGAGAATTGAGGGAGAACTGAAAGTGAAAGGCAGAGCAGAAGGTTGGAAAACCTGGCATGGGGGCTGGAAACACCTTGTGTGCCAGCTCCACTGGTGAGTGCCAACATGGCTATGACTGCTGGCATCACCTGTGGGTCCAGATTTCCTCTTCTTTCCCTTTAGTGCAGACTCACTGCAAGAAACCTCCTCCCTTTTTTGGACTGAACTACTCCTGGGTTCTCTGCATTTCCAGTGTGAAGACAGTCATTGTGGACTACCCAGGAAAAATTTCAGAAAATTAGTCCAATCACGTAGACTGGCCAACAGCTTCTAGCCATCTCACTCTCCACTGAATTAAACAATCTTCATGTTGTCATTTGGGTTCATTGCTGTTCCCTTACTCACCCTCTGCTATAATATTCTCAAAATGTCAACAAAAATTCCAAGAACTCTGATTGACAAGTACATAGGAATGCTCCTGGGAATTACAAAAGATAGTTTATTTCAGTAATTTTTGATTTTGTTCTGAACAAGAGGATTAATTTTTTCTTAGATTCTGAGATTTCATATAGTTTTTAGATCTATATTTACATCTACCTACTGTGGGGATTTAATAAAAGATCCAAAAGTTTCAGAGATATCTATACACAGTCAGTCTAGGAGGATCAGAGAGTGGTAACTCACACATTTAATCCCAGCCACAGGGAATATCCAGGAGTCATGACCCTGACCTACGCCCTTAATCCAAACTGGGTTCGAGGTCATCTTAGTTTACAGAAGGAGTTCCAGGCTCCCAAGCAGGCAGTGGTGGGGCCATACCTTAACTAAGTGAAGAGATTATTTAAGGCAGATATAGAAAGACAGAAGGTTAGAAGAGGCCAGGAGAAGCCAGGCTGAGGAAGCTGGAAGACAGCTGGTAAGACTGTGGTGTTTACTCTCTCTAATATCTCTGACTTTCTCAAAGATCTATCCCTGAGTTTCTTTTATTTGTGCAACAACCTACCTGTTCCTGTAAGTTTTCTAGTAAGTTAAAGTCAAAAAACAATGTCAGACATCAGGCAAAACATTGAGTTTAGACAGAAAAAATTATAGAAAATAAAAGGCAAATGTCCTTATTAGAAAAGTAAAATTATTACTTTGGATAAAAATTGCCAAAGCAATTATTAGACATATGGATGTGGCTTTACTGCATGAGAATATCAGAAAAATTGTTTTGGATGTTTTCTGTATTATAATCATGTAGCTACTCCAGGAAGACCTTAGAATTTCTCTAGATAATCACCCTCAGACGTTCACAGTAACTGGTAAAACCAGTAAAACAGGCAAAGGACTGAAGACTAAACTCACTTTGGACTTATTGTGGCATGCTTACATTTGTGATTTAGGAATGTGTTTCATAGTCTAGGATATAGCACAGGAGACATAGGAGAGGGGGAGGAGAGAGAGAGGAAGAGAGGAATAGAGGAGGGAAGGAAAAAAGGAGAAGGAAGAGAGAGAGATAGATTAAAAGTACGCCAGTAGAAGCTGTGTAGTGGCCCAGGCCTTTAATTCCAGCACAAGGGAGACAGAGGCAGGATGATCTCTGAATTCAAGGCTAGCCTAGTCTGTTGAGTGAGTGCTGAGACAGCACTGGGGGTACACAGAAACCCTGCCTCAAAAAACAAAACAACAAATACCAAAAACAAACAAAAAGAGCAGGCTGGTAGACAGGAGACCCAGGGAGCATCTTATGAAGTCTAGAATCTGGAAACTGCCTGGAACCAGAACCCTCATTTCTCAGGGACCACAGTTATTTAGGCTTAGCATCTTCACCTGCTTGGTGAAGCCTACTCACAACATGGGAGCAATCAGCTTTGCTCTAAGTCTATTGACTTAATGTTAATCACAGCACACAGATAGCTTTGGGTCATTTTATTCAGACTAGACATTTTTGGTTGAAAATGAAATTATAGCTTATTCAAATTGCTCTCTTAGATACATCTTCATAAGCTATAACTTTTCTTCAATAGTCACCAATTAAACAGGAAAAAGTACAGGTGCCTTCAGGCTGCACCTCTGAAGGACAGCAACACTGTCTATCACACTTCTAATTGGACATCTTAAGAGAATCAGAAGAAATATATGTAACAGATAGATCCCCAGACCTTATCACAACTGATGCCATGATGGAAGTACCATTCAGGCCACAGAACCCAGCATATAGGCAACACCATCTGCCAAAATCCATCATCATCCATAGTCCTGGGAAAGTCCCTAAATGTACTAACCTTGCTTCTGACTTCTGTAATTTTGCTTCTGGCTATTTGTTGTTAACCTAGTGTTTTAATATACGATTTTTTTTTCATGCTTACAAACTCACTTGAGAAAGGCTCAGGACTGCACCGGAGTCTTGAACACTCAGTCTCTGGCTAAAAAAGACTTTCTATTGGCTTCACCCTGTGTTTGAATAGTCTTTGGTGATGAAAACTTTACAACATATGAACCCTGGAAATGATTAGTGGCAAAGTTTTCCACTATATGATAGAATATGCAAGATATCGGTGTTTGTGCACAATTGCTTTGACTGAGGTTGGAGATACTAAACGTCTGAGAAGAGAATGCAAGCCATCAGAAGCGAATGTGAAACAACCTCATCATCAATCAGTTCATACGAGTCAAACAGAGGATCAGTGACTTTTATAATAACCAAGCTCTGTATTTATGGGAAAGCAATTTGATTTAAAATATATGCATATGTACACTTATGTACACTAAAATATGAGAAGAGCTTTGAGTAATCCATATTTCATTAATCAAAGGAAATAATGTTGAGCTTAATCTTCATTCTTTCCAGAAATAAAAACTTTTCAGTTCTAGATGGTGGTATATCCTGTTATATTAAATACTCAGTAAGCTGAGGTGGGAGAATCATAAATTCAAGGCCTGTCTGGGCTTCAAATGACATCAAGATCATCTTAAGTATATCGGTGAGACTCTATATCAAAATAAAAAAATACAAACAGATGAGGGGATACCTCAGTCATAGAGTACTTTCCTAGTACTTACAAAGCCTTGGGTTTAGTGTCCTCACATATATCACTGGTTATTTACTCAAAGGGCTCCAAACTAATGTGTCACAGAAATACATGCACATCATTGTTTATTGCAGCACTATTTACAATTTCTAAATTATAGAACTAATTTAAGTTAAACAAAGGATTTAATAAAGATGTATACATGTGATGGAAGTTCATTCAGCTATGAAGAATAAACTTTGTCATTCTCAGAAAAAATGGATGAAAGTGGAGATTTCCCATAAGTGAAATAAACCAGTCTCAGAGATAAATTTTGAATGGTTTTTCTCATTTGTGGTTCCTACATTTTATAGTACATATCAAGTATATGTCCTTATAACATTAAAATAAAGGACAAATTGCTTAAAGGGACAGAGTACAGCAACAAGATGTGGGAGGAAGAAGAAAAGAGTATCGAAGGTAACAAAATCAAAATATAATATATACTTGTATCAAAATTTAAATTTATTAATAATTTATTTATTTTTTAATTTTTCCCCAATTTTTTCATTTAACAAGTTTTTTTTTTCCATATATACCACTGTTCCCCCTCCCTCCCTTCCTCCACTCCCTCCCAGGCCTCCCTCAGCATCTCTCCCACCCCATTCCCTATCTATTCCCCAAGGAGGGCAAGGAGTCCCAAGGTGGGTCACTTCAGTCTGGCGTATCCATTTGAGTAGGTCTGAGTTCCCCATCCCAGTATCAAGGCTGAGTGAGGCGTCCCTCTATAGGGAATGGGCTCCGAAATGTCAGTTCATGCACCAGGAACATATTTTGATCCTATTGCAAGAGACTCCACAAACTGACCATGCCATTTGACATTTCTTTCTTCAATGACTTAAAGTTCTTGTCATGTAGCTCTATCACTTCTTTGGTAGAATTAACCCCAAATATTTAATGATATTTGCAGCTATTGTAAAGGGTGATGTTTCTCTGGTTTCCTTTTCATCCCTTTTATCATTTGTGTATAAACGGGTTATTTATTCTTTTGAGTAATGGTCTATCCTTCTACATTGCTGAAAGAGTTTATCAGCTGTAGGAGTTCCCTGGTAGAATATTGGGGGGTAACTTATGTATATGATCATATCATCTACAAATAGAGATAGTTTGACTTCTTCCTTTCCAATTTGTATCTCCTTAATCTCTTTTTGTTCTCTTATTGCATTAGAAGTATAGATGTGGGGAAAGAGGACAGACTTGTCTTGTTCCTGATTTTAGTGGGATTGTTTTTAGTTTCTCTACATTTAGTTTGATGTTGGCTGTTGGTCCGGACTTTTATCATGAAGTGTTGGATTTTGTCAAAGGCTTTTTATATGTCTAAGTAGATGATTGTGTGTGTGTGTGTTTTCAGGTTGTTTATATGATGGATGACATTCACAGTTTTTCATATGTTGAATCATATGTTAAAGCATCTCTGGGATGAATCCTGCTTCATCAGGGTGGATGATCTTTTTGATATGTTCTTGAACTCAGTTGCCAATATTTTATTGAGTATTTTTGCATCAATGTTTATGAGGGAGATTGGTCTGTAATTCTTTTTTTGTTGTTGCATCCTGGTGTGTCAGGATGACTGTAGCCTCATAAAAAGAGTTTGGCAATGTTCCTTCAGTTTCTATTGTGTGGAACAGTTTGAGGAATATTGGTATTAGTTCTTCTTTGAATGTTTGGTAGAATTCTGCATTGAAAACATCTGGCCCTAGGGGTTTTTTTGCCCCCCCCCCCCGGGAGACTTTCAATAACAGTTTCAATTATCTTAGGAGTTATAGGTCTATATAGGTCATTTGTGTGGTTTTGATTTAATTTTGGTAAGTGGTACATGTCTAGAAAGCTAGTCATTTCTTTTAGGTTTTTCAGTTTAGTGGAGTATATGTTTTTGAAGTATGTCCTAATGATTCTCTGGATTTCCTGGGCCTTCAGAGTTTACTACTGAGACTTCATCTTAGTGGATTATTTTTTAGATGACTAAGTAATGACCGCTCTTGTCTCTTTTGATTTATTTGAATTTGAAGTCTATTTTGTTGGATATTAGGATGGCTACACCAGCTTATTTTATAGGTTCATTTGATTGGAAAATGTTTTTCCTAATTCTTTACTCCAAGCCAGTGTTTGTCTTTATTGTGTCTCTTGTATGCATCAAAAGGATAGATTCTGTTTTTATATCCAAATGTGAGGGTGTGACATTTTTGTAAATAAGTGAATTGAGTACATTGTTATTAAAGGATATTAATGAGCAGTGAATGTTAGTTCTTGTTATTATTGGTGGTAGTTTGTGTTGTGTGTGTGTGTGTGTTTACTTTTTTGGAGGTTTCTTCTGTGGGATTATCTATTGCTTGTGGTTTCATGGTTGTATCTAGCTTCCTTAGGTTGAAGTTTTCCCTCTATTGCTTTCTGTAGGGCAGGATTTGTGGATAGGTATTGTTTAAATCAGGTTTTGTCATGAAATGTCTTGTTTACTCCATCTATGGTAATTTATAGTTTTGCTAGGTATAGTAGTCTGGACTGGCAACCATTGTCTTTGGTGCCTGTATAACATCAGACCAGGACCTTCCTGCTTTCAATGTTTCCATTGAGTAATCTGGTGTTATTCTAATGAGTCTAATGTAACTTGGCCTTTTTCCTTTGCAGCTCTTAGTATTCTTTCCTTATTCTGTATGTTTAGTGGCTTAATTATTATGTAGAAAGCAGACCTTTTGGGGTGGTGTATCTAGTCTATTTTTTATAAGCTTCTTGCATCTTTATAGGCATTTTGTTGCATGAATAAAGAAAACTCAGAGATAGATCTCTGAGAAAGTCAGAGATATTAGAGAGAGTAAACACCATGGTCAGATTTTACCCAGATGTTTTCCAGCTTCTTCAGCCTGTCTTTTCTTGGCCTCTTCTAACTTCTGTCCTTCTATGCCTGCCTTAAATACTCTTGTCACTCAGTTAAGGCATGACCCCATCACTGCCTGCCTGGAAGCCTGAAACTCCTTCTGTAAACTGAGATGATCTTGAACTCAGTTTGGATTAAGGGCATAGGTCACCACCCTGTGCTGGGATTAAAGGTTTAAATCACCACTCTCTGATCCTCCTAGGCTGACTGTGGGTAGATCCCTCTGACATCTCTGAAACTTTTGAATCTTT
Source organism: Phyllotis vaccarum (assembly GCA_033318265.1). Classification (NCBI taxonomy): domain Eukaryota; kingdom Metazoa; phylum Chordata; class Mammalia; order Rodentia; family Cricetidae; genus Phyllotis; species Phyllotis vaccarum. The sequence goes on from JARWLC010000012.1 coordinate 439,162, forward strand.
TATTAAATCCCTACAGCATTTCTTTCTTTAGGTTGAGAAAGTTTTCTTCTATGATTTTGTTGAATATATTTTCTGTGCCTTTGAGCTGGTGTTCTTCAATTTTAGTTATTCCTAGATTTGTTCTTTTCATGGTGTCCCATATTTCCTGGACATTTTGTGCTATAGCACCTCTGGTTTTAGTGTTTTCTTTGATGTATCTGTTTCCACTATTGAATCTTCTACACCAGAGAATCTCTTCCATCTCTTGCATTTTGTTGGTTATGTTGCTTCTGTAGTTCCGGTTTGTTTCTTCAGATTTTCTATTTCTAGCATTGCCTTGGTTTGTGCTTCTTTATTGCTTCTATTTCTATATATAAATCTTGAAATGTTTCCTTTACCTGTTTAATTGCTTTTTCTTGTTTTTTTAATTTCTTTATTTTCTTTCAGAGTTTGTTGATCTCTTCCAATTTTTTTTGTTTGCCTTTTCTTCTATTTCTTTAGCCGAATTTTTTATAACTTTTTTTAAAGGCTTCTATTATTTTAAAGTTGTTTCTTCTGCACTGCGCTGATCACACCTTGTAGAACCACCAGATTCTGGTGGTGCTATGTGGTTCTTTATGTTGTTATATGTATGCTTGCACTGGCACCTGCCAATTGCTTCTTTGGATCACTAAAGTCTTCTTCTGTATCTCAGGGAGCTGATTTTGGTGCAATCTGTGTCTGTATCTCAGGAAGCCTGTCTTGATTCAATTTGGGTTCTTGGTCCATTTAGGGGTAGTTGATTCTGTGTCACAGTGGCCCCTCTTAATCCAGTAGATGCTGAGGAACTGAGGGTCTCAGGTACCTACTCTTGGTTCATTAGGAACTGAGGAACTCCTTTTCAGATGTGTACAGAGGATCTGTGGGCCTCAGGTTGCTGCTGAGGTAGCCAGGAGATGGGGTAGGTTGAGGGATGGGGCAGGATTTTGTAGCTGGGGGTATCCAGGAAACTGGATTTCACTGGGCTTCTGGCCAGTAGGGCCTTTTCCTTATGGCCTGGATTTAGGGCAGAGATGAGTGGGTGTGGGGTTCCAAGGGCTATGTCCCAAGGCCATGGTTCTGGAGACTGAGATATCTGCCTGGCTTGGGTGGATTGTCACTTACTGGGAGCCACAGAGATACAAAATAGAAACTTGTCACTGACAAGGCTAACCCATTAGAGCCAAGGGACCTAATGGAGGAAAAGCCAAAATCTCAAGGAGCTTTGATATTACTTGTTCTGAATATGCTAAACAAATTTCCTACAAAAGATTTCTGTGTGCAAAGGCAGCTCTCCCCATTTGTTATTTCCTTGGAATTTAAATCTCAGGAATCTTTAGCAGTGTGGCCCTCCATTTTCTGAGCACAACCTGTCTTATATCTGGAAGGTGTATCGATATTCCCCCATATCTCTGTGTGAAAATAGTCACACAGACAAGATCTTCCAGGCTTTTGTTTCTTCTGTCCACAGCTGACTCAATGTCTACCTTCCCTGTAGTAATGTTTACCTATTGCTAGTAAACATCCAGGTGAAATTAGCCCCGGACATAGTAACTCATTTAAACTTTTCTCAGGTATCCAAGGGTAGCCACAGACAAAATTACTTACTGATATGTCCTACAGTCACCACCCCTACTGATTAGAGCTATCCAGAACTAACTAACCCACAATCTTTCTAAGGCTTTCTTGTCCCTGGATTCATTAAGGAAAAAGATAATTACCAACCTCCAGTAGCAGCTATCAAAGCATCTATTCTGAAGTATTAAGACCTGAACAGTCAGGTCCTGCTTCTAATATAAAATAAATCTTCATAAATTCTCTAGTAGGGAAGGTTCTTTAGCAAAACAGAAGGCTGTAAGGTCTCCTTCATTGTTTACTTAGTCATCAAGCAATTAAGAACACCTGCCCCTATGGCCTTATGTAAAATCTGTGCCTTCATTTCTACATTGACATAACATTAAGAGTCATCATGTCGTTAAGGGTCATGCCAAAAAGTTGTAGCACCATTAAAGATGTATTTAAAAAGGAATTGCTCTAAGTCTAATTCCTATGTAGATCTTCCTTGCCAGTACAGTAGGGATACATCAACCTGAAGTTCCTAGAGAAAACTTATCTGGGGCAGGACCTCCAGAAGGTTTTTGTTAGTCACTCACCTCTTAGTCTGATGGGTGCAGAGAATCTGTGGGGTTTTGGTTGCCACTGAGGTCTCTGAGTGATGGAGTAGGTTGGCAGATGGTGCGGGTTTCATAGTGGAGTTGTCCAGCAAACTGGGTTTTACTGGGACTTCTGGATTGCAGGGGTTTTCCCTGCTGGCCTGGATTTAGGATAGAGACTGGTATCTCTGCCTGGGCTGGGTGGAGTGTCACTTACCTCTTAGTATGATGGGTGCAGAGGACCTGTCCAAATTTAAGTTCAGTAATGATTAAAAAAATTTCTTTCAGGTCAAGGTTTGAACCCAACATCAAACTCAAATAAATTACAGATATAAAGCAACAACACAATAATTTTATGGTTGGGGTCACCACAACATGAAGTTACAGCATTAGGAAGGTTGAGAGTCACTACTGTAGATGATGGGAATGTGGTTACATCTCAGACTGTGTTTACACACAAAGTTCCAGAGAGAGGAATATAGGAAACAAATCATTAACATGCCAAATGCCAAAAGCCAAAAGCCAAAAGAATAAGACAATGGATAGGGATTCTAAGAGGATCTGGGAAAAAGATGTTTCAGAGACAGATGACTGTGAAGAGCAATGATTGCACAATTCTTCAAAGAATGAATAGCCCATTGAGCAGAATGTTCTAGAAACTACAAGGAAGACGATTTATGTTCTCTTAGTAGTCAGTAGTCATATGCCAATCAGTGCTATATACTAAGAACACAAAATAGTTTCGAATGGTATCTTAACTTTGGGAAAGTCACAGTATGGTGAACCAGTGGAGACATGTAAATAGTTCAGGTACATAAGGTCAGTGATCTATTCTAATTACATATTGAGGAAGAAGATCACAAGAACCAAGGGGAACAGGGATGCTCAAAGCTTTCTTGGCAAAGCTTATGTTGAACTGTAAACTGAGGAAAATGCCCATGTGGGAAAAGTAGGCACAGGCATCACAGATTGTAGGGGATTATATTGTTTCATGGTAAATAATTGTCCCACCCACTGGTTTAATAAAAAGCGCTGATTGGCCAAAGGCAGGCAGGAAGTATGGGCAGGGCTACCAGACTAAAAACTCTGAGAACAGGAAGCAGCAGCAGAATGCCAGAGAAAAGCCAGAAGAAGCAGAGGACAACCATGCTGCTCTGAGAAAAGGTACTGATCCCCATGGCTGAACAAGAGTCATGGGTTAGATGAAGGGTAGAGAGCTAGCAAGTGATATGCCTGGGCCTTAGGCCGATCAGCCTAAAATTATAGTAAGCCTCTGTGTGTCACTGTGTCACTGTGGGACTGTGGGTCTGCGGGTGTGCAGGCATCAACCTTGAGGCTAGGCCCGAAAGTCCGGGCCAGAAACCTCGTACTACAACAGATAATGAAAAACATGGCTAACAAAGTAGAAGCATGAGACAGCAGTGCCTGGGAGAAAGACAGGTAAGTATGGTTGAAGAATATACATGTATAGAGCTAAATACACACATACAAGGGCATTCACACACACATGGAGTGTGTGTATGTCTAGCTCTATACATTCTTGAATCAGTCTTACCTGTGCAGTGTCATACACATGTATACATATAAATGCATACACATGTGCACACATACACACACACAAGAGTACTCACACATGCACACTCACATACATGCACTCACACACGACACATTCATATACACGCATACTCACATACATGCATGCACACATACATACACATGCACACATGCAAGGCACGCACATACACGTGCACACACATACACACACATACACAAACACACAGACACACATACACACACACATGCACGCCTCCAGAGCACAGATGGAAGTGTCATGGATATGTGCCACACAAAGTTTGAGTTTCATCTGTACTACCTAAGGCGTCATTGGGAAATTTTGAAGTAGGATTGGAACACTTTTCCTACTTTGAAATATGCACTACGTGACACAAAATGCTAGATAGTTGATATGAGGAACATTTGTCTACCAAGGTCCAAATGATAAAAATGAAAAGCAGAGCAGAGGAAGTGATGGTAGAATAAAGGGCAAGGAAAGATCAAGGAAATCTTCTGAAGGCTTATGATAACCTCACTGCTGGGTAGAAAAGAGGAAAGAGAGTTGAGAAGGACTACTGTGTTTTTCCTTGGAATCAGAGAAAAGAGGTGGAAGGGCAGAGATGCTTTCTTTTTTTAATCAAGTAGGATCATAGGAGAAACATGATTTAGGGAGAATGGACAGAAAAAGTTCAACATGGTCCATGACACAAGTAAGCTGCCATTGCATTCATTAATTAGGAAAGCCCTTTGTATGAGAGAGACAGATGTAAGTAAGGTCAGGGCAAAAGCTCTGAGAGCTAAAAACAAGACAATGAGAAGTTGGGGAAGGGTAGAGTGGAGCATGTCAACCTTTGTCTTTCTGAGATTTACTATATTGCTAACACTAAACATAGTTCTTTTTCCATTGTAATTATAATTGAGAAAGGAGGGTTTAGAAAAGTGCTAATTTTAAAACTTAATCAGGAAGACAGCTGGAAATATTTCTTTATAATTTCATTCATGCTAAGTACCTACCCAGGCTTATTACAGTATAATTCTTTAGGAATCACTCTAAGTAAGTAAAATCACATAAATGAAATTTAGAAGCTAGAAGGAATTACCATATTGCAAGTATTTAATACTGTGATAGGAAAAGGAAAACACAGAAAATAATTTTGTTGTGTTTTTTAATAAATGAAGGTTGAAACAAATTTATTGTGTGGGAGCTCATAAGGGTCACATATGGACAGCTTTGTCTTTGAATTTAAAGCTGGCCTTCATTTTAATGTCAAAGAAACTCAATTCTCCAAATTTAAACATATTAGCAATTTTTCTGGAATAATTTGTAGAATTGAAAATGAAACAAAACAAAACAAAAAACTCTAACAACAAAAATATGACTCTGAGGACTAGATGTTCATAATGGCAGGGTTGTTACCTCCCCGTCCCAAGCTTTGCCAGGGGTAGGGAAGGGACTTGTTCTCAATAACAGACTTTATCTTCATATCTAGAGAAAATAAATTCAAAAACAAGAATTAGAAACAAGGAGACAAGATGACTCCCTTTCTCAAGGACACCATGAATCAAGGTACAAGGTATAGACCAGCATAAACACTTTCTTATTCTCAAAACATCTAGTAATCACACCTTTGATGAAACATAACAATTATTTGGCCTTGAGGAATAAGACATCTGGTAAACACTCCTTTGGCCAAACATCCCGTCATACAACCTTAAAGAACAAAGCAACCTCAGACCCTCTGACTTTGAGTCAGGCCACACTATGGAGTCACTGTGGGTTCCCACAGATAAGAGGGAAGTCAGGCATGTAATGCATCATTTGCTGGAGCTATCTGATTGTGTTTGATGAAATTTCCTTAGAGTTCACTGGGGTTGTTCTTTGTCAGTGTATCTCAACAGGTAGCACACAAATTATTTCATTTTACCTTGATTTTGTTATATAGCCTACATTGGCTTTGATTTCAAGATCCACTTGCCTCAGACTCCTGAGTTCTACAGTTATAAACGTGCACCAGTTGGATGGCTGAAACATGGTAGTCAGTAGTAGACCCTAGAGTCAGGTGATAAAGCATCAGACAAGGGCTGTTTGGATTTCGATAACAACAAAAGAAAACTGGAATTCATGGGCCATAGTCTCTGCTGTGTGCCTAGTGACTTGCTGTGTTAGTCAATGGTTTCCATTTGAAAGGATGGGAAAAAATAAAGAGAAGCTTGTGTAGATTCCTCTATGTGTCTGTTGTAAAAATTCTAACCTATAGGGAGGACAGAGATGAGCTTCAATTTAAGTGCTCCTGCCAGATCCAGAGAGGATGCTGGGGCAGCATATCAATGGGGTAAGTTGTCCCCAGAAAGTGGAACTATCTGGTGGCTTTATTGTGTTTCTGGGTGGTTTGAAGCAAATTAAATGATATTGGCATGGATGAGGCACTCATGTTTTGGGAAATTGTAGACAGGGAACAGGAAAAACAGGTTTAGTGTTTATCAAACTCCTAGCTGGTTCACCTTGCCCCCCCCCCCTTTTTTTTTACAATTTTTTTTTTTAATTCCAAAGTCTACCTTTTAGTGTTCATGTTCATTCATCAAAGGCACCAATTGAGTTGTTTTGACACTGTAGACTGTGAATGAAATTGTGTGAACTCTTGTGTAGCTCTAGACTGCTTGGGTCTCCTTTGATGTTGAACACAAGGAAGATCATGTAACAGATAAGATCTCCCTTGTGATAAAAGTCTCACATGGAGGGCAACTTTTTACTGCAAACAACCCTCTTTCCAGAATGATCTTTGATTTAATTATATCAACTCATCGTTCCTTATCATTTTGGCAGCATCGTATACTACATGTGGCCTAAGTACACTTACAGGAACACGATATGGAATCTTCTTGTCTTTCTTTGGGTGGGATATCCTGTTGGATGGGATATCTTATTTGATGGGACATCCTGTTGAGTGGGACAGCCTATTGGGTGGGGCGTCCTATGGAGTGGATAGCCTTTTTGTTGCTGAATAGTTACACATGAGTCACCTAAGGAACACTTGCTTTAACACTTTGAACAAAATATGACAATTAGGTTCTCTTGCTTCTAACAAGTCTCTTTTCCAGTCATATCTATAAGGAAGGTCATAGACCACTCCTTTTTTCTTAGAGACATTCAAACCACTGATCTTATTTATTTGCGATAACAAATTTATGGAGACAATGATATCTCTATCTATGACACTTTCATATGTGACTTCTAGGGTTCTATTTTATGGCCTGTTGAGGACTGTGTCATCCCTTTATTTCCCTGCACACTTCAGGATATAGACACTGTACTAAATATTTGTGCTTCTGTCCCTAGAACCCTAAGCCACAATCTGCTAGTTAATTTCCTCATTTCAATTCTAATTTCTAGTTATAAACCTTAACCAGCCCTCAAATAGGAGTATGCCCTGCAGAATTCTATTCCAGTGAAACTTTGAGAGCTGGACAGATGGAAACCTCCTATTTTTCTTGATTTATGGAAGAGAAAGAAAGACAAGTTGGAGGCTCCTTGTTCTGAAATGGCATGCTCACATGACTTGAGGTGTGTCAGTCTTGTGGTTTCTCTGTAAGTCTCTTCCTGAAGACAGGAAATCACTTCATGAGGAGGCTTCCTACACTTCAGTGGTCACCAAAACTTCTGGGACAGACCCAGAACTTTTGCCTGGCATAATGAATTTTCTAATTGTAGAGAAACAGCTGTTCTCCTCTTGTTCTCTATTTCTGCCCCTTGCATATGCACACACACACACACACACACACACACACACACACACACACACACACGCACACACACACATACATTTGGGCTAAGCTAATATTATAAATCTAAGTCATATGACAAAGACATTAATTAGACATTACTTATGTACCACATAATTTATGTTGAACATAGATTGAACAAAATAGTCCTTTTCAGAACATAGAGTAGAACTGCAATGTGACAATACTACAACTTAGTTGAAAATTGCACAGTTGACAGAAGCTGCACAGGGCAAAGCCCACTCTCTGTACAGCCTCTGCTCTCAAATACCCTTCTCTTGCTTCGTTCTCCTTGATCATGTGAACTTTCTCACTTTAATCCTTCAACAAGATTTAGAAGGGGATGTTACTAAATGATATTGACCTCTAGGAGCTACTAGCTTGCTGCTGAGGCACAATGTGTTGGGTAACTCTGGCTTAAATGAGAAGCATTTTCTTCCAGAAGTTTGTACATAATGTTGATGGGGTGAATTAAAAAGCAAAACCAAGGCTAAAAAATTTGGCTTGCAGTGGGATGCCACCTGTCAGAAGGATGCCTGGAGAGTGAATAGGAGTTCTTGGTGTTAGTTTAAGTGTTTTAGTCGACATTTCTGCCTTTCATAGTTGGAGTTAATTTTATTTTATTGAAAATAGATTTTAAAAATAATTTCAGCAATATTTCCTGAGTATGCTTCCCTTCTCTTCCCATTTTCTCCCAACTTTTTCTCCCATCTAGATCCATAACAATTTTTGTCTTTTGTTAGGAAATGAGCAGGCTTCTAAGGAATAATAATAAAATGGAATAAGAGAAAACAAAACCCCCCAAAATTCAAATAGAACAAAAAAACCAAAGAAAAAGAGCCAAAGAAAAAAATTGTAGGAAATGCATATAGACAGACACACAGACACACAGACACATATAGTCTCTCACATACACCTTTGCATATGCATGACTCCCTTAAGAAAAGAAAGCATGAAGCCATTGTACTTATCCAGAAGACCTTTAAGGGATTTTTGTTTTGCAGTTGTTTACATGGTAGCTTTGTGCATTCTAGCCTCAGTTAGCGAAGCTATGCCTTTATTCAAGGAAATTTTAATATTAGAAAATGATGAAAAGCAAGTAACTGAAGGTTAGGGCTCTAGTGATTGTCTTCTGTTGAGTGACAGACTTGAGTGGTGAACTGACATCTGTTGCATTGACCATTTCCAGAGAATGTTCTCTCTTCTCCTTTCCATGGCTTGGCATGGTGGGTGGATCCCAAACACAGTCATCATGTCTTCATTGGGAGCCCTTGGACTAGGATGGACACATCTGGCCTTTAAGGAGCAGGTAAAATCCTGCAAATAAGCAGTTTTTGAGTATCCTATGAATAGGGGTTGTGCTATTGGAAAGTATAGAACATTTAGACTATGAGGCTTCATGGGGAGGTACTTAGGTTATGGGGGTAGGTATTCAAAAGGACTTGTAGAACCCCAGAACTTCTGAATTCCTCTTAACTTCCTTTATTCGGATGTGTCTTTGCTCTGTCCCACACTCCTACCCATGTTCTGACTTCTCAGAGGCTTTGACAAATGAACTAGAAACCTTAGAAATATGAGCCTTCCTAATATGTTAACTATCTCAGATAGTTTCATATAGTGGTGAAAATTGACTGATGTGCCTACTAAATGATTTGCCTGGTTGATTTAGGCTTTAGGATTCTCCTTTGTAAAGTATATGTCCTTGTATATGTGACATATATATTACTATCTGTATTACAATGATATGTTTCTATCTGGGCATATTCTTCTGGAATGCTCAGAATTTATAGGTCTTTAAGGGTATTCAGAGGCATAAAAATGGTGGAGAGAAGAGGTCTGTCTTAGTCTCCTTTTGCATTGCTAGGATAAAATATGACAACTAAACAAAATAAAGAAGAAGTAATTTATTTGGCTCATGACTCCATATCACAATCTGGTTTTTGAGGTTTCTGGCCTGGATTTTCCACCCTAGCCTCAAGGTTATGACCTGCAGACCCGCAAACCCACAGGGACACCTAGACACTTACATTAATTTTATGCTGATTGACTTAGGGCCCAGGCATAAAAGTTGGTAACTCTTTACCCTTAAAATAACCCATGATTCTTATCCTGTTCAGCCTTGCAGCTTGGTACCTTTCCTCAGAGCAGCATAATTGTCCTCTGCATCTTCTGGCTTCTCTCTGGCATGTCTGTGGCATCTCTGCCCTTCCTATTTCCTGCTCCTGTTCCCAGAGTTTCTTAGTCTGGTAGTCCCACCCACACTTCCTGTCTGCCAATGGCCAATCACAGTTTTTATTAAACCAGTAGACAGAACCATTATTTACAATGTAACATAATCCCACTACAACAATCTACCATTGAAGGGAATCCAAGTTATCGGGAATCTGAAGCAACTGGTGACATCACATCCATACTGAAGACCAAAGATACTGAATTAATGCATGCATACTAGTGATTAACTACATTCTTATGCAAGCCAGAATCTCCTGTCCAGGAAACAGTGCCATTCGCAGTGGGCAGGTCTTTTCATCTTAAGGTACACGATGAAAATCAAGATAATCTCTCACAGATATGCCCACAGAACAATCTAATTTAAATAATCCTTCATTGAGATACCCTTCCCAGGCAATTCTAAACTTTGATTAAAATTTTACAATCAAAACCAACCATTGCTTGGTGCTTTTGAATTATTTTTCAAGTGTATAAAATAAGAATCATCTGCCAGATTCAGATGTCTAGGACAAAGTATGAAGCCCTGGCTATCTAAGTGTAGTGACAGGATGACTAAAAAACACATTTTTCTCTCAGCAGTTCATGACCACTCTGGGGTTTGGAATGTGAAATGAGTTCTTAGATGAGAAAACCACAGTCATTTTAGAGGACTCTTTGCTCAGAAGTCCTGGTACATGAACCACTGAGTTCTAGAGCGCTGTTGTCTGTGTGGCAAAATTGGAGGCAGAAAGCTGCTCTCTGGTAGGTGAGCTCCTGCCATAGAGGGACCTATTTTCATATATATAAGATCTTGCATCTCCTGAATCATGATTCCTTATTTTCAGTGGTTTTGTTATTAATCTCTGATGTGTTAGTGTTTCTTACCTTATTTTAGGAGGAAAAAGTAGAGACTATGAGTTGAAGTCAGTCATGAATAAGCTGAGATGCACATATATCTGGGTTTTCAGAATGGTCTCACTCCTATTTTTTTCAGTGTGTTGTTAGTATCCTTGTGCCCTCGTCTTCATAAGGAACTCTTATTTTACATTATACACAATGTGTTTTTGAGCTCAGATTTTTTCTAATTTTCTTCTTTGGCAGTTACAAGTATGTAAATAATACATTCTGGAGAGTCTCCTCCACCCTTTCTTTCTTCCCTTCCTGACAACTTTCCTTCTTCTTTACAAGTCTGTTTCCCATATTTTCTAGCTTTTGCTGCTTGTTATTGTTGTTATTGTTTTACTGTATTGCAGAGTAAGGCCATCTATGTGACCTAGTATTTGGAATGTTAACTAGTTGGTTACATCAAGCCTGGAGGGTTTCCTAGTGAATGCAGTGCCTCTCCTAGAATCTGTTAGTTACTGTCATAGCTGGGGTTTCTATAGCTGTAAAGAGACACCATGACCATGACAACGCTTACAAATGAAAGCATTTAATTGTGGTGGCTGTACCAGCAGTTCAGAGGTTCATTATTGTCATGGCAGAAAACAAGGCAGAGTGTAGGCTGACTTGGTGCTAGAGAAGGAGCTGAAAGTTGTTAACATCTTGATTCAAAGGCACTGGGCATGGCTTATATATATATATATATATATATATATATATATATATATATATATATATATATATATATATATAACCTCAATGCCTGTTTCCACAGTGACAAACTTCCTCTAACAAGGCTGCACCTCTTAATAGTGACACTCTCTTTGGGGGCCATGCTTTTTCTAACCACCAGAGTTGCCAAAAGATCATGAGTAAGTTGTAGGTCCCTATGAACCTTTTCTCCATCGGTAACTGACCATTAGGAGGCTCCTGCTTGTGTGGACCAAGTGCCAGTAGGCACAGATGCTGTGAGCTTTTGATTGCCATGGCAATGTCATGCTTAGAGAATGACATTTTGTATCCCTCAACCCTGTCTCATAGCCTTTACAATCTTTCTGCTTCCTCTTCCACTGTGTTTACTGAGTTTTAACAAAATGGTATAAATATCATTACCATAGTCTCCTGGAGTCTTAGATTATAGGTATGCATCACCATGCTCAGTGTCTAGGTCAAATAAAAGTTGCTTTAATGAATTGTATAAAAATTCTGTATTTTGTCCACTTTCCTAGTAATGAAAATTTAGATTGTTTTGGTCTCACCAGTTACATATAATGTTGTAATGAGCATTCTATTTCATTTCTTCAAAGACACATGTCATTGTATCCTTAAAGAATATATTTGAAGACATTGGCTTTTATGTCTTACCCAGAGTCAGCATACATTCACACTGCTAAAGACTAGCCCTTCCCTTTTCAACCCTCTTCATTACTCCATCTGGTGTGAAACATGCTCCACCTAGAATTATTAACATTCGTGATTTTTCCCATTCTGGCCAAATAGTTCAGCTCTTTTTCACCTCACTCTTATTTCCTGGTATATCTTTGCAAATACAGTTCCACTGTGACTGCAGAACAAAAGTGGAGGAAAACTAAACTACATCTTTTTAACAGGATGTACATAGTCTCTTAGCTGTGAATGGACAAAGTGTTTTCTTCATTATATTTGCAAAAGGACTTCCTACATGTTGATGAATAGGATGTAGCATTTATCCAACACTTTGTGTGCATATTTACCTGTACTAGACTTGCGTTGGCTGGAATAACCACAGAGCTCCTTTCAAACTAAGTAAACAACTCTCAGTCTAGTGGAGGAAACAATCCTGAAGCAAATATCTAGGTGTAATTTTTTTTTCCAAAAGAGGAATAGTGTAGAAATGTTAAAAGGTGCAATTTATCAAGCGAGGAGAATTCAGAAAGGAAATGCAGGAGGACAATGGTTATAAGGCATTGTACCATAGAGTATTGTGCATTAGGACTGACAGTAGTTTAATCATCAAATTCTGGCATTTTGGAATGTATAGTTGGAATACAGAGGCAAGCAACATGGATTGTTGCCAGATTTTGTGTGGTTGTATATACTGGCCTCCTACAAACCAGGGAGGAGCCATGGTAGTTTAAATAAAAAGACACCAGAAAGCTGGGTGTGGTGGCATGCGTTTCTAATCCCAGCACTAAGAAGGCAGAGACAGGTGGAACTCTGTGATAGACAAAGATACACAGAGAAACCCTGTCTGGAAAAACAAAACAAAACCCCCACCAAAATCTGTCTGCAAACAGAAGTGAGGGTATAGTGAGGGTCCGGAGGACAATGCGTAGAGATGATGTGACCTTCCTGGGTAAGAACAGACAGACTGACATAGCATCTCACCTCCATGAGACAGAGACATGAGAAGAAGACTCCTGGTTCAGAGATGAGGGAGGGATGCCACAGAGCCATCATGCAGGATCAGGGCTTGGGAGTGGAAGGCATCTTTAGTGAAAGGTTTTGAGTTTGTTTTAGACAAATCTTCATGAGGTATGTCTCATGTTGTCCATTTGTGGCCAATTGAACTGTAACTGAGTACTTTAGAACAAGTAAGACAGAAATCTTCTAGGAAGGTTTCAGCATTGATTAGAGTAGCACTGGACTAAAGAAAGATGAACAGAACTGGTCATTAGGGATGATCATGGGTATTTTTAAAGAACAGAGTCAATAGAGGTATCCAGAGGCTGATATGGAGGATGCTGCTGATTTTATTGGAAATACTGGTTCTTTCTGCCTTCCTTGCCAATAGAACACTAACTTCATTGACACAGCAACGAGCAGTGAGTGATAATCATGAGAAACTTACAAGATACAAGTACAACTTTGTTGGAGATTTCTAGAGACTTCCTGGTTTCCTGACAGGTAGTGTTATTTTTCATTTGCCCCTGTGGTCTCTTTCTGCCTTCATTCCTAGAACTTTTAGGAGGCAACAAAGTTCAAATGTATGTCTTCTGCATGTTTACAGTAATAAAAATGGGTTGTTGAGTACCCTACAGTTCTCACTTATTTAGTTCTGAAGGCCTTGTTGTATAACACACACAGTGGAACTATTTTAGCAGATAATCTATAAGAACAATATTGGAGAATGTTTTCATGGTCAGTATAGAATTCTTTGGTTGATACTAACTCTGTGCATCAGCATTGGAGAGTCTTTGAATCTTCAAAGTTGATGTCAAGTTTGGTTTGACCTTCCTTTAACTAACTTTCTGTGGACTCCTCCACGGGAATGCCCTGGGGGCAACTTGAAATGGCAGGTGTATGCACACCATTCTGGATTGGATGCACCACATTAGCAGGAAATGGGGCCAAATGAAATTTTAGTGTATAATTTCTCTATAGCCCTTTCAGAGTCATGCACAGAGACATGTAGTTTACATTTATAGAGAGCAGCTACAAATAATCCCATGTCCATTACAGTGTGGTTCCCTAGCAGCTACAAATAATCCCATGCCCATTACAGTGTGGGTTCCTGATACTTATAGTTAGAGGAGATTGAAGAACTCAGTGAAGAGCTATTTTAAAACCTAGGGGTCAACCACACCAGGCTTAGATGCTGACACACTTTAGGTTGATCCTAGATAACATCATTCAGTCTTCAGTGCCTTTAGATTTTCTGAGGGATTTGTATGCAGTGCTGAATGCTTGCAAGCCCAGCAGCCAGGAGGCTGAGGCAGGAGGATTGCAAATTTTAGGCAAGTCTGGAGCAGGTGATCCTTATTAAGATTTTGTCTCAATTCCCTCACACATTCCCAAAATGTCTGAAAAAATGGGAATTGTATGGATTACTGATAACTGAAGGGGAAATAATCAATAAAGAATTTCATTTTCTTGAGTACCAAGTGCACAGGAGAGTGTAAATACCTCTTAGGGTGATAAAGTTGAAAATTCCACCCAAGGGAGGCTGGGAAGAGGGACTGTGGGTTGAAAGTCTAGTTGGATAACTCAGTGTCTATATTTTGAAAAATTAGTCAGGTTTTCATGATATCCTATAGTTCTTACTGTGTAGCTGATTAGAGTCCATCATTGTATAGTGTAGAGAGTTGTGTGGCCGCACCTTAAAGATGGGGCTGGCTTCCGCCTTCCACCTTCCGTGAGAGCTCTCTGAGATAAGCAACTCCTTATTTGGCTAAGGCTAAGCTCTTGGTTTGCTCCTGTGTATCCAGACCTATTGGCATGGCCCATGTGGCGCCCCGTGATTGGCAGTCCAGAAGGTATTTAGGAGGGAGCAGGAACCCCCCCGAAAGAAGAAGAAGCCATGTTCAAGGCTCCTGAATAAACTGCTGAAAGAAAAGCCTGGTGGTGCGTCAGTGGCCCATATGGGGACAATATGTTTTTGCTGTACGGTCAACAAAGGCCCAGAACTTTCAGTGGTCAGGGGGTGCACCGGATAGCCCTCAGGTAAGTTGAGGGTCCACGACAAAGGCGGGAAAGAGTCCTCAGGTGGATTGAGGATCCGCGACAAAAGCGGGGATAAAACAATTTGCTCTTCTGGGTAGATAAAGAGAGAGCGGGATAAGACTCGCTGATGAGCGAGTTCAAAAGTGAAAGAGAAAAGGATTTTGCTATGGACGCTTCTCCTTTGCACCCAATTTTTTTGGCTCTACAGGAGCTACTTCATTCAAAATGTTTAAAATTAGAAAAGAAAACCCTAGAAAGGTTCCTGGAGGAGTGTGACGTTGCCCCATGGTTCACTGTAACCGGGAGCCTTACAGTGCCCTCATGGGAGAAATTAGGGAGAGACCTAGATTTTGCTTATGAGCAAGGAGCACTCAGAGCACTGAGACCCATTTGGAGACTGATCCCAAGCTGCCTTGAGGACCAACACTATAGTGAGGCGGTGGAGAGTGGACAGGCAGCCCTAGAGCAGTTACAAGAGGAGAGATCAGAAAAGGCAGCCAGTGAAGCAGGATCCGGAGGGGATAAAAGAGACAAGGGCCTGTACCCTGATCTTACTGGTCTAGAAGCCTCCGAATCTTCAGACTTGGAGGAAGATGAGTCAGTTCTCTCTGAAGCTGTTAAACAGTTGAAAATCAAGAAAAAGAAAAGACAAAAGGAGGAGGAGATACTGGCTGAGGAGGCTCCATGTTGCCCTGCCAAGTGTAGAATAGCTCCCCCCCCCTCCACCTTCGGACTCGGATGGTGGAAGGGGATGTTCATTCAACCCAGAAGTGTGGAGAACAGTGAGGGCGGAGCTCCCCATAGCTTTTCCTGTGTTCCAGGATGCACAGGGGAATTGGTATCATGATCCCTTGGACTTTAAAGTCATCAAGTCCCTGGCCGAATCAGTTAGAACTTGTGGCATTACAGCTTCCTTTACTATAGCTCAGGTAGAAGCTTTGAACAGACACTGTATGACCCCTGCCGATTGGGGCAGGCTTGCGCAGGCTTGCCGGAGCTTGCCTAAGCCCTGGCCAATACCTAGATTGGAAAACATTCTTAATCGAATTTGCTAATGAAGAAGCTGCGGCTAATCATGCTGCAGGTCAGAATGCTTGGGACAGAGATATGCTACTCGGCCAAGGGCGTTTTGCTAACCAGCAGACTGGCTATCTGGTACAAGTTTATGAGCAAATCAACAAGATTGGCATAAAAGCATGGAAAGCTCTACCTAATAAGGGAGAGGTGAATGGCATCCTCACTAAGATTTTGCAAGGCCCTACAGAGCCTTTCTCTGATTTTGTTGCTAGAATGGTAGAAGCTGCAGGCCGGATTTTTGGAGATCCAGATTTCGCCATGCCCCTAATAAAGCAGCTAGTGTACGAGCAGTGCACCAAAGAGTGTCATGCTGCTATCACTCCATACAAGAGCAAGGGGCTAGAGGCTTATATAAGGGTATGCAAAGAGCTGGGAGGTCCTCTGACTAACGCCGGCTTAGCTGCTGCGGTGGTCCAGCTGACTAATAGTAAAAGAAGAAGTCTGGCAAATGGCGATTGCTTCATGATTTGCGAGCCATAAATGCACAGATGCAGCTCATGGGCCCAGTACAGCGTGGCCTGCCTCTTTTATCCACCCTTCCTGCCTTGTGGCATATAATTGTTATTGATATTAAAGATTGTTTTTTCTCTATTCCCCTATGTAGTCAAGATACGGAGAGGTTCGCCTTTACAGTACCCTCTTGCAATCATGAAGAGCCAGACCAGAGATATGAATGGGTGGTCCTGCCTCAAGGCATGGCTAACAGTCCCATCATGTGTCAGCTTTTTGTGGGGCATGCTTTAAAACCAGTTAGGCAGCAATATCCTAAAGTCAGATGCATCCATTATATGGATGATATCTTATTGGCAGTGAAATCCAAAAAAGATGTAGAGTCTGCCTATCTTGCCTTGGTGGCAGCACTCAGAAGAGGGGGGCTGACTATCACCCCTGAGAAAGTCCAATTGGATAGAGTTGTAGAGTATTTGGGAGCTAAGATTACTCCTGATAAGGTGAGCCCACAAAAACTAGAATTGAGGAAAGATAAGCTATGTACTTTAAATGATTTTCAAAAGTTATTGGGTGATATTAATTGGGTTCGAGGATTTTTAAAATTGGCTAATTATGAATTAAAACCCCTTTATGATGTTTTACAAGGTGATTCAGCCCTAGATTCCCCCAGACAGCTAGATACAGAAGCAAGAGCAGCCCTAAATTTGGTAGAGAAGCGGCTGCAGGATGCCTTCCTATATAGGATACAAGATGTAGAGAAAGTTATCTTGTGCATGCTCCCGACCCTTTGCCAGCCTACAAGATTGTTGTGGCAGGAGGGGCCGGTGTTGTGGATACATCCAAAGGTTTCACCAGCTAAATCTGTTGAGTATTATCCTGCTGCTGTGGCCGTCTTAGCTTTGTGTGGAATACAGCAAACCATCCAGTTTTTTGGGATCACTCCTACCTCTATAATTGTACCTTACACTGCTGTTCAGGTTTCCACATTATGTGCTACCATTGATGATTGGGCAGTGCTCAGATGTAGTTTTGATGGAGAGATTGATAATCATTACCCCAACATCCACTTATGACCTTTTTTTAAGGAGCATCCAGTAGTTTTTCCTAAAGTGACAGCCTCTCAGCCTATCCCAGGAGCTGTCAATATGTTCACAGATGGGTCCAAAACCGGATGCGGAGTGTACATGATTGAGACACAGCCACCTGTTCAATATCAGTTTTCCCCTGGGGCACCACAGATGGTGGAACTCCAGATAGTTGTAGAGATTCTTAAGAGTTGCCCATTTCCCTTTAATATAATTTCAGATTCTGCCTATGTTGTAAATGCTCTTAAGGTGTTAGAAGCTGCTGGCCCCATTAAGCGGTCTAGCCCGGTCTGTGCGTTGTTTCAACAACTACAGTCCTTGATTCAAGCTAGGACCTCATGTTTTTTCCCTCAACATATTAGAGCTCATACAGGATTGCCTGAGGCCCTGAGTGAAGGCAATGCCAAGGTAGATGCCTATACCCAAAAGGACTGGGCATTTCTAGGCTCTTCACTAGATCGGGCCAGAGAATTTCATGACTCTTTCCATGTGAATTACAAAGCATTACAGCAAAAGTTTTCTCTCTCCTGTGCAGATGCCAGGCAGATTGTTCTTAATTGTCCACAATGTGTTGTTCATTTTGCTCCCCCCCCCCCCCCCCCCGCCGAGCGTTGGGGTGAATCCTCGAGGCTTACTTCCCTTAAAGATATGGCAAATGGATGTTACCCACATTTCAGAGTTTGGCAATCTTAAATATGTGCATGTGTCAGTTGACACATGTTCAGGAGTCATGCATGCTACAACCATGACTGGAGAAAAGTCCCGCTATGTTATCACCCACTGCCTAGAGGCCTGGGCAGCTTTGGGCAAACCGCTACAACTTAAAACTGATAATGGGCCTGCTTATACAGGCCAACATTTTTCCTCCTTTTGCCGCCAGATGGAGGTGCAACTCTTTCATGGCCTACCATACAACCCCCAAGGACAGGGCATTGTTGAGTGAGCCCACCGCACATTAAAAGAATGTTTACAAAAACAAAAAGGGGGAATAGGCCACGGCTGCACCCCAAAGGAGAGACTTTCTCTGGCTCTCTTTACCATTAATTTTTAAAATTTGGATGCCTCTGGGCGCTCTGCTGCAGACCAACATCAAGACTCCCATGGCACATGTAGAGGCCTAGTTAAATGGAAGGATACACTGACGGGCCTCTGGCGAAGGCCTGATCCTGTGCTGACTTGGGCACGAGGGTCTGTCTGTGTTTTTCCTCAGGATCAGCGAGATCCAGTGTGGGTTCCAGAAGGGCTGACCAGGAAGGTCCAACCAGAGGAAGGGAAAGATGACAGGACCTGTGAGGAGAATTATGGCACTCGTCCTGATAAGTACCCATGCTGCAAATCTATCTAAACGATTGTCAAGTTATTTTTTAGGTAATTGGACAGGACAGTTCCATAGATTGATGGAAGATCTCCGGGTGGCCATTGTGACTGTCAACTAGACCCAGATGGATGCTGGACTAGCTGAGGGATTGGCTACCTGGTTCGCTATTGCCATGGATCATCTGAAGGAGTGGGCGGGACTAGGAGCTATGGCTGGCCTGATGGTGCTGATCTCCGAGGACTGCCTGTGGTGCCTTTGCTTCATTAGGACCAGACAGTGCTGGGATGCAGCCATGATTGCCCAAGCCTTTGCAGCCGTGGAGACTGGACAGTCCCCCTGTGTTTGGCTAGCTGCCTTAAAAGATTAAGGGTTTTTTTGCAGGTTGCGAGGCTAGTGCACTGCAGTTGAGCACCTCAGCTATGTTTTGGAGGGCTCAAGGAGAGCATGTCTGCTTGCATGTGGGTTTCTCACCCTAATGTCCCACCTCTGTGAAAAAAGGGTGTCGAACGAGTCCCGTAATCCCTAGGGGGACGCCCCAAAAGGAGTCTTGGGATAATGTTCCTTGCACAACAGAGAGTAGACCTCTGCACTCACCTGCTAATTCCTTTATAAAAACAAAAAGGGGGAACTGTAGAGAGCTGCGTGGCCGTACCTTAAAGATGGCGCTAGCTTCCGCCTTCCACCTTCCCCATGGTGAGTGCTCTCTGAGATAAACAACTCTTTATTTGGCTAAGGCTAAGCTCTTGGTTTGCTCCCGTGTATCCGGACCTATTGGCATGGCCCACATGGCGCCCCGTGATTGGAAGTCCAGAAGGTATTTAGGAGGGAGCAGGAACCCGGAAAGAAGAAGAAGCCATGTTCAAGGTTCCTGAATAAACTGCTGAAAGAAGAGCCTGGTGTTGTGTCATTCCTCGCGGGCAAGGATGGGTGTGACAGTATAGTTCAATGCAATATTTTATAATTAAAATAATTTAGCTGATCTGTTTTTTTTTTCTTGTGCTAATATAAGAACTGAGCCCTGATGACAGTAAGCAAGCCCATTTTCAGCATCCCAAAGTGGTAAAGATTTGAGTTGTTTATCTGGGCTCTCTCTCTTTCAACATACACTCTCTGAAGTGCTGTTTTTGACTCTCTCTCCAGGACAGTATGCTGTCCAAATGGAAATATTCTCCAAGTAATGACATCAAGATAAAGTGAGATAAAGAGCCATATTTGATAGAGCCTGTGTAGAGCTTCACTGAAATCGAAATGATCAAAACTAGCATCATGGAGAAATGCAAACTCTTAGGAAAATATGCATAAATCAAATCTGTCCAGTAATTCGGGTGCCATTTTTAAAAGTAAATTCCCCTTAGAGAACTCATCAGTTCCACTGCAGTCCAAGATCTTGTTGGGCAGGAGGGGGATAATTAAAGCCAGAGACAACAGCAAATTTCTTTACACCTATAAAAAAAAAAATGAAAACAACCCTTTAGGCAAAATGCTAAAAATAGGCTCATTTTGGTGCAATGAAGCTGTTTGAATAAATGAAACTAATGGTTTTTATCTAAACCATCTGTGGTGTGAAATGGGAAGCCATATAGAAAAGTCCTTGGAGACTCTGATCGCACTGCTCTATAGAGAGGAGGGGAGGAGAGAAAACTGCTTGTCCTTCATTTATCTGGGAATTAACCAAGTGATCAGCAAAGGAGAGCAGGGAGGGGGGGCAGGGAGAGCAGGCTGCAGGCAGTCTGCCTCCTCCAGCTGCGGATGTTCCAAAGGTGAATGCAAACGCGGAATCCTGTCAGGAAACTGACATGTTATGGAAAGTTTCAAATTCCATCTCCTGCAAGAGAAATAGATAAACAGGAAATGAACGGAAAGGAATGAGGGAGGGAGAAAAGAGCAAGACAGAGAAAAGAAGGAAAGGAAGAAAATGGAGGCAGAGAAATCAGGATGGGAACCAACTAATTAAGGAATCTTTAAAAAGAATCATGGAGTTAGAGTTGAGTAGATTGTCAGCTCTTTTATTTCAGTTTGCTAAAACCAGGTCATAAAGAAAATGACCCCACCCAGGCAGCAGTTACAGTAAAAGCAAGAGAATTTTGGGTCCCCAGAAGCCAAATTAAAAACAAAACAAAACTAACAAGCTCTTGATGCACTTACAGTCCCAGCACAGGGTGTGAAGAGGCTGGCTGGACTCACTGGCCAGTAGCAGCCCACTCTGCTTGGCTAGTTCTAGACCAGCAAAAGATTTGTCTAAAAAAACACAGTGGACAGTACCTGAGGAAGGATACCTGAGGTTGTCCTCTTGTCTACACACACACACACACTCATACAAATTCTCGCACATCCACACACATAAAATTTCACATATATACTCACACATACAGTCTCTCACATTTACACACTATTTCTCACATACACCATCTCGAAACTCCACTCAATAACTAGAATGGCTTTGTAGGCACATAGTTCTAAATGTTACATGGAACTGAAGTTCAGTTTAGAGACACTGTTCTTTCTTTTTAGATAAAACTGCTCAGATGCAAGTGGTACAATGTATGTGAGTGAATTTTGAGGCTTTCCTTTAGACTGAGAAAATTGCATAACACTGTAGTCAAATGGAAACAGATGAAAGTGTAGGCCACAGCCAACCCTAGGAAATTTCTATATGCACCTTATGGCAAGCATGTTAGATTTCTGGTAAAAACAGGAATGGATTAGTAACTCCTACTGAAAGCCAGAAAATGACAGAGGTGATCAACTGTTGCTTTGTGTGAGGCTCAGATAAAAAGCCTCGAACTAAGTAAGTCATATCTGCCCAGCCCATCCTTTGGCCAGATTTCTCAGAGAGCTGCAGTGCCCTGGAGATGGCTCTTGCCTTGGGAAATGGCCACAAGTATCCACACATCCAGAGTTATGTTAGGACTTAAGTCCCTTCTACCCTCCATAAGTTGAGTATTAAGTGACTTCTGCATTTGTCCCTAAGTTGAGCTTTGGCTATAGAGTCAGACTTACTCTGACTGATGCACTTGGTGCCTTTTGTGTCTAGTCCCTATAACTTTTTCATCTACCTTCATCATGGTGTGAGGAAAGGTCTGGGTAGGCAGAGAAGCCCATACTTGGAAGCTAGCAGTATGGCTCATTTGTCTACACTTTAGGTTCTGTCTATATTTCAACATCAAAAATCCGACAGCTCCAATAGCAGCCTTTAAAATACAATTACATGGAACTCAGAGAAGTTTTAGCATCTGTTTCAAAGTCCTTTTAGAAAGATCAGCTCTTGTTTGAGTTCTTCTTGTGCACTGAGAAATGCCAGCAGAGGAGTATTAGGGACCACCATGTCCTCTTGAGTCTGCTCAGATAGCTCATCAAAGCCCAAAGCAACAGCAAGGTTGAGACAAAGCCTCCCTGCAGCCAGTTTCCACCACTGTGTTGGATCTCTGCAGTCTGGCATCGAGAGCACAGCAGTTGTTCTTTCCAGGTCTTGTGAAATACCTTGGGTCTTGGCCCCGTACAATTCTAAATTTGCCTTTTCTTTAATAGACATTAGTAAAGTGGTCTCATCCTGTAGTTTTCCACTGGATCAGAGCAAAGGATGTGTTCTGCCAAGGGGCTTGTCCTTTTTGGGAATCTCAAACCTGTGCTCTAGATTGGTGGATACTATTCAACATCCCCTCCATTTTCCCTTGGCTGGTCTCTTTCAAGTGATACAAGATATCCAAAGGGGGAAGTAAGATGGTGATTTTTGGAATTCTAATGGCTCTAAACCTTTGATAGAACATCTCTGACTTTAAAATCTTTTGCCAACAACAGCTGCAGGCTGTGGTTTTCTTGTCTGTGTGAGGCGAGTAACTGCACAGCACTCTATGGGGGAGCAGCGCTCACCTAGAACCCAAACCACCCACTGGTTTCCGGCGCCCTTTATCAGCTCAACCATCAGGCCTGAGCTGACATTTCAGCTCTGAGCAGCAACCCCATCCACACCAAAGAAAAAAATGTGACAAGACGAGGAGAGGCTCATTTGGCAATAGCTGTTCTTGCCTTTGGCCTGCAGAAAGATGTTCCAAGTGGCAAGATTGTGCGGTAACAGCTGGCGAGCACCGGGGTGTGAGGCTGCTTTTCAGTGGTGACAGCCACTTACAGGAATGCTGCCAGATACAGCTGTTTAAAAGCCTTAATAAACAGCAAGTCAATACTAATCTTTGCCAAATTAATCTTTTCCCTGACAGCCCATCACAGCAATTATGTGTGGGCTTATTGTAAACACACAATTGCCAAACAGGGACATGTCAGACTTTAAAAATACTGTAGTTTTGTTCATAGAATGGTATTTTATTTTCCCCAGAGTTATCTTTGCATTTCATGGTCTGGTCATTTTTCTCCCTATTTTTGAACTCATGTCATTGTGAGTGAAATTTCACTTTTCAAAGTCTTCACGTGCAAGCTGTTGATAAATGTGAAATAATCTCACAGGTGGGCTTCTGTAATTAGTCCAGGCTCTGATGATGCTGAAATACAACCCATCATTGCTCTTGGGTGTCTATCAGGAAAAAAGAACTTTTGCATATACTCTGAGGTTGGATATAAAGGTTTGACCACACATAAAGCAGCCAATGTTGTGGATAGACATCAGATATCACTGCCTCTAACTTGGTCCTGAAGGCTTTTCTTCTCTTGGGGTTCCAGCCTCCTTTCCCCAAAGTACCTGGAGATATATTTGTGGGAAAAATTTCCCACAGTGAAATGGTGCCAGATGAGAGCATGGAACTGCTTTGGGTTGTCTTTTAAGAGCAGTATTATTTAGGTGGGATCCAGAAAATGAATCCTTCCTCCACAGCACCCTGTTCTTTCATCAGGGTTTGAATTTAGCACCCATACATTTGTTTCCTGAGATGTCCTTCTTATCCCCAGTACGTCCTACATGTCTAACACCTCCCTCTCTCTTGCATTTTCTTGGTGTGTTGAGTGTATAGATTATTTCTTTGCTTGTAATGCCTAGAAAGAAATTTTCTCCTTCTCTTCCTCTGTCCCTTCCTCCCTCTCTCTCCCCTTTCTCTCTCTCTCTCTCTCTCTCTCTCTCTCTCTCTCTCTCTCTCTCTCTCTCTCTCTCTCTCTCTCTCTCTCTCTCTCTCTCTCTCGTATTCTTTAGTTCCAGCTGACCTGAAACTCCCATTGATCTTCCTGCCTCAGTCTTCTGGGATAAAACCTGTGTGTCACAGTGTCCTACATTTCAAACTTTTGTAGTGTTGGGTCAGTGAAATATTCCAGTCCTTTCCCCTTCATAATGCTTTCCTTTAAGTAAATATTTAATTTCTTTCTATATTTAAAAGGAAATACCATACAATTTATGTTGAGGTTAATTTGTGGTGTTTACTTGCTTGTTATAACATCACATTTACTATGCAATGCTGTATGAGATCATTTCAATATGAGTGATTTGTGTGCTTAGAGGCTGAACTTACTTCACTTGTTTTAGCCCTTGTTTCAGTGTCCAATCATGAGCTGGAGTTTGCTGTACCTCTAATCTCACTTTCTAGAGAGAATCAACAGTAGAATAATTATGTAGGTACATTCTATAAACAATAAAATGAGAACAACTATGTGTAACAAGTTTTCATGTTTTAGTAGTCAAGTTGTTTATTATGAATTTCTATATTCAAGTTTCCACTAACCACGACACTGTGATCTACTGGAATCTTCCACTTTCTATGTTCTTTCATGGGTTAGAGCTTTCTAGAATGGATTTGAAGTCAACTGATGTGTAAACAATCTGTCAGTGACTTTTTGAGTGTTTTTAACTCAGTGCTTTGTAAAGTACTTCAAATTACCTTAGAAATTATATCTAAAGTTATACCTGAAAGTATAGTTCCTTCTAGTTCCTACATCCATCTTTTCTGGTGGACCATATGAGTTCTTCTCATGCACATTAAAGGGTGAGAACTGCTCATGTCATATGGGTCGAGCTTCTCATTGAGTGGGGCAAGTCTTTTGCATGGAAGAAGGAAAGAGATGATTGCATTAATTCTAAGCTTTGCATTCGCAAGCTTAAAAAAAAAAAAAAAAAAAGCAGTGAATCTAAGCCAGGACAGTACACACTGTTTTTGTTAATCTTGGTGTTCTGTGCACAGCTTATGGCCCATGGAGTGGACCTTTAAGAAGGCACGTAAAAATTATCCTAGAAGACAGTTTCATCCTTAGCTATGTGCCTTAATTGAATCCCCTGCAAGTCATTATTTGACTCACTTCCCATTGTCTTTCAGATGTAACTCAGGGTTTTAGAGCATTATTCTTTCATTTTGTTAGAGATACAATCCAGTCCCCCTCACTGGAGCACTGTTTTCTTCCCCTGCTTAGCTAGAATTCTGATTTTGGATATGCCAGTGAACATACTTTATGTATGCTATCATTGTTGAATCTTAGGATTTAACAGAATCTCTGCTCCTCTGGGCAACACACTGCCTGAGTCTAAGGTGTCTGTGTCTGAAGATAGGAGAAATAAAAAAGTGGATTTCTTTGGTTGGTGAAGACACTCGTGGAGTTTTGGGAAGAAACCTATGAAGCCATTGCAGTTATTAATACCTATTGTACCCAGTCACTTCTGGCCTGAAATAGCCATGAAATCCCTCATTTGACTAGACATGTCCTTTATAATCTGAGGACACTCCAAGTACAATACAGCATGGGCTGTAAGAGTTTTAATGATAGTATGTTTTCTTATTTAATATATTTACTCTTTTTGTCCTGATCATGTGCCTGCTGGGAAAAGCTGTACACTTGCGCTGGACAAACCTCTTGGCTTAGCTGGTTGGACTCCTTTCTCACTTTACACTCAGGGCAGGAGAAAGCTATACTATTTCATAATATAATAAATAAAAGACATTGGTTAATTAGTAGTGCTGGTATATTTCTAAAATACTAAACAGCCAAACAATAAACTGTGAACTTAATCACATGAGTTCTTATACAGTATCAAGACAGGAAATTCGAGATCTCAGCCCCAGTCATTTTAATAATAACATTGGATCTGCATTATTTATTAGTTATTACATGCTGAGTGATTCAATGTTGTACAATGCCTGAAAATCATTCCAAAGCAAGCAAACCTTCTGTCTTTTTAATTCTGACTGGATTACATAATGTATTCGTGTTTAAAATGCTGACAGTATTTCATGCATTCCACGAAACAACTATTTTCTTGATTTCTAACCAATCCCCATGGAATGGAGACAGGTCACCCCTCTCTTCTGTTGTAAAAACTATGCAAACCTCTCTTAGCAAATCTCGATGAGAAACCCAGGGTATGTGGAAAAGGATGAAGGGAGTGGAGATATGAGAGGCAGCAGGGCTCTCAGCTTCTAGCAATTGTTTCCAGTTTTGGCTGCCTTTTCTATTTCTTTGGCTGACTGGTTACTTACCTTTCATTTCTAGATTGATTCTAGAATCTAAAAAATTCTAGGTTGCCTTGTTTTGATCTCTTCCTGAGCTCTTGGTCAATTCTTAAATGTTTTCTGGATGCTGTGAGAAGCATGTGACTTGAGAAGTTTCTGGTTACTCAACTTGAATTTGGTCTTTAACAGGGAGCACATGTTTTGGAATTGAGGAGTGAGAAGCAGCTCATTTTAGAAAGAGGGTGAACTGGTGTTTGTTTAAGCTTGGAGTGTGTGAGACCTCTGGGGGCATGTTTCTGTTATATTGTGCAAGGAAAGAAGGTTGCTAAGTTGTATTGTATTTCACTTATGTCAAAAAGTATGCAAGAATCCGGATTCATTACTCTAATTTGCTAATAAATGAAAAGCAGATTTGGTTTTATTCATGTCACTGAAAAAACTAAATAATAAGTATTCACACCAAGCATGGATTTTTTTGCCAACAAAAATTAAAACATCAATGAAACCTCTTTCAAATACTAACAAATTTACTTACAAACACCTATATTTATTATTTCATAAATAGGCGCAACAAGTTCCATAAAAAAAAGATTAAATACAGACACAGTATGAGAAAACAATAATACAGAGCCGTAAAGATGATCGCTTAGCGCTTTCCAACCTGGTTCTGCAGCTACGAGACCGGGTGAGCATTTGGCAGCTTTATACATAAAAGGACTTGGATAGATGACATTTACTAACCATTACACAAAAGTGATACAAAAAAGGATTTTTTTCTGCAATACAAAATAAATGTGTTTGCTCTTCCCTCCACACTAGGTTCTTTTTGTCTGATCAATAAGACAAAGCCAATTTGTTTTTAAATTAAAATCATTTGGGAATATTTTTCAAGTATTTTGAAAATATAGAACTATTAGTCAGCTGTTTTAAAAATGAAGTAAAAATATGAATGTCTGCCAATTTAACCCCTCTGTGAAATAAACAAACTGGGGTGAGCCAGTTTCAAATTACAATTTAGCTACAAAAACATTCACATTTTATACTCTAGGAGAGTGTAACATAGATGCTATTTACAAACTTGCTCTGACTGACTGCTACATCAAGCCATTTAAAAAGTCTTTAGTAGTTTCATATAAACACCCATTATGAAAACCAATGGAAAACCCAGGACCATTACCCCAGACATCTACCGTTGCTAAGGCAGTTACTAGAGCGTAGCACTTCACAGCAAAACCAACAGAAATCAGAATGGTCCATTCTTCCTTCAGGGAAGATGAACAATGTCCATAAAAGATTAAAAAAATAATAACGAAGCATGACTATTTCTTCCAGAGTGGGTGACCCACAAGCTCACATGGTCCTAAGTGCTTAGCAACTTGTATTTTCTAATAAAATGAAGGACTGCCTTTGAGTGCACAAAGCAATCCATGATGAAAAGACTTCCCTGAATTCCTCAGTGGAAAGGAGAGGTGTTGAGATTTTCAGGTGAGGTACAGCGCTTTATCCCTCTGCATGCCCCTGTATAGAGAGAAAACATTATTACAAGAAAATCAGAACCACAGTAGGTGGGGGTGGGGACGGAGTGGTGAGGGTCATATTATTTGTTCTAACTAACAGGTAGTTGACCTAAGCCCAAAGCAAAGAGAAACATGAAGGCATTTGTTCTTGGAAAGGCACGTTTTTTGGATGTGAATTTGCTGCAACCTTCCTGGACCCCCTGGCCCATGCTGAGGCGTATGCTATGAGAGCCTCCACCACCAGGTGGCAGTGGCCGGCCGCTTACCCACTACTGCAGTAGTCGTGATTCCAGTCCACGGGCTGTGGGGGAGGGTTCCTGCACCCGGAACGCACATACTCCATCGCTTGGGTGACAACTTGTGCGGCTGTAGATGTAGGGTTGATAATAGTCTGATAGTCGGGTTGAAGAGTAAATCCCTGAGGGAAAAGCAAATCCACACTTGAGAAACGTAGTGCCTTTTGAAAGAAGGAAGCAAGGATGTAGTGATCCCTGCCTGCAAACATGGTAGGCCACCTCACTTTGCAAGCACACACACACCCGGGCATAAAGTTGAAAAGAAGCGCTCACCACCTCACTATTCTTACCTTTCCTCTATTTAATCACGTGTCAAAAATCCTTTCATTACACCCTTGCGCAGATAAATTGAGTTGGGAAACAATTTAAAATACAGAAAAGCCAACTCATTCCAAGCAAAGGGAGAATGACCTTAAGCCCCTCACAGTTGATGTTTTCTATCAACCTAAAGCTACATTAATAGTTAATCCCCAGAATAAGCAACAGAGTCTTCCTGAAGGAGGCAGGCAGCAGGTGGCTGAGTGTTTTATTAGACTACACCTATTCACATATTGTTCTCAGAATCCTTTCTTCATTCAGTCACAATGGAGCCATCTGCTTCTTCTTTTCCTTTATTTGTATTTCTCTATCAGCTAAAATTTTCAACCAAAGCGCCTTTTTTTTTTTTTTTTTAAATCAGTTGTTGGACTAATACAGGGAGACAGAAAATAACTTGCCTGCCATTGGAAAACACATGAAAAGATGGTAAACATTTTTAATTGAAAAGTCTCTTAGCTGGCAAACAATACTCAGACTTCAGGAAATTTTTTTTTTTAAATGCACTAGTATGGTGAATTGTTGACTTTTAATCTCAGTAAAGCTATTAAAATTCAAGGACAGAATCTCTGAAATACACTTGGAAAAAAAAAACATTATGCAGTATTTTTTTTTCTTCTTACGTGGTGGATTGGAGAGCAGCATAGGTAGGCACTGGTGGAAGGGACCACAGAGAGCAATTTCATTGATCTCATGGATGTGTCTGAAGCAGGTTCTAGCCATGATTTTTAACACCCAAGAAGTGAAGAATATGAGTACACCATGCTGTTTACTTGCAAGCAGTTTTGGAGGCAAAATACTTTTGATGACCTTCCTTACACTGAGCAAGGGGGTTAGAGGGTGGATATTTACTCATGTGAAGGTGGTCCCTCACATAGTTATTTGGAGATCACATCTCAGATCAATTTTCCTTAACCCTCTGGTTGGTTTCAAGGGGTCCATTGATTCGCCATTCCAGTGATAAGGACTGCAAACCCATGGCCATGTCTACTCCCATGAAACAGTGGAGACAGAATTCAGGATAATGGAAAGCAAATCACCAACAGGCCCAGAGTTTAGTCATCCTGGTTGTTCCTCTGATACAAACGTAAAACAACAGATTTCCTAAGCAACAATGGCTTTTTAGGAAGCATTCCTAAATAGAGACCCCTGTAGCTGAGACTGAGAAAGGCAGTTCAACTTTCTCTAGGTCTTCCTGGATTTCTAACATGGAAGGAGTCTCCATAGCCTCAGAGAAATCCCTTCATTCCTCTGGTCCTGTCCAGTTTCTTTCTCTGGTATCCAGTGAGTTCCTAGGGTAAAGTCCTGAGAGACCCTGGATTGGTTTCTTTCACTACTGAACCCATCCCCAGAGTGGTTGGGGGACATTATGACTAGGTTGACAGTGCTTACTAGGTTGTCTCAGTGGCTCAAAAAATCATGTTTTTTAAGAAATAAAGACCATTTGATGCTACCATAAGAAAGGAAAGACTGCACATGTCAATGTAGAGGCTTATTTGTCTTTTGAACTGAAAGTTCTCCATTGAATTTCCCACACAATTGAGAAAATGTATTCTAAAGACAAACGGATCAAAACAAAAAAATAACTGGAAATATTTCTAGTGAGTTGAAGGTAGAGACTCAGGAAAAGTAATGCACATGGTGGAAATATTTGCACAGGTTGAGTCAGAATATAAAGAAAGCACTTTTAAAATTACTAGTTTAATACAAAACCATGTATTATCTACAAAGTTCCAAGATGGAAAACTATGCTACCTTCAACATCTACATTTAAATAAATCACTTCATCTCAAACAACCCAGGACCAAGAATAAATATAGATATAGACAAAGTAACAGTATTTAATACTATTTTACTTTCAAGAAAAAGTGGAAATATTTCTCAGAACCCTACATAAGGAGATGCTGAGGTCAATCTTTGAACTAAGTCCACTTCTATTATAGATGTAAATAGGAAACAACAATGATGATATAATTTTTTTAAATGTTTGCGTAGCAGTCTAATTAAACGAGACTGAATATTTTGCATTTTAATGCTCAGGAGAAAAATCACCAACTGTTTTGTAGCATGCCTGGAATTTTAAATTTCATTTTCTGGTGCCAGATTGAAATAAAAATAGGAAACATGATAAAGATTAATTTGATGTCAGAAGGGACATTTGCTCTTTAATTAGATTCCTGTAGCTCTCCCAGTTTTGTTTAGCTACACAGCAAGTCTGAAAAAGCCCATAGCACCACCAAGCAGTCATCCTCACACTCACACTTCCCTGCAAACTAATTTCATTTCCTGCCTGTCTGGAGAGGTATTTTCAACAGGCATCAATGTTTTGTCTTTATGACTGATTTATTCATCAATCTCAATGTGATTTTTTTTTTTTTAAAAAAAAAAACCTTTAAATTACACCCAAATCCTAAAGCAGCTGTTTATTACACAAGGAAATTGAAAATCTGTCTGTGATACCTTACAAAGACTTTTTCTTAAGGTTATAAAGGAAAGTGACAGATATTAATGTTTCTTTCTCTTGACCTCATTCCGCAATAAAAATCTACTGAGAGACAGAAAGAAAACTGAAACAAGGTCCATGGGCTCAGTGTATAAGATGTTCTTAAGAAAATAATAGAGCTATCTGTCCTGGTGAACTAACAGTTATTTTTTGTTGTTGGAAACATTCATTTTCAAAGGGATAATAAAGTATCTAGAGTAATACTGAAATGTGAGGCCGTCTTTAAAAAGCACAGTAGTCATTAACTTTCTTCTCTTTTTCTTTTTTGGACTTAGATAGGAATGTGGTCAACATGTTAGGAAACAGACAGCTTCAGGATGAAGGTGGACTAGATGATGAATCAGGCAGGTCAACTTGAATCCACAGGCTAAAATCTCATTCGTGACATGAATGGCAGACTGGACAACTGTTCAGAGTGTACACACCCTGTCTGTTGGTGCCAAGCCTTCCGTCTTGACTTTAGGGTGGTCAGCTGACAGTTCCTCTAGTTGCAGGCTCCTTGCTCTGTTTACCCATCTTTTTGATCCCTTGGAATCTATTTTTCTAGTTAATGGTCTTTGCTGGACTGTCCTCATATACTTCCTACCCTCACCCCCATCCAGTGTTTAAATGTTGCTCTTCTATTGTGTGCCACACTCTGCCGGAACACTTAAATTTAAGTGATCTAGAATTCCAGGGAAAGAGACCCAGGCTCCCTGGAGGTAGACAGAGGAAGTGATGGTAACAAGACAATCAGTGGAAATCTATTGGCAAAGAGAACCAAGAAAGACAAGAAAGACAATCAAACAGGTGAAGAAAACAGTTCAAGACTTGAAAAATAAAATAGAGACAATAACAAAAACACAAACCTAGGGAATTCTGGAAAAGGAAAATCTGAGTAAATGAATAGGAAGTACAGATGCAAGCATAACCAACAGAAAACAAGAGATAGAAGAAAGGATCTCAGGCATTGAAGATACAATAGAGGAAATAGTTCATTGGTTAAAGAAAATGTTAGATCCAGAAAGTTTTCAACACAAAACATCCAGGAAATATGGAACAGCATGAGAAGACCAAAACTAAGAATTATAGAAATAGAAGAAGGAAAAGATCCTACCTCTGAGGCATAGAAACTATATTCAGCAAATGATAGAAGAAAGCTTTCTCAATCTAAAGAAAGTCGTGCCTATGAAGGTTCAAGAAGCTTAAAGAAGACCAAATAGACTGGACCAAAAAGAAAAAGCAAAGAAAAGCAAGTTTTCTCGACATATAATACTAAACCTACAGCAAAGGAAAAAAGCCAAGCAACATATAAAGGAAGAACCATCAGAACAGCACCTGACTTCTCAATAGAAATTTTGAAAGTCCAAAGGTCCTGGACAGATGTTCTATAGACACTAAGAGACCACAGATGCCAGTCCAGACTACTTTTTCAGCAAAAATTTCAATTATCATAGACATAGAAAACAAAATGTTCCATCACAAACCAGAACTAAACAATACATATCCACAAATCCAGCACTATAGAAAGTAGTAGAAGGAAAATTCCAACCCAAGGAATTTAGCTGTACCCATGAAAACACAGGCAATAGATAACCTCACAACAGTGAATCCCATAGAAGGGAAACCACACACACACACACACACACACACACACACACACACACACACACACACACCCCACACACTCAACCACCACAAACTAAAACAAACCTAGAATAGCAAGAATTAACAATCGCTAACCATTAATTTATTTTAATATCAGTGGATCCAATTTGCCTATAAAGAGCATAGACTAACAGAATGGTTAAAAAAAATAGGACACATCCTTCTGCTACATACAAGAAATACATACACTTCAACCTCTAAGACAAACATTACCTCAGAGAAAAGGGTTGGGACCAAAGAAGCTGGTGTAGCCATCTTAATATTGAAAAATAAAGACCAGACTAAAGTCAATCAAAAGAGATGAGAAGGACATTACATATTCATCACAGGAAAAATCCATCAAGATGAAGTCTCAATTTTGAACATTTATGCCCCCCCCAAAACACCAGATATATCTGTAAAAGAAACATTACTAAAACTTAAATCACACATCAAACCCCACACACTAATAATGGAAGACTTGAACATTCCACTCTCATTAGGACAAGTCTGCCAGACAGAAACTTAACAGAGAAACAAGAAAACTAACAGATGTTGTGACTCAAATAGATATAACAGATAGCCACAGACCATTTCACTCAAACACAAATGAATATACCTATTCTTAGCACCTCATGGAACCTTCTCAAAAATTGACTGCATACTCCTCGGTAACAAATCAAACCTCAACAGAAACAAATAGATTGGAATAATCCCCTGTATCTTATTAGACCACTATGGCTTAAAGCTAGAATTCAACAACAATATAGATTTCAGAAAGCCTACAAATTCATGGAAACTGAACAATGCTCAACTGAATCACCACTGAGACAAGGAAGAAATAAAAGAGAAATTAAAGACTTCCTAGAATTCAATGAAAATGTACCCAAACTTATGGGACACCATGAAAGCAGTGCCAAAAGGAAAGTTCATAGCACTAAGGCCTACATACAGAATTTGGGGAAATCTCTTACTAACAACTTCACAGCACATCTGAAAGCTCTAGAACAAACAAACAAAAAAAGAAAGCAAACTCACCCAGGAGAAATAGACAACTAGAAATAATCAAATTGAGGGCTGGAATCAATAAAATTGAACAAAGAGAACAAAGAATCAATGAATCAAAGAATTGGCTCTTTGAGAAAATCAACGAGATAGACAAACTCTTATGCAAACTAACCAAAAGGCAGAGAGAAAGAGAGTATATCCAAATGGAAAAAAGATCATAAATGAAAAGTGGGACATAACAAAAGACACTGAGGAAATCCAGAGAATCATTAGGTCATATTTCAAAAACCTGTACTCCACAAAACTGGAAAACCTAAAAGAAATGGACAGCTTTCTGGATAGGTACTACATACCAAAATTAAATCAAGACCAGATAAACAATTTACTATATAGCCCCTAAGGAAGAAGAAGCAGCCATCAAAAGTCTCCCAGTCAAAAAAGTCTAGGGCCAGATGGTTTCACAGCAGAAATATAACATAATTTCAAAGAAGAGCTAGTACCAATACATCTCAAATTGTTCTACACAATAGAAACAGAAGGAACATTGACAAACTCTTTAATGAGTCTATGGTCACCCTGATCCACAAACCACACAAAGATGCAATAAAGAAAGAGAATTACAGACCAATCTTCCTCATGAACATTGATGCAAAAATAACACAATACTGGCAAACTGAATCCAAGAACACTCAAAAAAATATTATCCACCTTGATCAGGTAGGCTTCATCCCAGAGATTCAGGGATCGTTCGACATATGAAAATCTGTCAATGTCATCCACCATATAAAAAATTGAAAGAAGAAAACCACATGATCATCTTATCAGATGCTGAAAAAGCCTTTGACAAAATCCAACACCCATTCACGTTAAAAGTCTTGAAGAGTTCAGGGATACAAAGAATATACCTAAACATAATAAAGGCTATATACAGCAAGCCAACAGTTAACATCAAACTAAATGGAGAGAAACTCAAAGCAATTCAAAATTCTAAAATCAGGAAAACAAGGCTGTCCACTCTCTTCGTATCTATTCAATATAGTACTCAGTGTTCTAGCCAGAGCAATAAGACAGCAAAAGGAGATCAAGGGGATACAAATTGGAAAGGAAGAAGTCAAACTATTTCTATTTGAAGATGATATGACAGTATGCATAAGTGACCCCCAAAATTCTACTAGGGAACTATAGCTGATAAACACCTTCAATAATGTGGCAGGATACAAGAATAACTCAAAAAAGAAATCACCCTTTATAATAGCCACAAGTAACATCAAATATCTTGGGGTAACTCTAAATTAACTAGTGAAAGATCTGTATGACAAGAACTTTAAGTCTTTGAAGAAAGAAGCTGAAGAAGATATCAGAAAATGAAAAGATCTCCTATGCTCTTTGATAGGTAGGATCAACATAGTAAAAGCAAGAATCTTACCAAAAGCAATCTACAGATTCAATGCAATCCTTATCAAAATTCCAACACAATTCTTCATAGACCTTGACAGAATGATATTCAACTTCATGTGGAAAAACAAAAAAACCTAGGATAGCTAAAACAATCCTATATGATAAAGGAACTTCTAGAGACATCACCATTCCTGGCTTCAAGCTCTATTCTAGAGTTATAGTAATTTTTTAAAAGCTTGGTATTGGCATAAAAACAGATACATGGGCCCATGGAATGAAATTTAAGAGCTTGACATTAAATCCACACACCTATGAATATCTACCTGATTTTTGACAAAGAAGCCAAAATTTTACAATGTAAAAAAGAAAGCATCTTCAACAAATGATGTCAATATATAACTGGATGTCAACATGTAGAAGAATGCAAATAGATCCGTGTCTATCCACATGCACAATGCTCAAGTCCAAATGGATCAAAGATACATCCAGTTACACTGAACCTGATAGAAGAGAAAGTGTTAAGAAGCCTTGAACTCATTGGCACAGGAGACCACTTCCTAAATATTACATCAGTAGCGCAGACACTGAGAACATCATCTCTTGAAATTGAGATGCTTCTGTAAGGTAAAGGACATGGTAAATAAGACAAAACAGCAGACACAGAATAAGAAAAGATCTTCACCAACCCTACATCTGACAGAGGGCTGATCTCTAAAATACATAAAGAACTCAAGAAACTAGACATCAAAATACCAAATAATCCAATTGAAAAGTGAGGTACAAATCTAAACATAGAAGTTTCAAAAGAAGAATCTCAAATGGCTGAAAGACACTTAGAGAATTGCTCAACATCCTTAGCATCAGGTATATGCAAGTCAAAATGACTCTGAGATACCATCTTATACTTGTAAAAATGGCTAAAATCCAAAATACTGATGACATCTTATGTTGGAGAGGATGTGAAGCAAGGGGAACACTCCTCCATTGCTAGTGGGAGTGCAAACTTGTACAGTCACTGGAAATCAATATGACAATTTCTCAGAAAACTGGAAATCAATCCACCTCATAATCCAGCAATACCACTCTTGTGCATATATTCTAAAGTGTTCAACCACACCACAGGAATACTTGCTCAATTAAGTTCATAGCAGCATTATTCATAATAGCCAGAACTTGGAAACAACCAAAGAATGAATTAAGAAAATGTGGTACATTCACACAATGGAGTATCACTCAGCAGTTAAAAAAAATGAAATCATGAAATATGTAGGCAAATGGATGGAACTAGAAAAAAAATCATTCTGTATTAGGTAACCCAGACTCAGAAAGACAAACATGGTATGTACTCACTCATAAGTGGATACTAGATGCAAAGCAAAGAATAACTAGACTACAATCCACAACCCCAGAGAAGTTAGGTCAATAAGAGCATCCTAAGAAAAACACATATGGACTGTCCAAAAATGGGGAAACTGGGAGGAAAAGTAGAGGGGAGCGTGTGTGTGTGTGTGTGTGTGTGTGTGTGTGTGTGTGTGTGTGTGTGTGTGTATGTGTGTGTGTAGGGGAACATGAGAGATCAAATTGGCCAAGTTGGGGGAGGCAATGAAAGGGATATTCTGACAGAGAGAGCCATTATGGGGTTAGGGAGGAACATGGTGCTATGGAAATTCCCAGGAATCCACGAGGATGTGCCCAACTAAGACTTCTGGCAATGGTAGAGAAGGTGCCCGAGCTAGCCTTCCCCAGGAGTTAGACTGGTGACTACCCTAATTGTCATCATAGAACCTACCTACACCAGTGACTGAAGGAAGCACATGAAGAGAAGGAGGAAGGGTTATCAGAGCAAGGGGGTCAAGATCATGATGGGGAAGACCAGAGACAGCTGATCTCAACGACTAGGAGTTCAAAGACTCTGAACTAACAATGGGGAGCCTGCATGGTACCAGACTAGGCCCTCCTGAATATGGGTGACTGTGGTGTGGCTTGATTTATTTGTGGGGTCCCTGGCAGTGGGTTCAAGACTTATCTGGGTGCATGAACTGGCTTTTTAGAGCCCATTCCCTAAGGCTGGATGCCTTTCTCAGCCTTGATGCAGGGGAAGGGGCCTGGTCCTACATCAACATGCTATGCCAGCCTCTGTTGACTACTCAAGGGAGGCCTTATGCCCTGTGAGGAGTGGGTGGGGTTGCGATGCAGGAGATGTGGAGAGAATTGGAGTAGGAAAGGGAGAGGGAATCATAGTTGGTTGGTAAAATGACAAAAAAGATTGGACTTTATAGGAAATTATGATTTAAAAGCCCCCTACAGTCTTAGAAGACAGACTTTCTAATACAAATCTGTTAATAATCTTTAAGAAAGTGTGAGGCTGAGAGGCAGTCACTGAACATTCAGAATGATGTTTCTGAGTTCTGGTTGGATCTGGATTTAAATTCTAGTGCTCATCTTGTGAAGTCATACTTTTATGTGCCAAGCCTCAGTTTCTCTTTCCATAGGATGAAGCCAGGGTTGGCATCCACACTGTGAATTTTCTAAGAATTTAAGTGCTAACTAGTGGATTTGCTGTAGTCAGTGTTCAGACACCCTGTCTGTAATAATCATAATAAAATACATGTTAGACTTCCTAGGCTGGTCCTTCTGTCTCTCCTTTCTCTACTCTTCCCAGGTAAACATGCATTCTGTGTACACACAAGGAGCTACGAATTTTGCAAGAGGTTGTGCTTATGTGTTTACTCATAACTGTAGAAAAAGCATAATTGAATGATAAAGGTGGTGATTAATTTGGCTATGACTGGTAGTTTTTAACCTTTGCCTATTTTTTGAAGTGAGCTTCCAGGGATTTTGAATATTTATGTTTCACTGAGATTATAGATGCTCCTAAGTCTCAAATTATGAAAGAACATCAAAATCTGAAAAAAAAGATGAAGAGAAAATTTGATTTCAAATAAAAACTAAGCAAGATTTACCAGATACCTTTCCTGTTTTCTTATTTATGTGGACAGCTACCTCCTCCTCCCCCAATGCGCGCGCGTGCACACACACACACACACACACACACACACACACACACACACACACACACACACACACATTTCCAATGCTGGGGATTACACCCAGAGGCTGTTATATGCTGGCAAAATATTTCTCTCACCCTAAGCTCCTTGCATACATTTAAAAATGAAGCTCCAGTTACTGTTTGGTTCAGAGTTTTGGGGGCTTGACCAAATTTGATATTGAATCTGATTTCATTTTATACCAATTATTGAATTCAAGGGTCATCCCAGTCAAGAAAGCCTCATTTCCTAATGACATTAAAAAGAAATTACATACTTGTTTCTTAACACATGTTATCACCAAAGAAACTACCGCAAGAAACAAAGGGGCCACCAGCAAGGAAACACCAAGTTGATATATCTTGGGGAAGAAAGCAGGGATTTTAAAAGAAGTGCTGTCAGTGCCTGGGATGGTGATTCTGACAATGCTCCACTTGTAAATTACATTTTCCATATGTAAGTCTGTCAAATACCAGAAGAATTTCTCTTTCTGTTTCAACAGAATAACCACCCTCTCTTCTCTTCTCTACTTGATCACCAGCCTCTTCCCCCACCCCAGCCTCCCCAGCCCTCCAGAAGTCCACACAACCTAAGTGTAGAGACTTACTTGCTGCATTGTGGGTGAGTGTAAGGCAGACTGAACCTGCATGGGGAGCTGGCTCCCAAGGGGCTGCTGCATAGCAAGTGGCTGATGCTGCTGCATGCTGAGATGCTGGTGAAGAGGTGGACTGATCTGGAGGGGTGGTGGTGGGGACACAGCCATGTTGGCTATGGAGACAGTCACTGGCATTTGGTTATTCGGCTTGGGTGCTATGTTTCTGGGGAGGCTTGGGTGCATGGCGGTGAGGTGAGGATTCATTCCTGTTTGTTGATGATAGTGAGAGCTTAGGTACAGAGCTGAGTGGGCCTGGTTGGGCCCATGGAACACTGACGGCTTTGAGTTGACCAGCTGAGGTGGCTGAGAAGTCTTAACATCAACAGGATCACTGTAACTCTGCAGAAGGAACAAACGAGAGAGCAGCGTTAGGAGACAGGTCTCTGAGCAGATGCAGAATGTTTGTGAATTTTTCTTGGACTTTCACCAGAATCAACACCCGTGGCTGCTCTTGTGTCTCTTATCTAAGGATTATTCCATCACTATTTATAACATAACGTATACAACACTGTTTCTAACTCACTTATGAAATCTAAAGCATACTGTAATGACATTTCATTCTTTCTCCTTCACCTAAATGCTCTTCTCTGACTCACTATTTTGGTCAAAGCAAGATAAAAAGATGCAAGACACCATCATCACCTTAAGTTATCTAACTTTCAAAGTAACTGAGTTCAGCTCTCCCACTGATCACATACATAGTTTTTCTCTCACAAATACTTTGCCCTAGATATTTCCACAGAGAAAACAGAGCTGATTGATAACAGTGACTATGGAAGAGGTTTATTATATCTTCAAAAGTCATGGAAAAATCATACTAATATCTCTTCAAAGGAATCATGGAACTTATCTTGATTTTTCAAAAAAGGAGTTGGTGATAAATTGTTCCTACTAATGAAGTAGATAAAAATAATCTCTCTTTGATAATTTAGGCACCATCATAAATTAATATAATCTTGCCTTAATTTTTCCACACCTAATAACCTTTTAATTGACTTAGAAACCAGACCTTTCAGGGGAGTTGAAAGGAATCAAAGATTAACCCTGTGACATTACCTCCTGGGGAAGAACCCAGCTCTTCTTTTTCTGAGAGAAGGATGGGACAAATGAGCAATATAATCTAACAGGAGGGGAAAGATCAACTCTGCTCCCAGAGAAGAAAGCTACCATTTCCAGACCAGCCTTGGGGATTTTACATTTACTCTGTGACCCTGATGTGCTCAGCTCTGTGCTTAGGTTCCTCCCATACAGGGATGCACAGACAATGTGTTCACGAGGGTCTAGATGTCCATCCTGCTTGGGCAATGCAACCGTCTAACGCATAGCTCATACTATAATGAAAGTCAACTTAGGTTCCATTATCTTAGGCCATTCTGAAGCATCACGATCAGCACACTTCAGGCACTACCAGGGATGCAGGAAAAGTAAATTGCTCACAGCAAGTGTGATGTTCATGTGTGTGCTGGATTCCCTGCCTTTGTCTATTGTAATTGGTGATTCTCAACCCGAAATATACAGTCTTCTCAGCAAGATATATGTGACCCCTTTGAAAATATGCCAAATATGCGTATGTATGAAAATGTCTTGATGAAATAAAGACAATTGCAGTCACTTGTAGCCAAAATGCAGAGACTGACCCTGTGGAGTGTCTAGCCCTGATGTGCAACACAAGCCCTATAGACTGAAGAGGGGTATATATAATTTGAAATAGTGCCTTCTAGACACAATACAGATGCTGAAACAAAAGCTC
Organism: Phyllotis vaccarum; assembly: GCA_033318265.1. Taxonomy (NCBI): domain Eukaryota; kingdom Metazoa; phylum Chordata; class Mammalia; order Rodentia; family Cricetidae; genus Phyllotis; species Phyllotis vaccarum. The sequence goes on from JARWLC010000012.1 coordinate 479,582, forward strand.
AGCAGCATGGCTGCCTAGACAAGACCTACATAATTACAACATTAATTACTATGCCAACATCAGTGCATGTGTGAAAATGTCTTGATGAAATAAGGAAAATGGCTACTATAGAAATAGATGTACAACCTGTCAAAAAGCAGAGAATGTCACTTGGAAGAACTCAAGCCAGGCAGCTTCATTATCACAAGCCAGTATTCAGCATCACGAGCTGTACACACACACACACAGACATACAAACACACACATATACACACACAAACACACTCACACATACATACACACACACAGACATGCAAACACACACATACACACAAGCACACGTACACACACACAAACACACACACATACACACACAGACATGCAAACACATGCACACACACATACACAGAAACACAGAAACACACACACTCACATACACATATACACACACCACAAAACTTGAGAATCTAGGGTTCAGGGAGGTTACATTTTTTTGTACAGAGCTCATAGAAAGGTGTCCCAAGGAGACCTAACTACCTCCTTCCACTCAAGAGCATTTCATTAATAGAACTGGAGTAAAAGTTATTCCCTATATCCTATAGTAATCTCAAAATGCCAAAAAGTGTTCAGCAGGTACTTGTTAAAGGGAAAGCAGACAGAAAGTGTTTAGGAAATGTAGCTCCTGAAGGTGCTTTCAATCAAAGACAACTTTTAATTCGACTACTTTGCTTCTGTTTTTAAATTATTGTATAAATCAGTTAATGATGCAAAGCAAAGTTCAGAGGGTTAATTGAATTTTAAAAGCTATATATTCATTATACTCATGTGCACACCCACATACACATATACAGACATACTGAACCCTTTCTGTGTGGCTCAAATGTACACATGTTTAGGGTTGGCCACTTGGAACTGGATGGCCTATCAGATGGCTTTGTCCCTGGAGAATTGGGATTCCCCCGTTCTCATCTCTTTAGAATGTCTATAGCTTTCCACATAGCCTTGTGGAATTTTCTCCATCTACAGTAGCAAGTTAACTAATGTCATAGTGCATTTTTGTTTAGGCAGCCATGCTGCTGAGCTTCTGTGCTGTGACTAGAAAACACTATCTCAAGTCACACATCCTGGCCTTCTTCTCTTACAGTCTTTCCACCTCCTCTTCAGTGATGTTTCCTGAGCTTGTGTATGGGGGTTGTGTTATAGGTATGTATCAGGGTTGGACACTCCAAAGGGACATTCTCTCCATTTTACCCCATTGCGGATCACTGTAACTGCCTCTATCTGCTTCATAAATGGTTTCTTTAAAGATGAGGCAAGTTAGCTGTGGTTATAAGTATTTAAAGTACACTTTGAAAAAATATTCGCTTATAAAGATGACAGTCATAGATTCTTCCTTTAGGGTCTATGACCTTTCTAAGTACAGGTAGTTGGCAATGTCGTAGTACCAGGGATGAGTTGTCCCCTATTGATCAAGCCTTAAGTCCAATCAGACAGCTGCTGGTTACCTCCAATATGTAAGTGCCATTATTGAAGCACTAGGGATATCTTGTCAGGCTGGTTGTGGTTTGTGAGTATGGATCTGAACAATTCTCAAAAGAAAAAATAAAAAATGGTAGAAATATCTTTAAAATGTGTTCAGTATCCTTAACAATCAGGGAAATGCAAATTAAAACTGCTTTGAGATTTTATCTTATGCCAGTCAGAATGGCTTTGGTCAAGAAACAGCTGATAATAAATGTTACAAGGATGTGGGTGGAAGCCTTCATTCATTGTTGGGGGTGTGGCCATTAGGTAGACTCCTAAAGAAAATCCTTAAAAAAATAAAAATAGATCTCCCCAATAACCCAGCTCTACCAATCTTTAGCATATGTCCCAAAGACTTGACATTTTATTCCACAAATACTTGTTCAGCCATGGCTAGTTCTCACTCTCTTCACAATATCTGGGAAATAGAAACAACGTAAACGTCCTTCAGTTGATGAATAAATAATGCAAACATGGCACATATGTACTATGGAATACTATTTAGCCTCGAGGAAAAAAGTGAAATCATAAAATTTTCATGTAAATGCATGGAATTGGAAAATATTACATGAAGTGAGGTAACCCATAATCAGAAAGGTAAACACTGTGTGTTCTCTACTTGTGGTTCCTAGCTCTGAGTCTTATGCTTGGATACATAACCAAAGTGACCACAGAGGCTAAGGAATCAGAGGTACCATGGGGAAGAGGGTGAGAAAAATCTCTAAAGAGGGGGATAATAAGACATGAGGGTTACGAAAAGAGAGGAAGAAATATGGAGCAACAACTGACCTGAGGAGGCAGGGATAGAGGGGGTGGGATGAAGACAAGAGAAATAACACTATGCTTGAAAAATGTAGAGGAATATTTTATACACTGACTTAAAATGCACATGTGTGTGTGTACACACGCATGTGAGTTATGCCACATGGGGACATAATGCCCTCCCTCTGAGCTGTAGACTATCTAACAGAAGCCCCAGTACCATGTATAGAACCCTCTCTTTGATTTGTTGGTCAGAGGAGTTCAAAAGATCCCCCTCCCCAACACAGGCTCCTGGCATTGCTCCAGAACTTGAAGATAAGACTCCATTGCTGAAGATAACACATGCTTGGGACAAAGAACTTAGAGTAATAAATCTGGAAGATACGGAGGCCCCTCTGTATGGAAGAGCTTTTATAGTAAGGGAGGGTTCTTTCCATTATGAATAATTAAGTGCAAAATATTATCAGCCACTTGTCATTTATCTTCTTCACAATAAAGAATATAAAGACCAGCTTGTATGCTAAAGCTACTTTGGAATATCAGAACCATTTACTCACCAGGGCTATTGTTTTATCATTTCCAAAAACAACAATTTGGAGAACAATGGAAATGCAATTTTTGACACAGGAGGACATTAGGAAGCTACATGCTGTTGATATTGTTTTCATTACTTTGTAAATAGTTGAATTTCACAAAGTAACCTGTGTGAAATCTCTGTATTCACTGCAGATATTCAAGTATGGGTTCTCTTATTAAATTACTGTTGGACTATTTTTGTAACCACTACAGACACTCAAGTCTGAGTTCTCTTACCATATTGTCTTTTTACCAAGATGCTGTGAATGACGGAAGAGATCTTCTCAATGGTGGGGACCTGGTTCTCTATGGTTCATGCATCTAGAATAGCTCAAAGAACTCCCATATGCTGAATGAAGGCATGACTGAACGTTCTTGTTTGGTGCCCCTCTCAGATGCTCTTGTCCTTGCTGAGATCTCTTATCTACACATATCTTTCTGTTTCCCAAAGACTACAGAAGGATCTCATGGCTTGAAAACACCACTGCATGTCCAATTGCTTTTCTATGTCTGCTTTTTTACTTTTAGCATGAGCTATATTCTGCCTGAAAGATAACGGATGCCAGTTCTTCATGCTGTCCTTTGCTCAGACATACTAACCTTCAGCCTCATCACTTTTAAAAGTAATTTTTAATATCTTTTGAGATTATATTATGCCCCTCCTTTCCTTCCTCGGAGCCTGCCAATGTGTCCCTCCTTGTTCTCCTTAATACCGATTGTCTCCTTTTTTTTTTTTTTTTTTTTAAACTGTTGATTACTAAACAAATGAATACAACTTTCTCGGTCTATAGAATGTTACTTGTATGTGTGTTTTCAGGGCTGACAATTGGGTATTGGGTAAACAATAGGGTACTCTTCCCTGGAGAACAGTTTTTCTGCTTCAGCATCCTTCAGTTGCCTGTAATTCTTTGGGATTTAGGCTTGTGAGTTTCTCTCTTTCACATCAGCATGTATGTTGAGGTCATCCAATTATTTTTGGGTAGCTACAGGTTCTGACAAGGATGCTTGCAATGCCCCATCCAGATGTAGAGAATTTGTGCCTTTATACAAGGGTCAGTTATTTAGATGGGAGAAAGGCCAGCCTTTCAGCTCCACTTTTGAACAATTACTAATTAGACCTGTACAGCTGTCATCAATTAATTATAGAGTGACTTATTTTGGAGATAGGTAGAATACATTCATTTTAAGTAGCAAATATTTATGAATTCATAGTCTCACTAAATGGAAATATTATCAAACCATATATTTAATATTCATTCACTATTCTTCCAATCAAAATGCAAAAGCAATGCAAAAATTCTGAAAATCAGTTGCACTACATATAAGGTTTCTATACCTGCTAGTTAAAAATCAAAATTACTCTTTTGTATGTGCTAAATAACTTAAGTTTCTTTCTACTTTCAGCCATTTTTTAAAATTTTGCCATGTCTCATCTTCATCATCTGAGAAACATGGTGTTACTGCCATAAATTGAAAAATCAACAAATTAATTTAATATTTTTAGAGGAGAGATATGTAGAGGAGAGATGTGTTATTTAAGCATTTATTTTTTCGGTACTGGGGACTGGACACAAGACCTCATACATGCTAAATAAGGGCTCTATCATTTGTTACGTCTGACCACTGTTCACTACTGGTTTCTCATTATGCTCTTTATCCTGTCCGCATTTGAACCACAGGATCTGGTTGACATCTTCTTTAGGGAAAAAAGAAAGCTAGTGACAACAGAGACCTTTTGGGCCTCATCACCAAGACTTCCTCTGATATGTGCTAAATATACATAGGGTATAGCACTAAATGCCTTAAGAAGAGTTCTTATTAAGCAAGTTGATGACCATCCAAAAGAGCTACATTCTCATTTACTTTGTAATGAAGATGCTGCTGCGGAGTGTATAAATGCCTTCATTCTGGCATGATATGTGCTATAAAAATGAAATATTGCAAAAATAATTGTTATTTAAAATAGTGAAGTATAAACACAAGACATAAAACTCAGTGGAAGCAATAATATAAGAGTTGCTGGACCAAATCAAATTAATAGTCCATCTAATTTCATTCTTGTTTTCTGTACTGACCAATACTTGATGCACTGAAAATTAAACAAAATTTATGCACCTCCTCTCTTGTACCTTGTTACTTCTGGGAAGCAAATCCTTCCTGGCCCTTGCAGGTGATTAACTTATACCCTGAAGCATGAGATTTTATTATCTTTAAATCACAATCTTGGCGCAGAGCTTCAAATTTTATGTTAACAGTCATAAAATGATCCATCCCATTGCAAATTTGCACTTTCTATTTGTATCAATAGCTCTCCACAGCGTGAATTCTGTGAGTTTATCTCATTCTGCAAGAAGACAACATTTCTTTGTTTCTAATTTTCTCTCCTTTAATTGAAACCAGGCTTTGAGTTTCTTTGTTATTGATGACAGCACCAGAGAAGTTAATTTACTTAAATACTATCCCATTCTATATGTTTTTAAAGAAGGGTTTTCACAGTCCTTTCTAAGCTTTGACACCCTCCTTTTTAAGCTAGAGAGGAAATCTCACTGGATGCAGCAGTAGTAAGCATCTGTTTTCTCAGTAAAGCTACAGTGAAGTGGGCAGAGACAAGAGAATCCCAGAAGCTCCCAGGCCTGGAGAGCTTAGTGTACCCAGGAGTGAGCAAGGCATCTTGTTTCTAACATGGGTGGGGACCCACACTGAGATTATCCCTTATAACATGGCTCAGTGTGGCATGCACTCCCTCACACAACCATGCACACATACAAGCACAGACAAATACCAGACACACACACATATACACACACACTCAGATGCTTAGTGTGGCATGCACTCCCTCACAAACCATGCACACATACAAGCACAGACAAATACCACACACACACACACACACACACACACATACACACACACACACTCACATGCTCAGTGTGGCATGCACTCCCTCACACAACCATGCACGCATACAAGCACAGACAAATACCATACACACACACATACACACACACTTACATGCTCAGTGTGGCATGCACTCCATCACACAACCATACACACTCACTCACATGCTCAGTGTGGCATGTACTCCCTCACACAACCATGCACACATACAAGTACAGACAAATACCAGACACACACACACATACACACACACTCACATGCTCAGTGTGGCATGTACTCCCTCACACAACCATGTACACATACATGTACAGACAAATACCAGACACGCACACACACACACACACACACACACACACACACACACTACTCAGTTTTATAACTTGACACAAGCTAGAATCATTGTAAAAGAGGGAGCCTTACAGTTGAGAAAATGCCTCTATAAGACAGGGCTCTAGGAAAACATGTAGAACATTTTCTAGGCGATTCGTGGGGAAGAGTCCAGTATACTATGAGTGGTGCCATCCCTAGGCTGGTGGTCTGAACAAGCCATGTGGAGCAGGCCCATGAGCAGAACTCTTCTCTGGCCTCTTTGTCAGCTCCTGCCTCCAGGAGTCTGACTATATACATAAGCCAAATAAACCTTTATCTCTCCAAATTGCATTTGGTCATGGTGTTTCATCACAGAGATAGAGTCTCTAATACCGATTTTTATAAAAAAAAAAAAAAAAAAAAAAAAAAGGAATGTCGCACATATGATGGGTGGCCTCAAGCAATGAAATGTCTACTTTTACTTATCAGCACACAGGCTCCCAGATGCTTTTTCCAGAGCTGGTAACTGAGCTGCCTTCTAATCCAGGACTGTTGCTGTCACAGGGGATATTTGGGAACTTCTCTGCTAGGATTCTCTTCAGAGTCTGGGGGGACACTATTTTACATATCCTCACACAGCTCTTTTGTCTTTTGATGGTGAATTCAATTTTTGGAACTAGCTGAAAGTGAATTGAAGCCAAAGCTGTGGGTTCTATCTTGGTGATGTTTGGAGAAAAGAATGAGGTGTGAAAATAATGTAGCAAGATTGATTTTCTAGAGAGCTTCATAAACTTTTCCTGACTGCAGTTCCACACAGGAGTTTAAAAAAAAATCTCTTGAACTCTGGGAGCAATAAAAAAATGAGTTTCTGGCCTCCCAAGGTGACTTCTTTGAATGCAACACTCATTTGGGGAATATAAATCTTGGTCTATGTGGTGAAATGAATTCACTTGCATTGCCTTAAAGTTCAGTATTGCTTTCAACATAATGATTTAGACTCATGTCTAGGAATTTCTTAGTCTATGGAAAAACTATATTTCCTTAAGCTGTATTTAATAGCCCAATTCAATATGACCTTCCACAGTTAACAAAGCCGCCTAAGCTAGAAAAAGACCACTCTGCAAGGTATTCTCAGGATCCAAGATGCCTACTTCAATGAAGAAGCCCACTTAGACACATATTTTGTTTGTTTGTAACATTTTTATCTTTGTAATGGGATGGAGCTACAGAGAAAAAGTTCAAATATTTTTTAAAATTAAATTTAAATAATCAAATTAAAATTTAGAGTATCTTTATAAAAAGGTAGCTTTGCAACCAAATTTGAAACTATGATTCAGCTAACTTTTCAACCATTTACTCCTATGGAAACTTACCATCTTAGCCCAGCAGCTTATTTTTAAATTAAAAAAATATTTTATTGTGGTAAGAACATAACATCTATCCTTTTTGCACATTACTGCCCATAAAGCAGGACTTATTCATCTTGCTAACTGGAACTGTACACCTGTGGACTAGTAATTCCTCTCTCACCCTTGACAACTAGCAATCATTATTTTTCTGTTACTTTTTAAGCCGATGACCATAACTATTTTAGGTACTACTTGTGGAACCATCCTGGACTTGGTCCTTATGTCACCAACTTACTTCACTCAGTATAGTGTCTTCAGCTATAACATTAAGTTATATAGTTTTCCTTATTTTCTTCTGGAATGTTTATTTAAAATGTGGTGTGACCTTCTCTGCTTAATGCTGGACTGAGCTAAGCATTAGAATGTCTAAGTAGCTGCCCGAGGAAGATAGCAGACAGGAAGTGGTTAAGTTGGAATTGAAACTCATGTGCTTTTGCTAATAGTGACTACCAACTTTTCTGCCCCATCCCCCCTCGGAATTTTTCCAGATTGGCGTGAAGGTCTCTAAAATGGGTTCTTAAATGCCATATAGAAACACAGATGAATATACTGCCAAACCCTCTCTAGCCACTTTATTACAACTTTTACTTCTGTATTAAAAAAAGTTTCAAGAAAAAGAGATTGCTATATCTAACACTTTTTAGACTTTGATAATCACCCCTGATCTGGTACTTTTCTTTTAAAATGCTTCCTCATTCATTCTATAGTCAAAGCAAATGCCATGTGTAGCACTCTGCCCAGTACCCTGTGTGGGCTTAAGCTCCTCAGGTCTTTGTGCTTCAAGTATATAAATTTAAGACCTTTTTTATTTTTTTAACCTCAGGCCTTCCAGTATTTTTCCTTTTTAACTTCTTTTAAATAACTGTGCTTACATCAGTAATTGTGGGACTTTCCCAGTACTGCTTGCACACAGAAGAACTCAAGTTGAAGCCCCCAGCAATTCTGTCATGCCTGGGCAGTAGGAAGAGGCTGGCAATTATGATTCCCTCACTGCCCTGCATGACTAGTCAGAACACCACCTACTCAGAGTCTGTGATGCTGGGTGGGGATCCCAGCATTGTACAGGTCTCCATTCCTCAGCCTGCCCGTGGGTCATGGTGTTAGGACAGGACAAGCCTTCCAGATGTCAGACCTGTTTGAGACAAGGCAGCTTCACTCTTAATAATAGATAAGAGCTGGCACAGAATTTCCTTAAGAAAAATGGAGGAGAGAAAGGCCTAGGAGCTCTAGAGGAAGGCAATGAGAGTCCTCAATGTCAATACCACCTTGTCCTCAAGGTAGGCAAGATATTTGATTTCTGCTTGGGAGCAAGACTCAGCCCTACAGAGTGAGGTGGTTCTGATTTCAACAGGATTCTATAGGAAAATGCCAAATATGAGAAATGGGTCATGTGGGGCTACTCAGCAGCAGGAGGCCATTTCTACTCATGCATCCTGGGGAGAAAGTTTCACAGATGTATCACGACTGTCATTTTGAAGCACAGAGGTGAGAATCATCATTTATTATCCTTGTGATTTTTTTCTTTCAGGAAGATTTCAATTTTACTCAGGCCTGGGATCATATTAAGGAACATATGTAATACATTCCATGTCATACAAGTAACCTGAACACTAAGAATTACCATTGCCACAACTCAGACTCACTGGTATTTCTATTTTTGATTATGTTCTGTTAGAAGCAGCTAATTTTAGAGAATATCTTCAAGTCTTCTGAGTATCAAGAAACATTCCAAAGGGACCTGCCAATCTGTTTGTCTTTCTGCTCCTTCCAGTGAGCCTGACATGGAGCAGCATTCTACAGGCCTGGGCTGGTACACAGTTTGGCCTGGAGTGGAAACAGTATGCTGTAGACTTAGTTATGGGCACATGTGAGAAAGATCTATAAGCTCAGGATGCATAAGAAATGAATGCACAGAACAGAAAACAAGCCGGCTAGGTGTGGACTTTTGGAATTGAGACAAGAAGAAGAGGCTCTCTCTCTCTCTCTCTCTCTCTCTCTCTCTCTCTCTCTCTCTCTCTCACACACACACACACACACACACACAGAGAGAGAGAGAGAGAGAGAGAGAGAGAGAGAGAGAGAGAGAGAGAGAGAAAGAGTGTGTGTGGGAGACAGAGAGACAGAGACACACACACACAGAGAATATGCTATGCCTTCAGAACAGTGGGGAAGTAGAGGGTGCAGGAGGAGAGTGGTGTGTTTAGGCCCCTGAGTAACACAGTCCTGAGAAAGACAAGGACCAAACAGTAGCAATGCTGTCTTGACACTGGTTATCCCCTTGCTGTTTTCCCGTCCACTGGAATACTGGTGATTAAGCCTCCAAGGAATAAAGCATGTGGATTATGGCAATACTTTCTCATAAAGGGAGCTTTTAAATCTCAGCTCCTTACCAATGCCATTCAGTTACCTCCCTTGGCACCAAGAATAAATCCCACCTCCTTTCCAGGCCTTGTGGTGGCCTTCCATGACTAAAACATGTCTTTTATAGGAAGGGTCCACGTTGCTTGTTGTCTGCTGCCTGTCATAGGGCTACATCACATGTTCAGGAAAATTTGCCAACATGACCAACATAAACAATGATGAAAAAGAATGGAGCCTGGATGGACACAGTAGATCTTTAGAATTATAATTATGTTTGTTGCTTTAAATTTATAATATGGTGCAAGACTGTAATGTGTTATTTCCTCTTGAGTAGTCCTTCTTAGCTTGCCAGATTTTTATACATGGTGCCATGTGCTCTGAGAGGTAGGCTATGAATTTTCTGTACTTGTGGAGAAGGTTATGTAGCAAACACTTGCCCACAGGCAGCATTTCAGACCTCATGGGTCGCCTCTCTGACCCATGGAGACCGATTGAAACTTTCCTTCAATTTGTAGACACATCATAGCGAACCATATACAAAGAGAGATTCAAAAGCTCCAGCAAAATTTCCACTGCTAAAGAGAAAAAAATAAAATAAAATCTCAGAGTAAGCGGTAAAAATGTGCTTGGTTTTCTTAAATGTGGAAATGGCAATTTGCAGCATTTCATACAAATTGCCATGTTCTCAGGCTTGCAGCTTGGAGACTGAACGAAAGCTGCAGCTAAGTGCAAATCGGGTGATGCATGCTTTGGAAGAGGCTTAGTCAGTGCTGTGGCACCATTGTAACAGTCTGCATGTCATTAGCCAGAGGGCTTTGTATTAGGACGGACATGTCTCTTGTTGATTTGCTTTCAAGGAAAATCACTCTGGCTAAATTCTTTTATATTTGGAGCATATGAATTTGCTAACACCAGTGTTGCTAAAGGTGAGATGGGTCTTATATGTGATGGGGGTCTACCTTCAAATTTTGAGTGTTCTCTGAATTCTGCTGAAACGTGAGTTAATTGAGTATGCAAATAAGTTTAAAAGGAGTTAGATAAATTAGAAAGTGGAGATCTGGAACAATACAGAGAGAAAGAAAATTGAATTTATAAACATAGACAGCAAGTTTCCTGCTACACCATGGCTTTGATGTGCAGCAAAGGCTGGAGTAGAGCAATACTGTGCTGACATTCTGAAGTGGCTGTTCTTTGCCTTCTCTGTGCATCATTCTGTTCAGCATGTGTTTTTGTTAATAAAATCCTAATGTGTAGACTTTTTAAAGTTTTGCTGGAACAGAAATGGATATTTGTTGTTGAAAAAAAACAGAAAGCATTTTTCATGGACAAATGCAATCAAGTCCAGAGCCTATGGCCACAATGCACAGAATGCTAGCAATCTAAATTTGACAAGTGGCTGTGTGAAGCCCTTCTAGACATAGCTCTGGTGCTCTGCAGTCACCTTCCTGAGAACTCTATGAAGGTAGATGTGTTTTTAGTAACATGAAACCAAACGGATTCAGCTCTCCAGTACGTGTAATAAGCAAAAACTAACATGGAAGTTATTCTGAAGCAGAAATTATTTTTCAGTATACTCATTTAAAAACAAAATGATGAGACTTTGTGTCCTGGTGCTGATATAATGAGGCTAGACACTGAAGTGGGAGACATCTTTTCAGGAGAGGTTCATACAGTGGAAGAAAGATACTGGCTAGACTAGGGGCAGCTCCTAATTAATAATGTGTTGTGTTTAACTGTAAACCCAACAATCCACAGGTAGAAGAAATGCCAGATACAACTCTGGTCTTACAAGGATGGACATGTTTCCACAACACACAGGTTTGTTTAGGATTTACTTTTTTTCTAATAAAGAAAATGGTATAGAAATGCTAACATAATCATTTATGCTTTTAAATGCCTATTAGAGTCTGCATGGAGATGGCCACAGTATCAGTGTCATATAATCACATGTTACCTTGGATACCAGGCTGGCTCTGTATGCTGCTAGTTGCTTCAGGTACTCCTTCTTTGCAGCCTCGGTTTTCTTCTTATAGACCTGTGACAGCAACAGAAAATCTTAAATTAGACAGTTTATCTGCTTTTGTTTCGAGGGACAGACAATACAGAATGGTAATTGTATGCACAGACAGATAATTTTATAATAATATATCATTCCCAAAGAGTGTGTTTTATTCCTGAAATAGATTTGAAAGAAGAAAAATAGGCTATATAAGAAAAGAATCAACAATTGTAAAGTTTTGCATTTTTCAGAATGTGTATGAAAGGATCCCTGAGCCTGGAATAAAAGGCAGCATTGATGAACACTTCCTAAGGAGCCTCACCCAGGAATAAGACATTCATATTTATACAGCAGGCAGCAATTCAACAGCATAGTAATTTTAATGTTTGTGCTTCATGCCAAACACAAAACTGAAATGGAATTCAAGGGTGATGCATCGTATTCAGTATGGAAATCAATGGATAAGTATCGGCAGTTGTGAGTTCATCAGAATTTTAAGTGCCTTTAAGTTATATTTCCGACGTTTTGCAAGTCAGGAGCGGCAGGTAAAAGTTACAATGAGACTGGAATGGGATGGTGAGTGGCTAGGGACACAAGCTGCCACATTGTGTGACATGAACATCACAAACTTTCCTACAGAAACATAGATGACAGCTGGGGACCTCATGAAAGTCATCTGTAATGAACAGACACAGAAGCTTAACTAAAGTAAAAGCAGTGGAATCTGAGCCCCCAAAAGTGACCAGCTCCTGTAAGACAGAAGTCACTGTGCTTTACTTAAACAGAGGACACGCTGGGGTACCAAGGGGTTCATCTACTTCCCAAGGTAGAGTTTCCAAGGTTCCAAAGTTCTTCAATCTTTTAAAAATCAGCCCAAATGATTAAAACAGAAATGCATTTTCCCCTCATGTGGCTGTAAACCAGACTCAGGTTAATATTGAGAAAGGGTTTGGGCAGTTAGATAAGGATTGTGTCTAAGGCCAAGTGGCCAGCAGTAGAGGGCATCCTTTACTTTCTAGACACAAAGGTTTGCTGTGCCCAGACTTTGTTATTCAAGATGTGAGAAATATTATTTACTCATGAATATATTAACTATAGCAGAACATGTTGCCCAGGTAAACAAATAACGACACTTGCATCCAGATTGTAATAGTATAAAATGAATGTTAATACTCTCCTTTAGGGAAGCCTGTGGCTTTGACTTTACATCTACAGTTTTATAAAGTAAAACTAATTAAAATCAATATTATCATTGCACTGATTAATGTATTTACTAAAGAAGAAATCAAAAGAAAAAATTAGAAATCTATTTAGGGGATTTCTTATTGTTTGAAATAAAAAGGTTAATATAGCTTTTGATTGAAGCATAGGAGTGTCATAGATTTATAGGACTATTAAAGAATTGAGATCCAGACTCTAATGTGGAAATTCTCATGTGAATACAAATGACTGCTAAAGCATTTGAACATTATGACCCTACTTGGTCCAGTCCCATTTAGAAAGAGTGTTTATGAACATTATTGATTTCTTTCTGTCTTTTTTTTTCCTGTGAGAGAGATTTCTCCTATTAGTTTTTCCTTAAGCCCATTTCTTCATGACATAATTTGTAAATAATGGCTTTAAGCACACTCTTTACTTTTATTACATTAAAGTGATTCTGAGGGGCTAGAGTGATAGCTCAGTGGTAAGAGTCCCTGCTAACAAGTATGAGGACTTGCTTTTGAATCACCAAGATCCATGTAAATCTCTCAGCATGGCTGTGCATGCCTGTGACTCCAGTATCGTGGGCTAGAGATGGAGATTCTGAGAGAGGAGCTTGCTGGCCAGCCAGCCTAGCACAAATGGCAAGCTTTCCTGTTCAGAAAAATGCTTCCTTGTCTCAAAGATATAAGGCAGGATCAGAGGAGGAAGAGAACCAGAGTTCTTTTCTAATTTCTGCATGCATGCATAGGGGCATATGTGTCCATACACTCATGTTCATGCATTTATGCATCACACACAGACACACACACACACTAGTTTTGAGATGTATTTTCTTCTATATACAGAAACATCTTAGAAATTTTTGAAAATATTTAGTAAACAAATCTTTGGTACTTCTAAGTATCCTAGGTAATTATATCATGATTTTAATTAATATGCTCTACTGTGCATCCCACTAGCTAACTAGTGTTCATTTAGCTTTTAAAGAGAATTATAATATATGTTAAATAATACTTGCCAAAAAGTATTGTTTCCTAAGTTGCAAAAGTAATATAGCATGATTCTGGCATTTCCTATTTTTTTTTTTTCATTTGATTTCTATTGGAACCACAACAGTGCAAACACATGGTTACCCTTTGTGGAGCTGCTGGCAGCTAACATCACACAAAGCGTTAACATTCCTGCAATGTGCTGATTAACAACTTGGACAAAGAGGCGTGTAACTCCCCCACTTCAGTCTGAACATACTGCATGGTTCCGCCCAGGATCGATGCTGTTATGGGATACCTGACTAGTGTTCAGAGATCTCCATTTCACAAATGACTCCCCATTGGCTATTGATGATCAGCTATGTTGGGATCCTTGTGTTAGTACCTAAACACCACTTTAGGGAATTGTAAACTCATCACTTCACATTATGTGGATTGATAGGTCCACATGCTCCCAAATAGCTGCAGATGTTCAGAGGGAGAATTCAAAGGGGGGTCATTTCAGGAGGTATACTTTTATAATTGGGTTTAAAGGAGGGTAGCCCAGATCAGAGTGAAAGTCTGAGATTGTCTACCCAGTAATAATTAGACCCTCCACCTTTGAGAACTGCCTAATAGTCCCAATAGTACAGGCTGTGTATGCCTCTCTGAGTGATGCTGCTCTCTAAAATTGGGTAGGGTGCTGTTTGAATCCTATACTAAAGGAAATGCCAAAAACCTCCAACTGGAGAGAATGATATTTATATATGAGAATTCCACATGTAAAGGAAGTAGGGAAAATTTTTACTTTAGAACAGAAATTTCAAGATAAGTGGTAAAACGTTCCTAAAAGATGTTTTGAAACTTTTAGTTACGGATGGAGAAAGCCCTTCATTTGCAGAAACCAAAGGGATTGTGGGATTGCATTTAGCAGTGAGCAATCACCTCAGTGATCAAGTGCATAGTCCTGACCTGTGTGGATGGATCTGATTTATGTCAAAGTTAAGTTTAGGAAAGACATAGTTTCTCCCAAGAAAGACAAATATTTTAAAGGTATGTGAATCAGACAGTAAATATTAGTGTTTTGCTGAGTTACAAAATGGCTTCCAAATGGGCCACAGCTGTTTGAAATAAAGTCTAAAGAGGGCCAGAAGTGGATTTAAAAATCATAATACATCATTTATCATTTCCTCAACTCATCTAAACACTTTTGAATTCACCCTGCCTTAACATAGTTATATGGTGTGGTTTGTTATTTCAAGAAAGCCACCATTTCCTCTCTGAGGTTTGCATCTCATTGGTTAAACTAAAACATATATAACAACTAAGCTAAAACACACATAGATAGACATCAGATTGCAGTTGGGGAGGACCCAGATCCTGTTCATATGCTCCTGTGATTCACTGAATGCTCTAAATACCATGGAGTACGTATGTTTTTATAGTCTGATAATCCCTAATTAAAATCAGCAGTTCAATGTCAATGAATATGACACACTTAAACAAAAGAAAATCTTAGGCAATCTGTCAGTTCACTCTCACATACTTCTACAAACAATCCACCCAGCTAATGGAGAAAAGCAAAATCCTGTAAATACTGGCTAATTCCCTCTTCCTTCCTTTTTCTGGCTCAGGTTCATAATCTTTAGTCACTTTCCTTCAGTAGTTGTTACAGTCATAAGAAGAAAAGGTGCAAAATCCTACTTTGAATTCTATTCAAACCCCATCTAAAAACTGACAAGGTGTTTTACTTTCTGGATAAGTGAAATTGTCTTATTTCACCACCATTTCTTATTTATAGAAAATGCTTAGCAACAGAATCACATACGGATAAGAATAACTACATCACAATGCCAGAAACACATCTTTAGAAGCTTCAGGTACATATCCTACTTCAGGGTTGCTTAGGTCAGTCGAGAAAATGCATTAGTATTTTATACACACCTTGGTCCTCAGACGTAGTTACCTATCCACCTTGTCTAACTTGCTTACATTTTCTTAAGGATACCCTAACTGCAAAAACTTAAGGTCATGTTTGGAGGATTGAAAATGCTGCAGGATATGACAACAATCGTGTTATTGATTTCTTCAGAAGATGGGTTGATATAACTGAAGGGCCATGTTGGTGCCACCTGTTCCTGGCTTGTAGGGACCAGAAACAGGCAGCATGGCTTTAGAGATAGCTATAAAACATATTTGCTGATGGAGTAAATGAAGATGACTAGCTGAGTATCATGTTGTTCAATTACTCTTATCCAACAGACTGACGCCTATGTGCCTAATGTATCATGAAGCATAAAGGGCACAGATCAGAACAGCATTTAAATTATGCTTTGGTTACATGTTTCTTGTTGTTGTTGTCATCAGGCAATTTGTTTTATACATCATTATTAGTTCCTCCAACAAGAATGGTGCCTTGGTACTATTTTACAGAACAGAAAACACACACACACACATACAGACACATACATGCACACACACATACACACATATACACAAACACAGATACACATACACAAAACATATCACACATACACACATACATACATAAACGTACACATACACACACATATATACACATACATATACATACATGCACACACATACACACATATACACAAACACAACACATACCACACATACACACATACATACATAGACACACACATACACACATACATGCACACACAGACACACAAACACATACATACACATATACACACACATAAACACACAGACACACACATACAAAGACACATACATACACAGACACACACATACATGCACACACACATACACAGACACACATATACACATACATATACACACATCCACACATATACACAGACACACACATACATGCACACACACATATGTAAGAATTAGGTAATCAAGTAATCTGATGTCAGAGCCATTTGTATTTGCTCACTTGTCCTCCCTAGCTGTGAAGATAATCTCAGAGGCCTCTAGAAATTAGAAAATACAAGGGTCTGATCTCTTTCTCAGGGCAGAAGCCCAGCATTCACAACAGTAACTGATACATGATAGGTGCACAGGAAGCACAGTCAGACATCACCAAATGATAGGGCAGAACTCTGAGAAATGTGCTGGCAAGTGATACTGGTACAGTGTTGACATAGCAGGGTGTGCTTATATTTAATAAGATAGCTGCAATGTCATTACCCAAGACCACTGGTTTCCACTCAGCCTATCTTGACAGAGTAGTATGCATCCCATGACACTGTTTATTGGATAAAAACCCATGAGTCAGCATTAGTGTGGTTGGTAAGGATAAATTACTAAATTGTATCTTCTAAATTAAAACATACACTAGTGGAAACAGGGAAGTTGAAAGACAGATATGTAACCTATCCCAAACATATGTATAGATGATAAGTTATAACAGATTTGAATGGAATGAATATCATATTGGAGTTATTTCTTCACAAAAATTATGTAAACTTTCAAATGAATTATTAGCTCAAACTGTGTATAGTTTATAAATATTTACATACCTATATTACACATGTTTATGTCCATGGTGCTGTGAAACATTCTCATTAATGTATCAGCATGTATGTGTCTATAAAATACTTGGCTTTAGAAGTAAAATATGCTTAACATTTCAAGTTATAATTTAATTGCTCACTTGCAAATTTTTATGAATATAAATTTTGCTTACATGCTGTGGTCTTTATTATTATTTTGCTAAATAAAAATTTCTTTACATATTATTTGAATATCATAAGGTTTTCAAAACTCAAAAACATTTTTATGTTTTATTATTTCTTTCTGAGATTATTATACATTGTAAAATGTATTTTTATCATATGTACCCCTCCATATCTCTTCCAGCTCCTCCTGTGTCCTGACATCTCTGTCAAATTCATTCCTCTTTCTCTACGAATGTGTGTGTGTATGTGTGTGTGTGTATGGGCAGTAAGTGCTAGCCTGTGTATTTGGGTATAGAGCTGAGGCTTCTGAATGAACAATTGTTTTACCTATGCTTTATGCTTCATATTTTACAAAGTGGGAAAGCCAACATGTTAAATTGCTAAGATAAACTTATACAAGTGCCCTTGCTATAGTGTGGCAGAGTTTGTGTTAGCCTTAAGTATGGTTGACATAAAATCCAAATTTTGTCCTGAGTTAAGGGGCAAAACCACAGCAGCTTTGATGGAGTGGGTGTCTGAGCACCAATGAGGAGTAAATGATTTGATTCCACGGGCTCCGAGGATTTGTCAGCTGCTTCCTAAGTATGATTCTGCCTCTTCATATCCCTGCTGCTTCTAATTTAGCAGGACAGGCTCATAATTGAAGCAAATTAACTATTTACACTTGGCCCTTCTACCAGGGAAGAAGACGCAGCAGCAGGAAGAAGGAGGAGGAAATTACATTCTTCCCACTTCTGTCAGACCTGCCCTTATATAAACACATTAACAGTAATTTCATGAGGCGTCAAACATAGGAATAAATACTGAGAGATAAAATAATGAGGTACTGCTATTGAGCTGAGCTGCTGGGGCTAATATCCTTGGATATGAATTATGCATCCCGAAAGAAGGCATATGCTACAGTGTTCAAACGCGCTCCCTGCAAGTGATGTCTGCTCATTAGGCTCTGCATCTTGAGGTAAACCCACTCTCTTCTTCCACGACAGGGCTAGCGCTTACAAAAATACACACTCCAGGCACCGTGGACTGCGGTTTCTTCTGGATACACCAAATCTGAGTAGGCTTTCCACTCCTTTTTTAGCACAACAGCATGTTTATTTAGCTCTTGGCTGCAGCTTTAAAGCCATTTAACGTAATGTAAACAAGAACATTTTGTTTGTAATTTGCTAAATGTCTTACAGCCTGACTGTGTCTCCAATTAGGAACTTAAGGTTCATTTAGTAATTTACATCTGGTTCTGATTTAGGTGACTTTTCATGACTCAAAGGGACTTAAGAACCCTTTCCAGCACTCTGGGCCAACCTGTTCTGTTTTAATCTGTCCAGCTCTTTCATTTTATAGACTTTGAATTGTTTTATATTGTCATCATGAACTCAGGTCCTACACAAAGATCCAAGATCAGATTCTGATCAGTATCAGAGCATAGAATGATATATATAAATATATATGTATATTTATATATATCATATATATATATGAAAGATGCCAAGGGTTGCTGATACTCTGAGGAGCCAGGATGCAGGAGGATGATATTGTTTACTTATTTTTCTTCCTCTGCAGGTTCCAGTCAGGGCAAGATAAGTAGCAAAACTCGGCATCACAATACTTGTGTCATCTTCTCTTTCTCCATCTGGTGCCTTTAAAACAACTTGATATGCTTCTAAAATGGGTTCTTCATTGTTTTACGAGTCATTAACATTTAAAACCCCCAGTTGGAATCCCAGCACAATTTTCTCTGTATTTCAGTTCAGCATTGTCTTCCCAAGTACTCAAATAGGGCCATCTCTGAGCTGAGGAGTGTCTGCGGTGTCTTTGGAGGAAAAGATTAATGAAGGAGGTCTTTTCTGTTCCTTGATAAGTCTTATGGATTTTTTTGCATCCTTTTCATTTCTCCTCTTTGAAAGAGTATTTGTGGAGCCAAAGAATGTACAGTTTCTTACTCACCATGCATTCTAAACAGTGGTCTATTAGGCATGTTCCTACTGGTCGACAGAAAACTAATTATAATCTTATTAATAATGTTTTCTCCTAAATACTGTAATTTTCCAAGTCCCCAATAAGTCACTGATGACTCTGTCCATTTCCCCAGTTTGTGTTTATATTTGTAGCTGCTCACAGTTGTGGGCTATTATGACAACAGGGTTTTCAAGCTACTACAGCACATGAAATCTCCACCTCCTACTCAAACCATCTAAATAATGCAAAGCCATCCTGTGGGCTTGTCTACACTAATTTAGGAGTCTTTCTTTAAAAATATAGAACAGTAAATAGGCTCCCCAAATCTGAATATTAGATGAGAGCTAAGTACAGCTACTTTAAGTCTGAAGTTGATATTACAGTGTGTTGGTGTGATGAGTCAACATAAAGGGAATGGACGGGTGGTAATGCAGCAGATATAACATCTTGGGATAATTTGACATTTTTTTGGATCTCCAGAGCACCTTTGAGGCAGGCATGTTTGTCTCACTGGTATCTCCTGCAAACAGTCAGTGATAGTCTGCCACAGTGCAGTGGAACGGTAACTAGAGCAAAGGATGCCAAATGCTCTCAATTCAGGGATGGACCTGGGCCCTATGTGTGTTGTAGGTAGTGTTGTAACCCTGATTTTGAGAGTAATGCACAGTCTTTGTCTTACTAAACAAGAACATCTTTAGATGGAAAGGACCAGCATTCCTGGACTCCTGCTATATCAACAGGAAACATCAGGCACAGCCACAAACTATCTCTAGGTTACTTGAATTGCTTACAACTCCTTGTTTGGGTAACTCTCAAAAAAGTCCTCAAATTTTAAAACACATCTTTCAAGAAACATAAGATAGAAATATTTCCTTAGACAATCTTGGCATAAATCTGTTTTAGTCAGTAGATTTTGATTCTGAGATATGAATCATGGTGTCCAACTATTATATAAGTCTGTTCTTTATTTACTAAATGCATTTTCCTTCTAACATTCTTCTGTAAACTTCAACTACCTTCTTTAGCAAGAACACAGGGCTCATTTTGAAGTTCTTATTAAGTTAGAAGTAAAAAGCAAAAGAGAAGGAAAAATGTCTTGACATTATAGATGTTTGATTAAGAAGTCATAATTATTACATAGTAAATGTAATCATATCTACTCTAAACCTAGAGTAGGGGAATGAGAGCAATGTCCCATTTTAAGATGAGATAATAGTCATTCTAATCTCTCTCTTTTCACTTTCCTGTGCATATATATATATATATATATGTATAATATTCTCATATGCATATATATGTAATCTCACTCTCTGCACAGACATATATATAATTAATCTTATACATCTAGGCAAAAGAATGTTGAACGATACTTTAATATTCTCCTCTTGTTATATTAAAAATACAAATCACCACTGTAATAGAATTAGTGGATAACACTTGGTTCTTTACACTTGCTGTCTTTTGGAATTACCTGGTTTTGACTGTATGAACATCATTTTTTTCTCCACAAGAAATAAGAGTACAAAGAGTTATTTTTATATCAGAAATGCAAAGGATAGCTCCTGGGCTGTGAAAAGTCGTTATAACTCTCTCTTGAAAACCCTAGGTTTGAACTAGGAAAGTCTTAGGACAACTGTGGCCACAGAAACAGGAAGAAAGGAGGCTAAATGTTAGCCCGAGGATGGGATAATTTGAAAGCAGAAAGAAAGGTAGAGCAAACTGGAGCCATGTATACCTTCTGGTGAATAAGAGATACTGTGCACAGTCCCTGGGGAGAAAGCACTTTCTATAACTTCCTCCAGGAAATTTAACCTCAGAATGAAGAGGACAAGGGTTGGTATTCAGAGCATTCCCAAGATTACATGGAGAAGGAGGATTAGCAGAACTGCAGACTAGGTGAGCATGGGTGTGCCATTATTCAGACAATAGGTACAAGGGTTGGTATCTTTCATCATGTATACTTCAACCTCCATTCAGCAATTCTCTACTAACTGGAAGGAAGACATATTTAGGGTTCCATCCTCAATTGGAAACCTCATTTGAGATCTGGGAGTATTGAAGATAATAGATCTGAGCTAGGGACCAGCTAGAAACCCACTCCAAAATCATGAAGCAATCACAATAGGTTTCAGTTAGAATTATACAATATGTTACCTGCTCTAGCAATAGTCACCTGAATACATCGATCAAATACACAGAGTTCTCACAGTAAGTTTCTCACCGTTAAAGGTGGCTCTTTGCACCCCATGTAGGTAGGGAAGATCTTGTTGGCATTCCCTTGGCCTGGCAATCGAAGACAAGATAACTGGCTAACATAGTTAAAGGTGTGGGGAATGGGAAGATAAGTTGTTTCTTGGCATCTGGTTATATTACTGCTGCTCAGAGTTTGTCAAGATGAGAACTGTAAGTTAAATGGCAAATAGCCACATAGTAGCTACATTCCCGATACATAAGCATTGAGGGATCAGCATCATAATGGAGACCTATTTGTATTCCTTAGTGCCTATTTAATGTTTTGGCAACAATTTTACATTTCAACAATGGCCATTTAGTCTCTTGTTCAGACACAGGATTGGCATTGCTTCTTCATGTGGATGAGCTTCTTCATGTGAGCTCCATCTATTTTCTGAAACTTTATTCCTTGCCCTCTTGGCACTGCTGGTATATCTCAGACTTCCTTCCCTAAACATGGTCACACCATGTCCATCCATAAGAGAAATAAGGGAAATCAGCCATCTGGTCGGACACATGGGCTAAGTATGTGTGAGGAGTTGAATAACATATCCTGGTTGGTCTTTAGGGAAGGCCAAAGATAGAAGCTCTTGAGGTTCATTTTGAAAAGAGCAAAAAAGAGTTTGATGACAATATTGTAAATAGTGAATGCTGAAGAGAGGCACAGATAGTTTCAAAGGGGAACTTTTCATCTCTTATGCTCACACTGGCAATTATAAGAAGTGATGCAATTCTGACTGGGTATGTGGAAGTCCTTACAAAAGTAGCTACGCTGTATAAACTTTGAAACAAGGGAACCACATGCTACTTATGGAAGCGTACAAATGAGCACAAGATAAAGGGCCCCTGTCCAAGCCTGGTTTAGGTAGCGACACTTTCTAAGTCATAGTGACGGTAGCTGGCCACTTTTCAGCTGCTCACTGAAGCTCTTTTGGAGGCCCAAGCATACTGTCTGCATCAATTTTATTCCATCCATTTCAAACCCTTCTTACCTGTTTCTGCTCTTCCCCGAGGCCATCCCACATTGAAGCCACAATCTTAGAGACTTCACCAAAAGTAGCATTTGGATTTTGGCCCTTGATGGCAGCCTGAGTATCACGAAAGAACAAAGCATAGGCAGACACAGGCTTCTGGGGTTCATTAGGATCCTTCTTCTTCTTTTTTTTGGGAGTTTTTGGTTTTTTTCCCATATCAGAGGCAGGCCGCTTCTCTCCACCATTGATCTGAAATAAAAATCAAGCCAGAGTTATGAAGGAACTTAGAAAATCGGTGGCTGAATCATATTGCTCTTCTTCTTTGACACAGACACAAAATGCCATCCAGACAACCCCCAGGCAGAGACATTTCTATAAGAACAGAGGGAATTGCTGGTGTCATTTTACACATAAATCTTCATATTTTGTTCTGGGGTAGATTTCAGTGGTAGAATGTTTTCCCAGATACTCAAGGTCTTGGGTTTGATTCTACTCCAACACACAACACACAAGAGAAAACTATAGACAAAAAGACAATTTCAGGTAGTCTCCTTATTCATCTATTTCCCAGTTTAGTTCACCTACCTCTAACATTTTTGCTACCTTTTGTAATTTTTGCTGTGTATGCCATGCATAGCTGAAGCATCCATGGATTCACATAACTCTGCCTCTCACCTTAATGTAGAAGTGCTAGGTTACAAACATGTGATAATACATCTGCCCTTACATGGGTTCTAAGGATTTGAACTCAGGCCCTCAGACTTCTCAGCACGCACTTTACTGCTGTTAAATGATTCTTCTTAACTCCACTCACCCTTCCTCTTCCTCTGTAGTTGTGACAACCACAACTTTCTCTTGGAGTAATCTTCTGTGGAGTTACGACTTAGCTTCATAATTTCAAGTTTAAACATTGGGTCAGCATGTCTAACAAAGTCTAATTTTCTTTATTTTTACTTAAATGGATATAGTTGGGGGTGGGAATTCAGCAATGCTTATGATTTAGAGAGTAAACAGGCTCTAGAATCTGGATCTGGGTCACTACTATCCAGTGGAACTTTTTGTAATGATGGCAAAATTTTATAATCTACAATGTCCTATTGGGTTTTCATTAGACACATGATGGTAATGAATGCTTGAATGACTGAGAAATTGTACGCTTTTCAAATTTAACTAGTGACAAGTACCCAATGGCTAATATATTGAAGACTTTATTCTCCAAATCAAGATTCCAGAAATTTTTAGAACTACTTAGATCAGCACTTTATTCCATTTAAAAATAGATTCAACCTTTTTTCCACTGATCTGAGACTGTTTAAATTGTTATTTTGACCCAATCAGAACAGCTACACTGAGTGTGCTTAAGGTACCAACATGTGAATAATATATCTATTGTCAAGTAAAGATGAAGTCATTCAATCCACCTCTGTAAAATGAGGATTCTGGTGAGAATTTTTTTAGCTCTAATTTTATATGACTTGATAGGAATATATAATGTTGTCACCTGTCAATACCCCTATTCCCAATTGCCTGTCCCACTAACCAAAATTCTATTTACAGAATCTCCCAGTTGTGAGCATTCTGACAGCTGACTTGACCCTTATCTTTTATGGCTCTTCTGTGCTTTTCCTACATGTGGATAATGTCTGACTTATTCATATGATATTCTTGGTGATGTATGTGTGTATGATAAACTCCACTGTGCACATTCTGTCAAAAGTCTTATGGATATATCAGAAGTTCACAAATCCCTTTAGTTATCACCTGTGCTGTCTTTCATAAAGTAATTTTCCCGAGCTTCTGTTTTTCTGCCATAAGTTAGTTACACATATATTTTATAATTTTAATGTACATACTTATATATTTTAAAACCTTAAAAGCATCTTCAAATATAAGTGATCAAACTTTAAGAATTAACTCATCAAGGAAATGCAAAACCATCATGTTTGTTTTTCATAACATAAAATTAGCTTAAAAGATTTAAGTTCAAATAAGAATTAGAAAAAAAAAAGCTTAGTGAATTCTTTGGCTTTGTTTTTATTTAAGAAAGAAAAGACCTAAGAATAATAATTATGATGACAATTAGCTATTGCCAATTGCCAATTACTGTAAGTGGGGCAGGTGAGTTTCTACAAGGACTTGTCACCTGAGTGGCTATGCTTGCTCCACTACATAGTCCTGCACCCTTGTACATAAAAGTAGCACTTAGTGGATTTCTAATAAGAACATCAATTTGAGGGTGTTATGGTGTGAATAATAATAACCCAAATAGGCCCATAATTTGAACATTTAATCATTAGAGAGTGTACCTGTTATAAGGTTAGAAGGTGTGGTGTTGTTGGACAAACTGTCATTGGGAGTGGGCTTTGAGGTTTAAAACCCCATTCTAAACAATAGTCTTTCTGTGATGCTTATAGGTTCAGATCTAGAATCCTCAGCTACATCTCTAACAACTGTCTGCTTGTTTGCTGCAATGCTTCCTGCTGTGATGATAATGACTAACCCCTGTAAGCCAGTTCTCAATTAAGTACTTTCTTTTATAAGAGTTGCCTTGGTCATGAAGTTTCTTCAAAGCAACAGAACAGTGTTTAAGACAGGAAGGAAATTAAGGAGGGGCAGGACAGGAACTAGAGGGGAAAGAATGGGGGTGTTAATCATTATATGAATGTATAAAATTATTAAATAATAAAAAATTTCTGCTAAAAAAATATAGAAGTTGGCTATTCTGAAATTGACCACTCCAGGAGATCAAAGAACTCCATAATGACATGATGCTCTGAATCAAGTTGAAGTATTATAGATTAACACTAGCCTATAATCTGAGAGGTGATCCTAGGAAACTACTAAACTCCCTATAATTCTGTCAGAACAGAAGGTCTACAAACATGGCTACCCATGGAAAAGATTTTAACCAATGCTCTGATACACCTAGGCATGGGATGCTGATCTCAGTCAAAACATCTCAATTTCTTTCTACTACCTGACACATAGATATACTCAAAGAGAAATAAGCTATCTTTTTCTGCCTGCTAAGATTAAATGGGCTATGCACTGTCTCTTAACATCACTTCCTGCTGCTTCCAACTCTTTTCATAAAGTCACCAATATCGTCCTTGAATAACCCAAGTCCCCTGGGAAGGCACATCTTTTCTAGTCCTAGGAACTAGTCCCTGGGTTCTTCTTTATTTTGCTGGCCTTGCTGGTTTTAGAATCATTTTCTTTGGCTCATCTTCTCCACATGGCTGTTCTGTGGTAGCATGCTTTTCAAGGTTCTGTGCTGTAAACTCTTCATCTCTTATGAATCTTATAAGCACATAGGTTTCTCTTACTATTTGTGGTTAGGTAACTGTTAGGACTGGGCTTCCCTGATTTGACATGCATATAAGCAACTGTTATTTGATGTCATTATTTGAAAATCTTAATCATATCTCTTATAATGTATTTGTTGAGTTACCTAGATTTCCACCCACAGCATGTTACAAACTCCTAAGTATGCAAAATTGTGCACGTGGTTGATATGTTCTTTTTCTAGCCCAAGTGGAAGTGTTACCAAGGTAAGGTCAAGTCTATTTTTGCTTATGCTAACATTTATGTAGTTCCTGGAACACACAGTAAGTACTTAACAGATGCTATAGTACTAGTAAATAAAGTAATATAAAACAATACATTTACAGGAAGAATGAATGAAGAATGTAAGCACAAATGGTTTCTGTTACAGAAAATCACTCACAGATTTGTCTGAGCACTTTAGGATAATGAGCAAATGTGCAGTAAAAGAAAAAACATGGACAAGTTTTATATTAAAAGTATTTGAAATGTTACTAGTAATTTCTTCGCACTATAGGATGTATCAGTGATTTTACTCTTTATAGTTTTTGTATAATGTATACTTTTATAAATAGTCACTTAACATTCATAAGAATACAATCTTTTTTGAAAAGAATAACAAAAAGAGTCACTGTGATTGACGATGAAAAATGTTAAGGCTGGGTGTGTGAGTTACCTTTCCTCCATAAGTGTAGTTATAATCCCTCATCAATAAAGTCTGTCTTTATAGCAAATGAAGGCCAGCACATAAAACCACAAGTGTGTGTAATACAGAGACCCCAGCCCCAACAGATCAGGGATATGGAGGAAGAGGGGTGGAGAGCTTGTAGGAATCACAATATCAGGAAGTCTGCTGTGAAACAGTCTCTCCTAAGAATAGCTGCATAAACAAGACCAGAACAATGACTATTTCAAAGGACATGCTAATGTGAAAGGAGAAAAATTTCTCAGGGTCCTAACCCTAGACGAAGAAGAAGAGATATAGGCAACTAAGGACTGGCTGGGAGAAGACCTTGTCTTCCAGGGATGAGCCCCCACACTACTTGTCTACTGCAGAGTAGTCACCTCTAAAACTCAGCAGGCTATAGTGATACATTTATGCACATGCATGTTTACATTTTGTAGTTTGTATTTCATAATAATCAAAGCCAAATAGGCTATAAATGAGAGTGAAAGAGACGTGGGAGAGCTTCTAAGAATAGTAATTGAGGAGGGATAGAGAGAGAAAGAGAGGGGTAGAGTGATATAATTCTATTTTGATTAAAACCATATTAACAAATTAATATTAAAAATGGAGTAGTCAAAGGAGACAAGTATTCCATGGTGGATGGCTTCGGAGGATATGGCACACAGCCTGGTCATCCCTGTAAGCAGTATTGTAGTATACACTTCGAATTTGCTGACAGTGTACTGTAAACATCTTCATCAACAACAAAACAAACAAACAAACAAAAGACAATAATAAGAAAACAAAAGTCAGTGACCAGATAAGACAAAGTGGCATGGCAGATATGTTAATTATCTTGGCTGTACTAGTCATTTCATATTTTACACATACATCAAGTCATTATATTACATACCTCATATTTAATTTTATTTGTCAATCACAGCTTAATAAAGCTAGAAATAAAAGAGGTGATGGTGACACTTAAGGGAATATTTTATCAGTGATGGGAATAATTAGAAATGGAACAAAGTACAGATAAGTAAATGCTTATTCATAGAGAATATTACCTGTACCACTTTAAAATAGTAATAATTGAATAAATTGAAATAGTTGTGACTGACAATTATGTCACTCTTTCCAGAAGACAGTTAAGTGTCAATAGATAAGTCTATCATGTAATGTATTTTTGTAAAAAATATTCCCAAAATTATTTAAATAATTTCTTTCCTTCAAACACAAGAACTCAGTCTCATTTCATTTTTAAAATGTTTTTTTATAGTAATTCTTCTCTTTGTTTAATAATAATGTTCTATTTTTAGGATGACTGATGTGGTAGTTTGAATGTAATTGGGCCCTCTAAGCTCATAGGTAGTGGCACTATTAGGAGGTGTGGCTTTGTTGAAGAATGTATGGTCTTGTTGGAGGAGGTGTGTCACAATGGAGACAGGCTTTGAGGTTTCTTTTGCTCAGGATGCCACCCAGTTTCAGACTGTATTTCCCGCTGCCTTCTGATCAAAATGTAGCCAGCATCTTGTCTGCCTGCACACCACCATGCTCCCCACCATGATGATATTGGACTGAACCTCTGAGCTGTAAGCTGCTACTTCAATGAAATGTTTTCATTTATAAAAGCTGCCATGATCATAGTCCCTAAACTAAGACAACTGAGGAAGGAGAAGAATCTGTAACCATAGAAGATCTGTGATGTGGATTGTAAACAGACTATAATTTTGAAGCAATGCATAGCGCATTCTAGGACACCCTAAACCATCCATGCAATCAAACTTTCCAGTTCATTGTCTGGAGGTGTTCCAGACTTTTTTGCCTTGGATTTTAGGGTTGGGCAGGGTACATTTGTCTTAATGTCAGAGTTTTGCTTGATAGAAGGAAGCATCTCGTGACCTCTGCCTCTGTATTCTGATGATAAAGAGACACAATATATGTGCCATGGGGTATTTCTCTGAATCTATGGTGATGTAACTGACATTCCTGAGGAACATAAAGCCATGAAACTGTGATATCATCCCATTCTTAAGGTCAGGTCACTCATCAGTATATCATCTTATAATTCTATTTTGATTAATAGAACCGAGAGCATACACATCTTTCAGTTACCAGCATGCCAAGCCTTCCATTGCCTGGGATTGTCTTTCATACATGAGAACTGAGGTCATATAAGAGGACCTATCTAAAAAATCAACTATTCACTGATGTGGGAATGTCTCCTTACATGTTGTTCCTTGAGTAAATAAATCCTACTGTAGTCTTTGATGTAGTTAAAGATTAGATAGTTATAGGTATAGTTTTTCTTAGTAATTTGAAACGTATATTGGATATGAAACTTTAGATTCATAAGGATAAGGTAGATGATAAGAGTATTTTCTTTAAGTTTGCTAAATACAAATAAAATATATGTTGTAACTGTAATTTTTGCTTGATAGCTGTTTTGTTATATGTAATTTTGCTTTGTTAAAATTGAAGCCTTCCTTTTTTATTAGACAGAAAGGGGAAAGTGATGTGGGAATGTCTTTCTGTATGCTGTGAATAGCAATTTTTAAATAAAGGAGCTGTTCTGGCCCATGACAGGCACCATAGAAACAGTAGTAGGAGGAATCAGAATAGGTAGGAGGAGCAGGGCAGAGTCAGTGGAAGACTGTGCCAGAAGCCCAAAGGAGCAACATGTGAGTACACATGGTTGAGCCACGGACCAAGTGGCAGACAGATTAATGAGAATGGGTTGAGTTAAGATGTAAGAGCAAGCTAGCAATGTGCCTGAGCCATAGACCAAACAGCATGAAGTTAATATAAGTGTCTGAGTCATTTCTGGGGGCCTGAACAGTGGCGGGCGGCTAAGAGGGCTGGGGCTGCATGGTCTGTGAGTCTGGGCCTCAGGAAGCCTGGGACCAAAAAACCTCATTGTAACCATTCACTACTCAAGATTCACTGTCCTTTCTTCAATAATTAATCTAGGTCACCAACGCTATCTTGGGTTGTAATCTTCTGGCTTCATAAAACTGGCTGCACGTAACTCAACTATGCTTTGAAATAATGCCCCATTTTTCATCATAGACATACATGAAGGAGAAAAGAGGAATGCATCAAATATCTCTGTTTTTATAAAAGTAAAATGCATTTTAGAAAGCATTGTTTATTATATTGATCAGTGTTTCTGTATAAAAGATTATTTCATAGACATGGGGGCTTTGCTTTATAGAATGTAATAAAATAGATTGAAAATTCACTATTTTGGATTGATGTCTTTTGTATTCTAGTCTTGGACAGTGATTAGTAACAATATTTGCCTCACAAAGACAAGGCACAGTCCTCTGATGTGTGGTTTGTATTGTTACCACTTTTTATACTTAAGAAACATACAGAAATGAGTAATCCTTTCAGAGTCTGCTTAATGAGCCGAGGACCTGTAAGTCCCAGTTTCCAATGGTACCTTTGTTTCTCATGAAAAGCACATGGTCACTGTCCATATGCAAAACTTCTTTGGAAAGGAATATTGCTTCAATTTGGAACCACTTACATGCCAGTAATGGATTGCATTTTGAAAACTACCTGACTCTTTTGACCACAAACTATTTAGAATGAACATAAGGATAATGAATATGGTTGAGGTGAAAAACTCAGCTAAATGGATTTATAATATGTCCCTAGGTATTGTCTGGATTTTGGCCTCATACACTAATGGTTGAAAGCTTAAAATTTTATATCTTAACTTTCTAAGAAGTTGTGGGTTCTATAATCTATAGCACCACTGTTTCATAGAACTTTCTAGAATGATAGATATGTTCTCTGCCATGTCCAAAAAGGTAGTCACTAGCTACATGTATACATCACCTGAATAAAGCAGGCACAGCTGAGAATTGAAAAGCTTTACATTTAATCTGTTCTCTAAATATAAATGTAATCAGCCATTGATAATTAGTGGCTCTAATACTGGATGGTACAGAAGTATGTACTGAACACAATTCTAGGGTATTTATCAACTTACTAGGGTTTTGTAGCTAGAGAGTAAAATCAAATTCCATTGTGTTCCATTTAAGTCAGGGGAAACCTTATTAGGCACAAAATAACCTTCCAAAAAAGATAGGCACATTGAAAATAATAAGTCTTTTGAGTCTCTGAGCCCCTTTTTTCATTATGTAGTACCTTTCAGTGACTCACCATACATTTCCACTCTTATATTCTACAACACTGGACAAAGGTTTATCATTGCAAAGTAAAGTTTTGAAACACATTTAGCTTACTTATTACAAGGAAATAATAATCTTTTAATTTAAAATAAGCATATGCTCAGAATATTTCTTGGAGAATGCTTTCTAATACAGAGTTTAAGACTTTAGCAAGATCAGGGAAAGAGAGCCAGAGTGGGAACGGGGTTTAATGTTGGAACCCTTGCTTAGTATGCAAAATGCCCAAGGTTTAATCCTTAGCAACACACACACACACACACACACACACACACACACACACACACACACACACACACACACCCCAAAAGAGAATCATTGATACTGAAGCATCTCTAGAGAAGTTAGAAATGTTGGTAAGCGTATTTAAAATAAGCTGCCACAGTCCCAAAGCCTTTAACGGAGCCAGGAGAGTTCTTTAATGCACACTATCTCACAGCAATTGCTGCAGTTTAAAATAGACTTTAATCAAGCACCATCTGCACAATAGGCTGAACAAATGGCATAGAACTTCACTTATAACTCTTATCATACAAGGTAAACATTGTAAAATCTCCACCACAGAAATGGGGCCCAACGCAGTACTGCTGTGAAGTTCTGTTTCTAAAAGTGAAGATTCTTTAGCTTCTGCCCATTCTCTTCTCTTTCTAAGCAGTGCCATCGAATCCCCTTATGAGAATAAATTCAAGTAAGCATGGAAAGTGAGCCATCTAGCTACTGCAAAATCAGCAAGCCTGTAACACTTTTCATTTTACAGTTGGGTTTATTATAATCATTAATAAAATCAGCACATTCAATGACTCAACACATCAATTATAGGAAAACACATATAAAGGGTTTGAGTTTTGAAATGATTCACAGTTGTGGGGCATTGTAGCAGTACCAGCTTGTAAAGCAAATTCATTTTTAAGGATCCCTGATTAAAAAAAAAAACAAACCATTTTTGGATGCATTTAGCAAAGACACTTGGTAGCCTTCTGTGAAATATAAACTTTGGGCTATTGTCCAGAAAAAAAAAAAAAACCTATTTTAAAGCAAAAAAAATGTTTGGTTAAAATTACACATACCTTCTAGCTTTTTGTGTCAATCTTTGAGATCCACTGGATCTTTGCTAAATCTGAGCAGAGCAGTATGCTAACTTCTTATTTATCTTTACTGGGCTCTGCCTTGCAAATAATACAAGCTGTTGAGGTAAGGGCCCGAGGAGGTAAATTCCAGGTGGCAAGGACAAGTCTCACGTTATTTTTATTCCATAAATTATCAAATGTGCTCAGTCATCTAGAATATGTCCAAGAACATATGCTCTTTGAAAATACCACATCCTTACACAATCTGAATTGGTTTTAGAAACAATCATTCAACAGGCTAAATTTTAGCATCTTTCCCTGTACTGGAGTATTATGATCACCAGTGATGAGTGTGTCTGAGTGTGTGTGCATGTGTGTGCATGTGTGTGCATGTGTGTGTGTGTGTGTGTGTGTGTGTGTGTGTGTGCATACGCACACAGCTGTGACAATAGATCCAATGACATTATTTAGTGTATGGAAGAGGAGGAAGTCAGAAGACCCTCACTTGGGATTCCAGCAATCACTCACTCCTGTGCTCTGAACTTTAAGTGTTATTGGGCGATGATAGATATATGGAGTGTAGAAGGCAGAATTATGCAGTTTCATTGAGGCTGCTCTGATTTGTGACAAGGTAGCTGTGGTGGGAGGGGTAGTTTCCAGGCATTTATAAGTGTAATATACTCATTTTTTAAAAACAGTTAACCCAGTTACCTTACTGGTTCATTAAGTTGGACTTTGGTAGAATCTGAATTTGTTCTGATAGTACTCTATCTAGAGTGAGTAGATGTTTACTTGCCTCTCTCAGAATGAAGTTAACATAAGAATACATACATATAAAATGAATGAAGAAAACATTTACTAATTTAATTGGCATGAGTCTAACAACTTTGGACATTATCTATCTATCTATCTATCATCTATCTATCTATCTATCTATCATCTATCTATCTATCTATATATATATATATCATGTGAATTGGTGGTAATAAATTGCACACTAAAAACATGTCAATGTAAAAAGCATCTGCTTTTCAAGCCCTAATTTTAAATATTATGACCCATTTATCAATAAAGTGATGTGACATTTTGGTATAGTACAGTTTAGTTTTATTTAGTGTGTATAGAACATTTTAACTGTAGTCTAGAAGTCTTTTGTTTCTAGAATACTTCTAAAAACAAACTACTCTGAAGGTTTGTTTGCTAGTGTAGTGACTTACTGTAGAGCATGGACAAAGCACTGGAAGAGGACTCACCAAGTACCTGCCCCTCTGATTCTACTTAGTATGGCAGAGCCCAGGCATGAGGAATCAACAGCTTGGGATGAATGGTTTAAAACAAAAGTACTAAGTGAAAGCAGACAAGTATGAAAAACTAGGTCAGCTTTTACTCAAAGGTGTTGCTGAACAGTCCACAGAAGACAAAGCCCAGGATGTTTATAGAAAGGACCTTTTAAAGTCACGTTGTGAGAGAATGAGAATCATTCATTTCAAAGCTGGAGCAAAATTATTTTCTTTGCAGGTACCCTCTCAAATCTCAAGGATGAATGCTCTGAGAAGAAAAGTATTTTGTGATAATCTCTAAACAGAAGCCAGCAATTGCAAGGGGTTTTAGCGCTAGGTGGTCAGGTGGTTGGGAGAGGTTGGAAAGCTTCAAGCTAAGTGTGATACCATAATAAAAAGACTGAAGAGCCTCAGCAGAAGCAAACTAAATCTCTCTCTGGAGGAATATGTTTTCAAACCATGACTAAAATAATTTTTACGAAGTTCTAATAAATAAAACCCATATTCTAAAAACAGACACTAAAATAAGGCAAAATATTAAAACCTGAAGAAGGAGATTTCTTCCAGAGTAAGAATTAGACAAGGGAAGGTGTGGCATTTGAATGAGAACTGTCTTCATAGACTCATATACTAGAGTGCATAGTGCCTGGTTGGTGGAACTGTTTGGAAAAAACTAGGATTACTTTGTTGGATGAGGTGTGTCACTGAAGTCTGTTGAGGGAGATCTGTTAGTGTTGGTTGCTCTGAGACCACCTGTAGGGTCCATCCTCAGTTCTGAGAGGAGAGATCATGTTTTTATCACTCTGTGGATCTCTCAGGTTTATTCCTCAATATTTATCCCCAAGTTTTATTTTTTAATTAATGATAAAAGAATCTCATTAGAAGGTCAGGCTTTCAGTTTTCAAAAGCCCACACTACTCCTGGTTTGTTGTATTATGTTTCTGGCCAGGACTTTCTGACCTAGCCTTATGGCCTGGTCTTTCCCGGTCTAGTCTGGTGGCCCAGACTTTCCGGCCTAGCCTCATGGCCCAGACTCTTATACCCACAGTCCCATAGTCCCACTGAAACACACAGACACTTACATTAATTGTATACTGATTGACCTGGGGTCCAGGCATATAACTTGCTAGTTCTTACTCTTTAATTAACCCATGATTCTTATCCTGTTCAGCCATGCAGCTTGGTACTTTTTCTCAGAGCAGCATAGTTGTTCTCTGCATCTTCTGGCTTGTCTGGCAACTCTGTGGCATCTCTATGGCATTTCTGCCCTGTTATTCCTGTTCCCAGAGTTTTCTTAGTCTGGTAGCCTCACCCACACTTCCTGTCTGCCTTGAGGGTCAGCGTTTTTTATTAAACTAGTAGGCCGGACAATTATTTACAATGTATCATCATAGTCCCACTACACTAGTTAGCTCTTTCCCTGCCTCCTACTTAGAGACAAGGGTGTAAGATCACAGCTACTGCTCAGCACCATGCCTGCCTGCTGGCATGCCCCCTGCCATGATAATCATGGACTCCAAGTCTCTGAAACTGTAAGTCCCAATAAACTCTTTCTTTATAAATTACCTTAGTCATGGTATTTTTGTTACAGTGATTGGAAAAGTAATTAAGACAGAGGGCATGTATGACATAAATATATGAAAAAAGATTAAGTATATGATAAAATTATTAAATAACTAAGAACATGTTTAGATTTGAAAAAAAAGCTAAAATATTCTTGAAATTGCAATATCTAAAGATCATTTTAATTTTGGATTAGACATGGTAGAAGGAAATAATTACTGACTAAGATATTAATAGTATAGCAGGTAAGGAAGTTGCACAAAGCATGTTGGGAAGGCTGTGGAGAATAGAATGAGAAGTCTAGCATTATTTTTCTCAAAATTACAGAATGAGAAGGGAGATAGAGGCACTATCTAAAAAAGTGGCTGAAATATTTGAGAAAAGATGAAGTACAGTGATAATTAAATCCAAGATAAATGTGAAAGAGTCCACATACATCACCTTTAAGGTGAAGAACACCAAAGGCAAGAGATTTTCAAACCGACTAGAGGTGATAGTCAGGTTATGTTTTTTAAAAAAAAGGTGGAGGCAAAGAGATCTCAAAACCAACAATGGAAACTGGGGTTCAAAGATAACATGAGAGCCTCAAAATGCTGATGGGCAGGAACTGTCAGTCTAGAAATATACCTAGCAGAAATGTTCTGGAAGGTAGGCATGTTCCAAGAAGACTCATGCCAAAAGAACCCTTTAAGCGGAGACACAGTAAGGTTTGATGTAAATAAATGATACGTATAAATAAAATTAGAGGAAAAACAACTATATAAAACAATTTACATTGTTTTTTATGAATTTTATTATGTTAAAGAATTTTTAAAGGGGTTGGAGAGATTGCTCAGCAGTTAAGAGTACTGGCTGCTTTTCCAGTTCAATTCCTAGCCACCCCATGGTGGCTCACAACCATCTGTAATGAGATCTGGTGCCCTCTTCTAGTCTGCAAACATACAGGCTGACAGAATACTGTATAATCAATGAGTAAATTTACAAAAAGAATTTTCAAAATTATAATTAAGATGAACTTCAGCAAAAATATAAATATATAATTCAGAAGGAAGGTATTTGGACTTAAAAGTTATCCAAATAGCAATGTAAAGACATCAATTAATTCACACCTATCATGTACACGCCCAAACCAGACCAAATCCCAGTGTAGAAAGAGGAGTTGGGCATACAACCCCACTCTTAGCCATGGAGTTACCACCACTTGTTAGCTGCTGGGAAGAAAGACTCAGTTCTCTCTAAGAGTGTAGCTACTAACAGGTAGGTCAATCTTGCTCCAGTGGAAGACCACACAGCCAAAAATATTCTGGAGTACTATTGGTCTTGAGGGATTAGTAAAAGGGACACAAAGTTGGTGGATATGGAAGAGGTGGTGAATTTGAGATGGCTTGGAGAAATGAACATCATCAAAATATGTTATCAGAAACTTAAAATTCTCAAAGAACTAATAAAAAGGTAGAAAAAGAATGTCAAGTTTATAGTCTTAAAATTAGAAATAACTGAACAAGAAAGATAAAAAAATTAAAGAAGATAGAACAAGTAACATAAATTGTCTATGGGGCAATTAGAAAGTAACACTAAGAAGGCAAGATAGGCCCAGATGTTGTGGAAAGGCTGTAACTACTTCATTTTAGAGGAAAAAGTCATCTAACTGTGCATCATTTATGAGACACACATAAACGTAAGGATGTTTTCAATAAACAAATAAAAAAGTGAAAGTTAGAAACACATCTAATGTGATTCTTAGCATACAATTAAAGGAACAATTACACACAAAATATGTGTATAATGCCAGATAATCTAAGTGTCTTGAAGTGTCTGTTAAAACTTACAAGAATAGGGTTAGAGACTTGAAGTCACAAGCCTGAGGTTTTACTTCTGTGGCATTTCTCTGTGGGCCTCACTGGTGACTTGAAGCTGTCAACACTGGTTCAGAGCAATCAAAGCCATGGGTGGTTTTTGTAAGGTGATAATTAATTCTACTGGTGTATTTGCAATTTTTTTCTGTCAAAACAGAGTTATTCCATTTAATTATTCAATTAGATAAACTTGAATCAATATATAATTGCTTAAAGACAATATGGCATGCTAAGAGGCCCTCAGAAAGCCACTTTCTCTGGGGTGGAACTCAATATTTCTGTTTTGTTCGCTTGTTCAAAATGATTTCAATCGTCTCTTTACTTAATACGATTTCACATTATCTAGAATTATTGTAATAGAACATTACACACAATTCCCCACACACATACAAAGGAAACGAAGGACTGTTTAATTCTTAACTGTAAGCAGAGGATTTAGAACACTAAAGTTGAATAAGTGGCAGAGGAATTCTGAATCCACAATGAGCAACAACATTCAGAATTGTAATAAGAGCTGAATAAGGCCGTTTTGTTTTGTTTTGTTTTAACAGAGATGTTGTTGAGAACTTCATCTCTCCCCTTTACCACACACACACATACACCAATAGCTCAAGAGTCTCTGCTAAGAAGCACATGAGCTTACTATCACTTAGAGGTGTATCATGTTTTTGAGATGTGGCTATTCGGTGACTGGATAGGAAACTCAATGGTAAAATATCACACCAGCTTGGAGGTTTATAATATACAAATTCACATCTTGGGACAATTATAAGCTGTATTCCTACGGGGTTAACAGTAAATATCAGAATGCAATTCCAAGAATTTCATGTTCCTGTCTGCTTAGCTATCCTTGTAAGTTGAAAAGCATATAGAATGTTATTGTAATTAAGATGTATCCTGTCTACAATTTATTGTTAGAAGACATTAAAATTTTGTATTACTTCTTTGAATCATCAGGAAGGAATCCTAATAAAGACATAATCCTGATGCACAAATTGATTATTAGTGTGAACTGAACATTGATCTCTGCATATAACATGACACATATCTTTTCAGTGTAGGTGATAGCCTAGACCTGATGAATCTTTGGGCACAAGCATACAGTCGGTGTATTTGAGTTCAGGCAACTATTGGTCCTTAGGTACTACTAGAATAATCCATATTTTTGTAGGAAAACTGTCTTTACCATTTAATCAGCTGATGTCCAGGCTCTTAAGAGCCCAGTGATTTATTTATTATTAACTAGTGTTCTATTAGTACTTCTCTGTGCCCATGGGCAGGCACTACCTCCTCTACTACAGGACTATAAGGCTAGGAGATCCAAAGATATGTGTAGAGACACTAGGATTTGTACATGGAATTTGATTTGATTTTGTTCTGGAAGTCAGCAAAACATAGAAATGCCTGACAGGAAGGGAGAAGTTAACACAGATCTTAAGGACAGAATACATAGCTGAGCATGTGGCCACCTGGGGAGGCACCCAAGTGAATGAAAGGCAGAAGAGACCAAGACAGCACAGGACAAAGAGAATGTGCTGGCAGTTTTGTGGGCAGGATTTGGCAGGCTGTGGGCATGTTGAGAGAGCAGGGGAAAGGCCTGATACAGTGTCAGCAGATTCTTGGCTTTTGGATTGTGTCTTCATGGCTGGCCCTGGGATGAGGTAAGAGAATACTGAACTGGTGTGTGAGAGCTCTGGGTTAGCTGATTTGTATATCACAAGGGGTCATATAGTGGAGTCATTTATGATAGCCAACTGGACAGTTGTTCCGAGATTAAGAACTCCCAAACACTAGGGCATCAAGAATACAGAAATCAGAGCCCTGTCAGGGCTCTGTTAATGCTGTCAGTAAATTGAATTAATCTATGGATTACAATTCATCTGAACTATTAAGAGGTTAGCATAGATATTGCCAGTCCATCATGTAGATCAGATCCCATAGCCTTTAGCAGTATGCTGGCAGTTTATCCTCCTCCAAACAAAATTTTTACACAGATGAGAAGAAAGCAGAGGCTGCCATACCTGACTATCTATTAGGAAGCCTCTTAAAGAAATAAAATAGGGGTCTTGAGAGAGGGTCCAGCACTTAAGAACCTTTACTGCTCTTACAGAGGACATTTCTGGCACTGAAGGCAGCTCAAAAATGCCTGTAACTACAGCCCCTGTGAGATCCAGAGCCTTTGGCCTCCTTGAATATATGCACTCACCTGCATATTGTTCACCCGCTGCCTATACATAGTCAAAAAATATCTTTAAAAAATAATGCATTCGTATACTGGTGGGCACTTTCACCATTGGTAGATACCACACACCCTTCTCAGTAGGATAAATCTAGGCACTGCTTCATTGGTAATTAGGGAAGGGAAGGAAAATTTTGGGTGTTTTCAGGTGGTCATTTATTTTTCTTTTCACTTTTTAAAATATTGTATTAAAAGAAAGACATTTCCCTTAAACAAATTTAAAGAAATTTAAAGAAAAGTTCAGCCAATTTTCTCCTCTGAGGGTGTTTAAAAAGCAATTTTCTACACAAGTGATGTAAAGAAAGGCATCCAGTGATAAAGCCATAAGGAATCACAAAACATCAGCACCGAGGTTCCCATCCTACAACATCTTCTACTCTGCCCAACACTAGTGTGGAAGAGTTAGGTCAGCTGACCGAGGCTGCCATTTCACTATATTCCAGAACACATTATGACCTCATCCACACTAACTACACACACACTGCAGGACTCTTCAGTGGGACTGAAGCTGTAGCTTAATTTAGTAGGGTACTTTGCCAGCATAAATTGGATCTCCAGCATTCCACAATAGTGCACACTTAATTCCAGCACTCAGGAGGTAGAAACAAGGCCATTATAATGTAAAGGTATTCCTCAGTTACATAGCATTTCAGGAGTTTGAGGATAGCCTGTGCTCCATGAGATCATTGTAAGGAAAACAAATGGTCCTAGAGAGAAAAATGTTTTTGGAAGGCAGCAAGGTAGGCCCAACTGCAGAAATCAAGTACATCAGAATTCATTTAGCCTTACTCACTATGCAGACCATACATTTTACGAGCAAAACAACCTTTGTGTTATCTCTCTCTCTCTCCCCTCTCTCTCTCTCCATACACACACACACACACACACACACACACACACACACACACACATTGAAAGGACATGTGAGGAACTTAGAAGTGTAATGAGTAAGCATGTGATTGAATCTGTATCTGTTTAGTTTGTAACCTCATGCTTAATTAACCAAATATATGCTTTCCACCAATGTTTCTCATGGGGAAAATGTCCTCCTCAGAGTGCAAAGACAGTGTCAAAAGCAAATCATACCTTGGAGGTATCATCACCCTCATCTTCATGCACTGAGCTGGAAGGTGAAGGTGTTGCAGACTTGCTCCCTGGGGGAGAAGGGGAGTTGTGGGGAATGTTGCTTCCTCCCATGTTCAAACCCAACTGTGCGCTCAGCTGGGACTGATTGATGGTGGTCAGCTGGCCATGCTGCATCATGCTTGCCTGCTGTCTGATGTCTGTAGGCTGGCCTCTCGGCCTCATGGCTGCCATCTGAGGATGGGAACCATACTGAGCTCCTTCGGTGTTCCCGATATCTTGCATCTAAAATAGATGAACAAGTAGCCACATTTTCAGAAACATGCTTCTTGAAAGGTTCCTTTGTTTTTATTTTTAAAATTTTGACTTTTTGATAAAGGATCTCACTAATCAAGCCCAGGCTAACTTGCAGTTCATGATCTTCCTTCTTAAGCCTCTTTTGTGTTGTGCATTTCATAATGGTCAGCTAAAATTTTTTCTTTAATCTGTAGATGGAAAGATGTCCTATTAGGCAGTACACACATTAATTTTCTCTGTATTATGATAATTCTAACCAAAAATAGAGCTTGGATATAGCTCAGTCGTAAAGGGCTTGACTGGCCTGGAAAAGGCCCTGGGTTTTAATCTCATGAACACAACCAACCAGCTCAAATCAGAATTTGATAATTGGTCAACATCACATTTCATCTACCAAGACCAACTTAGTGTACTTATATTTTTGTTCTGATAAGTAGGCATCTTATTAATTTATATTTAGTCATTATAACATATATGTTTATGTGATGAAAATGTCAGCATGCTGGTGCTTGTTGGATTACCATCCAAATTACAAAATCATTAGTGATATTTAGCATCACAGCCTCTATTAAACCCTGCTTATTAATTTTGATTATTTAAGGAAGTTTTAGGAGACAGTAAGAGAATGAATGTTCTCTATAGCCTAAATCCTAATTGGTCTTAATAAAATCCCAGAGACAGATATCAGAGTAAATGCTAAAAGGTCAGAGAGACAAAGGAACAAGTCACCAGAGAAACATCTTACCACTAATGAATCCTCAGGCCAAAAGAGGCAGAGTTTCTGTCTCCTCCTGCTTTATACTCTTTTCTCTGCCCAGCCATATCACTTTCTGTTTCAGCCTCCCCAGTGCTGGGCTTAAAGGTGTGTGTACCTCTCAAACACAAGATCCCAAGAGCTGGATTAAAGATGTATGCCACCACTGCGTGGCCTATATGGCTATCTAGTTGTCTGGCTCTGACCACTGATCTTTAAGCAAGTTTTATTTGCTAGAACATTCACAAAATATCACCACAGTTCTCAGTTTGAGTGTTTTAAACTTTTCTGAGCAATTCATACATGAATACATTGTACTTACATCATTTCTATCCCTCCTTCCACCTCTTCAAATATCCCCATTCTGTATTTATTATATATAAAATATACACACACAAATGTGAATGTATACATTTATAAAATCCTGCTTAATCCATTTATTGTTGCTTTTATAGATTTAGGGCTGACCAGTAGGGATGGTGAAACCTATCAGGAAGGTTTTTCCTTGAGAAAACTGATTCTTCTTCTCTCAGTAGCCATTGACTACTCACAGCTCCTCTCCTAGAGTTGGGGTTCATGGATTCTCTTCATCTTTCTTGGTATGTTGACTGCCATGACCATTGATCATGTCTTGCTTAGGCAATCATTTTGTTGAGATTTCAGGGATGCAGTAACCATGTCATGCCTATAAGACACTCTCTCCCTGCAGATAACCTGGTTCAGCGTAATCCTTTATTGAGTATCAAGAATGCTGTCCGAACTACTGTTCTCAGAGTGCTTATAGACAGGTATTAACCAGCTGGCTGACTATGGCAATGACTTCACTGAACAGACAGATTTGAAAGCAAGGCTAAAAAATTGCAAGGTCTCCATATTAATCCATTACGTTATCTGGGTCACTGCTTTTCAGCCTTAATGAGACTCACTCTTGTAATTCAAGCAATGACTTTTGTCTCGGCAGGATTAAAATTAAACGCATTGGGGGATGAAGCGCTTAACATTATCTGGAGGTCAAATGCACTGCATAAGAAGAGTGGCATGGATTTCACTGAACGTTTCTCTAGCAGTTCCAAACCTAAGGCAAGAAAGAGGTCCTGGTGCTTCCTGCTGTAACTGGTTAGGTTCCCTCTTAGAAGGCTTGTTAAAAAGTGCTCAAGACAAGAGAACAAGAGAGAAGAAGGTAGACAAATGTACAGTGAAAGACTTGATAACTAAAATTACACATGGAGCTGAAAAATCTAATTAGTGCTATCTTCTGTTGCAAAACAAAAATATTCCTCATAGACAAGATGCTTAGTAATTACCCACCTAAAATGTCATTCTAACCTGGAAAAAATGTGTGAGGGTGGGCTAAGGATCCCAGTTCTGGCCTTGTTTTTGTTTATTTTGTATAGCAATGAAATTATCTTCCATCAGTGTGCACAAAGCCATCTTAACAATGGTTAGATCCAGCTGAAAAGAGAATATAGCTGTGTAGGTTCACAGCCGATGTTCATGCTTCTTGGCAGGCCTCTCATTGGGCCAATTCATCCTCTTGGCTGTTCTTCAGCTTCAGGGCAGACCCTACTCCCAGCCTTGGGTCACACTGTACTTGGGCTTTTTGTTGGTGAAGCTTGGGTTGGTTCCTTCCACAAGTTTACCAACTTCCTAGTCTGAACCAACTTTGTAATCTTTTAAAGGCAATTCTCCTAATTTGTGAAGCACCCCCGACTAGACAGCTAAAGGAAAACACAGTGTGCGCAGCTATTTTCAGAGTGTGCCATGAAATTCAGAACGGGTTTTAAAAGAAGAGAGAACATAAGGTATTGTTTTGAAGGCTTACTCTCAAGTGTATTGAACTTCTATGTGTCTTAGCATTTAGAACAGCTTTAATTATCGGCACGGAAAAGCATCTGCCTGTGAATGGCCACTGCCATAAGGCATAGCCCACTCTTCCAACTCTGCATCAGGTAAAGTACTAGGGTGCGTATTCAGACTTCGAATCCTAGAGAACATGTTTCTTAGCTCTGTGGATAAGAAGTATGTGCCATCAGAGTTTTTAACTAAACTCTCTAGATACGGAACAATTTGATATCTCAATTTTTTCTTCCCATGGTTTTAAAGCACACACCTGTGTGGCATATTTTTAACTCATCTGCACAGAAATCTGGGAATTTTAACCTGGTCTTACAGGATTATGTTTTCTAAACTGATTTTCACACTGAACCTCTGAATTTGTGATAATGAGTGTTTAGCAAAAATACTTTTTAAAAGTCATGTTGATTTGTGTTACTGTAGGTCTACATTCCTTCCTCTATGCTCAAGAGGAAGTAGCTTCGGCGGTGGCGGAGCAAAGGATCATTTTGGTAAGGATGGTGAGGTAGATGGTCACACAGTGCTTCCTTTCCTACAGGCTTATGGTGCCACCAGCGATGTTAGGTCAGGATGCACCAGTGTTGTCACTGAGCCAGGATACGGTTGTCCTATGTGGAAGGTGGCGGTCATGGGCAAGAGGCCATCCTTGACTCCGAAGGCTCCACATACTCATACACACAGTTGAATCCAGCACCGCACTGGTATTCCTGGTCCATAGAAAGTATGTGAGTATTACCTTGCATCCCCAGAAGCCAGTGTTAATTACTAATGACTAATATGGGCAAAGGATTAGAGTGCATGGACTTTAGTTGTTGAAAATAATAATTATTAAACTCACATAAGCAAAAATTATGCT
This sequence comes from Phyllotis vaccarum, assembly GCA_033318265.1. Classification (NCBI taxonomy): domain Eukaryota; kingdom Metazoa; phylum Chordata; class Mammalia; order Rodentia; family Cricetidae; genus Phyllotis; species Phyllotis vaccarum. The sequence continues at coordinate 523,445 of JARWLC010000012.1, forward strand.
CTCATTATCAATTTCCTCATGAAAGGCTTTGATTGGTTGTTACACTTTAATATCAAATACAAAATTTGAACTAGCTAGATAGAGGTTTTTTTGTTATTCACCATATTATAAGTTCATAGTGAACACTTTAGTACAGTCACACCTACTGGTGACTATTTACCCTGTTCTTTCCTTGTTTCTGCTGGTAAGAATGTTGATTAAGATGATTAGAGCTGCAGAAAACATGGGAGCCAATAGGCAGTGCTCTGAGGTGGCTGGGAGAGCAAGCTGCAAAGGGCTTCAGCCTTTGATTAGCATGGGGTTCTTTACTGCAACCATATCTGCTGAATGTTCATCATTAGGGCTATCTTTTGTATGCTGTTAAATGTAACTTTAACTGATATACCCTAATTGGTTATAGACTAAGTAATTTATTTTCTTCACCACTGTGGAGAATCTAGCATAAATCTTGTCACATTAGTAGGTATTCATCACATTTCCTGGACTGAGATGCTTTGGTCCGGTACAGTTGACACTAATGATGCTGCTTCCATAGACTGGCATAGCACACCCTAACCACTTGGGGATTTCATTCGCTAAATCTTAGTGCTCAGATACAATAGAGATAATGCCTGATGTATATACGTCTCACTTTATTTTTTTTTTTTAAGATTAGTAATTTTTTTCTTGACTAAAAGTACTATACATCATTGGCATTTTAACTTCCTATTTATCTTATCATTCGAAAAATACTCTTGATCTGAGAATGGGCTATATTTCATTCTTTTGCAAACCTGATTTGTTTCTTTAAATTTTCCTAGTTAATTTTGCACAATATTATTTTCTATTCTTATGGGAGTAAAAAAAATGCTAATTAAAATAATGGATGATGGCTATGATGATGAAGAGAAATTTCAGGCACATTCCTTTAAAGTCTTTTTCCAAATAATGGAAATCCAAAGTTCCATTTTGATCAATTATGAAAGCAAAGTAGACACCACCTATTCACTCTGCCTGATGCCCTGCTCTGTGATTGACCTCCTGACCTGCATGGCACATTCCCTCTCTTACACCAGAAGAGTACCAGACTGCAGATGGCAATGTTTAAGTGGGAAACATTTCAACATGTGTGCATCCTTTGATTTTCTTTGAATATGGAAATAAAAACACAGGCTCATGTTGCCCACCTATGGCTATGACTCTAATTTTAAAACATTATTTTGGTGTGAATGGAATACCTGTACCCTCATAAAACCCTCGTAATAGTGTTAGCTGTATAGTCATTAATGGTTCTGAAATTGTATTCTAGAAAGGTACAGAACATTCGAGGCTTGCTGTTGGTGTTCAAAGCTGTGTGTGTGTCACAATTCTGTCTGCTGTTTCTTTAAACATCAGCATCCTTCCATGTGGGAGCCTAGAAAACTATCATTACCTCTGCCTCTAGCAGACAATCTATAGAGAAAGAGTTGTACACGCAAAACTCTAAGGACACCTGTCTCCCTTTGCTCAGATCCAGCTGTTTAAGTGAGCAGCAGTTGGTGAGCAGAGCTAGTCCTGAGGCCCTGTCTGCTAATAGGGCTCACTGTGGCTCACCAGCTGCTACATTCTGTGGTCTATGCAGGCAACTCCTGGATTTGTGCCAGTTCCAGCAGGAGCAAGAGAACATGAAGAATCTCTGAAGCTCTCATGCTCACCCCTGTCTGTCAACATTTGACACCCTTCTCTGTGGAGTGCTTTCCCTAGGGCTGTGAAGAGATCCTCATGGCCTTGGCTGTGACAAGTGCCTGCTCTCAGACTCTTTTATGTACATCGCCAAACACATACCATTCTTAGCATCTACAAAAAAGCTTCTGAGCCTTGCTTTAGGTTGTCCACGAAGCTCTGCATAATTAATTAGGGTTGGAAGGCCAAGCAGTTTTAGGTTTTTTTTTTTTTTTTTTTTTTTTTTTTTTTTTTTTTTTTTTTTTTTTCCTAACGATACACTGACTCTATGGGTCTACAAGAAAAATGTAAATGTTGATATTATTTAAGTCCTCAATTTGATTACATATTTTTCCAAGGATCCAATTAATATGTAAATGTGTATACCAGAACAAATCTGTGGGTAAATTTAATAATCAAATTTTATTTATTATTTTCATAAATACATTTCCAAGAGAGAGCTTAATTATTTGTTGTCCAAACAAACTAAATAAATTATCTTAATGTGATCTCCTTGTGTGTTCCACTTATTATTTGTAAATACATAATTTATACAAATATCAACATTTTGCTATTAGGTGTTTGGCATTGAACATAGTGTCAAAAGGGACAAAAATTCCTAAGTGCTACACAAACTATTATTTTAGAGATGAGCATAAAAGGAGTTTTATTTTTATTTTATATGAATTGGTGTTTTGCCTGCATGTATATCTATGGAGGTGCCAGATCCCCTGGACCTGAAGTTATACAGTTGTAGCTGCGATGTGGGTTGTGGGAACTGAACCCAATTCCTCTTAACCATGGAGCCATCTTTACTGTCCATGAAAATGAATTTTAAAGGAAGAGTGGAACATTTTAATGAAAATATTCTTATATATAAAGTTTCAAGTTCAGATTAACTTAATTTCAACTCTAAATTTCCAAAACCAAATTTGCTTTTGAATTTAGTATTTTGAATTTTTTTGAAAAGAAAGTATTTACTTTTAAATGATAGTAAGAACCACTAGGGTTCAGATTTCTTTTTGGTTCCCTGATGTGAACTATTTGTAGTTAGGACAGGTAGATACTGTGAGAGACACAATTCATTAGATGTCACACCACTGATGTATAGCATTCTCTAGAACCACTGCCATGGGGGACACCTAAACCTTTTCAGGAAACCCAGGTCCATGCTGATGTTATGAGCTTCCTTAACACTCATCCTCCTGCCTCTTCAGCCCAGGTTAACCTCATTCATGGAAAGGACCCTCATGGATCAAGAGATTTTGCATTCAGGAGACAAACATCACTGATGAATGTTACAAAAAGAACTGAACATATTTTGTGATCTCTTTTAAATTCTCTCCGACAAGAAGACCTAAATAGCAGACAATAAAGAGCACAAGTAACTTGGGATGGTTAGGGGATAATACTCTCAGTGTCCTTGCTGGTTATTCTGTCTTCTCTCTAGAGTCTGGCTTCTATTTCCCTTACAGGGAGCTAACATGGAGAGAAGACTCTTGTTACATATCCAGACTCCTTGCACGAACAAGTGAGAGGGCAATCTGCGAGGGTTTGCAAATGACATGTCCTCTCAGGATTAGGTTTTCACATGCTTGAGTATGTGAAGGTGATGCACACTTTCAGTTCCTGTCCGCTCTCCCTGTACCCTGGCTGCCACCATGTAAACAAGTCTCCAAGGTGTGCCTAGCCACTGTGACCCCTGCCACGCTTTTTTTTTTTTTTTTTTTTTTTTTTTTTTAACTACAAGATGCTATGTTCTCTGAAACTATGCCAAAGTGAACCTTTTCTCCTAAAGTTTACGACAGGTGTTTGTCACAGAGATGAGAAAAGTAGCTGGCATACAGCCTTATGTCTCTTTTAAAAATAACTTTTCTTTTTCACATAAAGGTGGATTGCTATCATGGAGGCATTGCTCATTTGACCAGACTGACTGTGTGCAGTCCACTATCTTAGTTCTTACTTATTTGACCTCTCCTTTTCCACCTTTTCAGATTCCTACTAAGCCTTCTATGTGGTAGGCATTGGTCTTGGTTCTTGGCAAACTGAAAGTGACCAACCTGACTGAAGCCTTTCCTCTGTGCAGCTTAATTTTTAGTCTGGGAAACACAATGCAATAGATGAATATCCTTGCTGTAATAGTGATGAGTTTCAGAAAAAAATTAGGAGAAAATAAAATGAAATATTTGCCTTTGAGTATCTCAAAGTGAGAAATAACTAAGGTATAAGAGTTTTCCTAAGACTGAATCTAGCTTTGTTATAGCTTATCCTGACAATTTGTTTCCTTTGTAGGATAATGCTCTTGTACATTGGAGAGATTTTTCCCTTGTATTGGTTTAATAAAATGCTGACTGGCCAGCAGAGGCATGAAGTAGAGATGGGGCAACCAGGCTAGGGAAATTCTGGGAAGAGGAAAGACTGCAGCAGGCCCCAGTCAGATGCAGAGTAAGGAAGATGAGAATGCTGTACTGAAGAAAAGGTACCAAGCCACATGGCTAAAACATAGATAATAATTATGGGCTGATTTAAGTGAAAGAGCTAGATTATAATAAGCCTGAGCATAGGCCAAACAGTTTATAATTTTTTTTAAGTCTCTGTGTGTTTAATTGGGACTGAGTGTCCACAGGACCAGCCAGGTGGGACAGAGAAACTTCTGACTACTGTTGTCTTTAATGAGTTCTAGTTCATGGAGAGCTGTTGACACAGACCAAGAATCCATGCAGCCAAGAGCTTCATCTATGAGGACTGTCTCTGGAATAAGTAGGGCAGTTTATAGCCACAGAGCCCAGAGTGACAATGTGAGAAAGTATACAGCCTCAATAAAAGTTGGGGTTATAGCCTGCCTTTAACTGCTGTCTGATAAGGCTGAAGGGGTACCTAGTTGATAGAAGCTTCAACAGAATTGTAAGGTATGTAAAGGAATTATGATTTGCATACATTTTGTTTTTCAACCATACATCTTGGCCATGCCTTGTCTCCTATGCAACTTCACCATAGTCATGAGGTTATGGGCATGCCTTTTAACCATTCAGGTATCAAGTGTTTTTGGCTTGGGTTGAGAAAACCCTTTCCGAAAGTTTCATGTGGGTACTAATGTGATTAATTAGTAATTGTCTCCCAATGTAATTTTTAAAGTATTGACACTATCATCATGCTTGACGAAGCTTCAGAAGGTTTACTTTACATGACCAATGAATATTTGTCATAATTCCAATTCATGGCAGGACACAATGGCTCATGGGTGAATGCTCTATTTCATCTAGAGAATATGGAGGGCCAAGTGATCTACTATGTATTTCCCAAGACTTGTGAACTAGCAGTTTCTACAAAATTGTATTACCCTGACAATAAGAACCTATAGATATGGTACTACTGGTTAGTCTTGAAGCTGTTCTTTTTGTATCTTGTGCCTTTTGTATGTGTACTACAATATGGGCAGTGCTTTGTTCACAAGAAGTGCTACCTTGCATCAAGCGTATCCCACAATTCTCATGCCTGTTCACATCTCCTTAACTTCAATGTGCACAGGGACTGGGTAGAATAATGGTGTCTTAATTTCAGGATACGTTTGAAAACTGTGGCATTGAAACATAAAGGATATCCTGAAGGTGCGTGTGACGAGGGATTGGGAAGTTCTCTGAGGCTCTGCTCTGTGATTGGTGGATTACTGACCAGAACTGGATCTGCATGTTCACAGCAGCCTACACCAGCCACGGTACCACTCCACACTATATTTAGAGCCTATTAACTTGTGTCTTATCCTTTGCACTGGAATGTCAATGGATGCTGGTAGAAATTTAGATATGAATGGCATGTGACCTCTTCACATCAGTTCAGAACGGGGACACTGGAGTTCATCTGGAGGTTCCTAAATCTCCGGCAACTCATGACTCCCAGTCAAAAGCATATCTCAGGAAGCAGAATTAACACTTCACTTGCATAAAGGAGTTTCCTGGGCAGTTTTTGCATGACTCCAGCTGATTAGAAATTTCAAGAAAAGTATGGCTTTAAATTAGACTTTTATTATAGAACTCACCCAATAATCCTTTTAATAATATATTATGAAACATTAAAATAGCATGAAACCCAGATAGGAAAAGGCTAGAAATCCTGTCCTGTCGAGCATGGTATTAATAACTCAAGAAAATCAGTCCAAGAAAATTATAATTCATTCAGTTCCTTTAAAGTATCTGACTCTGTAAGTGACCTTAAGCTCCTTTAAAACAATTATGTTTCAAATATTTGTCTGTTAAAATTTTATAGCCTGTTAGATAATTGCATGAACATACTGATGTACAGTCTCTATATTTCTTGGTATACCTGATTTAGTTAATATTAACATTCCTCACTCATAAATGCTTTTGCATACTTTGAGTCATAAAAAGTCAAGGTCTCAAAACTAATCATAAAAACTACTGACTGCTATTCATGCTAATATAATAACCCTTTCTTTAAAACAACTGCCAATAAATTTCATTATAAGAAGTTATTAAAAGGGTTAAAAACCTATTAAATGTCAAAGAATTTGCTTGACTCAAACTTCTAATAAAGAAAAGAGAATAGTCTTTTCTTTCTGAATTATTTAAATCTTTACTGACTGTGCATTGAACCATGAAATTAGAAAAGTGTTATTAGAAATGTTCACTGGTTTTTATAAAAGTTGGAGCACAGAACGTATCAAGCCATATTCTTTAACAAGACTAGTTAGAGCAGTGAGTTCCTAATCCTAAACACACAGCTTCTCCTGATAGAAAGGTCATAATTAAAACTCTATCCTGTAAAATGGTGATAATAAAATTATGACTCAAGCTCATATGTTCATTGAGCATATGGGAGATACATGTTTTAATTTTAATTTGGACAAATATCTGCTTTTACAAAAAAATCCTTCCATGTCCAACAAGGAGACACTCTCAATTAATGCTTAGGTTTTTAATAGTGGCTAATTTTAAATTAATGTTAGTTTGAATTAGCCATCGTTTATAGGTTTATCGCTTATGAAAGACACATTGAAATTAGAGACTTATGATCTAGAGTTAAAAAGTCATAATAACATTAATCTTGTATGGTGGCTTTAAAAAATAAGTACAGTAGCAGTTCTTTCTTACTTACTTTGTATTTATTTATTTATTTTAGACTTGAGACGTTTTCACTATGTAGCTCTGGCTAGCCTCGAACTTGACACATAGACCAGGCTGGCCTCTACCTCACAGAGATTCACCTGCCTCTGTCTTTGGAATGCTGGGATTAAAGGTATGTGCCATTACTGTCCGGCTCCAGTAGCAGTTATTAATAACACAACAAACATATCTTTTTGGATTCCCAGAAAACAGTACTTAGCACATATGATTGAAAATGGTGTGGAGCCAACAAGCAGTTTTCTATCTATTATCCATTTCTTTGTTGGTGCATTTTCAGACTTAAGTAGTCAGGGCTTAAGGTCTTTTATATATAATACAGAGAGATACTGTAATATATGCATATTATAATGACATATAATCAATACTCATATAAACTCTTTATCCACCAAGCATAGTACTCAATGTTGAGGTGCACCACCCTGTTGAACCCTGTCACAACCAGGAGATCCCATACCCCCGCATTAGTGGAATAAGATCATGAAAATCCAGTGACACAGAGGCAAATCTGCAGCCCATGGTGAGTGAACACAGCCATAGGGTGTCTGATCTCCAAGCATTTTCATAACCATGACACTTAAACTAGTCACCTAGTGTATGATCTCATGGTCACATGTGTACGACTAGAACTCAGGGTTAGGTAGGAACTTCCATTTCAGTTTGCTTTTCTTAACACTGTCTGCCTGGTACTGAAGAGGTCCTTGGAAAATAAGGGCAGATAGGAAGCATCCTGTGTTCAGGGATCTCCCAGTTATCCAAAGATGTGCATCAGAGAGGTTCAGCTGTTGTGATGAAAATATGTCACAATAGAAGGGTGAAGCACAGCTCAGACCATGAGAGATGTACAAAGAACATTGCTCCAGCAGGGAAACTGCAGTGAGACCCCAGTAAACATCCACTGAAATGAGAACACTGACGATAAAGTAGAACATAAGAGGTAGAACTTAGCCTGTGGATGTGGACAGTTCCCTTTTCAGAAGAGCAATGTTGTCTATTAAAATGTGAAATGTGGTTTTTAAGTGAAGGAGGAGTTCCAGTTTTAAAAGTTCAACTTGTAATGAAACCACTTATAAAAATGTGACTCAAAGCTGTCATGTAAGGAACTGCATGTAATTGTCAAGTCTCACACCTTTGTAGTCTTTGATATTGCCTCTGTACAGTAAAAACTGAAGCTTCTTTAACAGGAGGACATTTACTAGCTCCTAAATTGAGATTAATGCTCAGAAATAACTTGGGCTTTTTAAAAACAGGGTCTTAAAAACATTTGTGGGCAAAGTAACCCTGATTGTGCTTACTGGGATCTACACAACATACATTCTAATAGCTAAAACTGTTACCACATAAAGTATACCTTTATAGACTGTCTGACTCAACAATTTCAATAAAACTTCTTTCATTTGTATTTACATTTTATTTTTATTCTTTTAAACTCATTTTTATATGTGTTTTGTCTGCATGTATGTTTATGCTCAAGGAGACCAGAAGAAGACATCACATTCCTCAGGACTGGAGTAACAGACAGTTGTGAGCTACCATGTGGTGCTGAGAATTGAACCCAGGTCCTTTAGGACAATAATCAGTCCACCACTCTCCAGCCTCCACATCCTTTATAGTTTGGCTTCCCCTGTGAATAATATCAGCCTGTAATGTACAGTTTGTTATCAAGATAAAACTCAAGCAAATCACAATGTAAAAAAAAAAAAAAAAAAAAAAAAAAGTGGAGTGCTCTAGTCTTGATGTGTGGCCTCATCTGTCCCCTAGATATTTTAGGAAATGTGTACATTCTACTTCACAGGGAAGGGAGCACTTCAACCCGATCTCTGGTCAAAATGGACACTCAGTGAATTTCTTGCTTATAAGATACCCACTTTCTCCTTAATAGTAAAGACTAACTAGATGCTTAGTAGGCTTATGCCACATGAGGTTAATGTTTGAACAGAACAGGTCTCCAATTCCCTTGTATAATGAGATTTGGTTGACAGATGAAGGAACTTTTGCAAAGTGATTGGATCTGGAGGTCTAAGACATTACAGCATTATTGGGAGCTGGTGAAGAGAAAGGGGTGAGGCTCATTGGAGGAAGTAAGACACTAGGGGTCGTCTTTATGGTGATAATGTACCTTGGTTCCTTCCTGTAATCAATCCTTGACATTATGTGAGCTGTTTTGCCACATTCCCACCCTGCACCAATTGTGATGAACTGAAGCTGTGAACCAAAGGAAGTACCTCCCTCTTTAATTTGTTTTCTCAGGTTATTTTGGTCACAGTGCCACATAAGCATGAAACTCAGCAGAAACTTTTAACAGAGAAGACCTTCTGAGCCTATTACATTCCATTTTTGATGAGTGGAACTCTAGGTTTAATCATAAGGCATCTTGTCCATTTCTGCTCTTGATAAGGAGGTATTAGTGGGGCAGAGGGGAAGAGCTGTTGACATCAGATGCAGGAAAGTCAACAGAAAACATAAGCATTTCTGCGATCCCATAAGATTTCAGAACTGTATAACAGTTACACCAGAAGAAGGGATAAACACAAAGGTTGGTTATAAGGACTCAGATATGGTTCCCAATACTCCACAGAAGCTAACTCAGAATACAAATGTGATAAGTTACCTCCGAATGTCCATGAAATATCAATATTATCTGAAACTAACCTTTTGTATAGTTTAGTAAGATACCAAAATCTTCCCAGGGATAAGGGTATTTTCTTCAATGGAATTTGAGTTAAATTGAATAATATTCTAGTATCCCTTTAGTTTTATTGTTTAATTTTGTGCTTGAATAATTCTTACTACTTTTCTGATCCAGCAAATCATCTGATTTCTGATCCAATGATGGGACTATTGCATTTCCCTGTATGTTGCATGGGTTTAAGAGTAAAAATTATCATCTCAGTTATCCTGAAGTTCTGTGGTTATGGAACAGATCAAATTAATTATATGAGGATATGTGGACAAGTGCTTCTTGGCAAAGTTGTTCTGGTTTAAAGCATTCTATAGCAAGAATATGAAAGTGCATGGGGGGGAGGAAACAGCAAGTCAGGGAGGAGTTTTTCTGGACTCCTAATAATAGATATTTTAAAATATTTCAACAAAAAGCACCAATAAATTAATTTTATTATTTTCCCTAAATTTTAATAATAGCAATGACATCTTTTAACACCAAAAAGAACTGTTATCACCTTAGAGGAGGTCTAATGTCTAAGCTTAAATCAGCATGGTACCAACAGAAATATGTAAACAATAATAACCCTACCAGTGAAGGATTGTTGGATCCAGCCATTCAGAGGACTATACAAAGGAGACAGTCTCCAAGTGCCAGTTCAGCAGTGACATCCAGAGGGACAGAGTCTTGGTCATTGTATAGGATGTTAGTTTAGGCTCTGAATCATGTCTAGACTGATAGACTAAATCAGTTCAAAGCCACAGGAATAAAGAGAGAAGTAAAATTTATTATAAAAACTTAATTGCATCAAATGAACAAATGGGAAAGAGTGTTCCATTGTGTATACTTTTTGGATGCACATCTTCTATATTCTTTTCTTTTTATAAGCAATGCCATGAGGCAATTTCAACTTAGGTGAATTTTTCCTAAATGATAACCCACTTCCTGAAAATAAAGTCAATTAGCAGAGTGACCATTTAGAATAGAATTAGAGTCTTAGAATAAAATTATATATGTATATATATGCTTAGTAATTGATCATTGTATGTAGTCTAAATCCTTACCAAGTTTTCTGTCCTCTTATTCCCTTATGATAAAATAATCCAAATGCCAATGTCAAATTGAGTGGCCTTTAAAAGAATGTTAACTGTGTTTGCAAGGCAAGGCATTTCTTGTAAGTTATGAAAAATGTACTTTGCTTGTGGGTAATATGTGGTTTAATGACATGGAAATAAGTTCACAGTTCCTCCGTGTTGTATTTACATTTTTTTGTTCCTAAAATATATTAAATATCTCTACCCTAATTACATGACCTGTCAATGACAGCTCTAATAAATAGAAGAAAATCTTAACTTATTAACTTAAGAAAAGGAAAGACATTCATGTCATTAAAATTTGAAACTTATTATAAGTAGCAAGAAAGAATACCCACCCAGCAGTTTTTAAAATTAAAGCCATTTGATCATTTATCTCGATCTACATTTACAAAAGCTAATAGAATTTCTGGTACCTATTTATTTTCTGATGGAAAAGAAATGCTTTTGGAAAAGACAAACTCGGGACTTATTCAATAGTGTATTATAGCTCATTACCTCTTTCACAGGCCAAGGTATTGTAGTTGAAGACTATGTCTATCTCTTACAATAAAACATAAAGTTTTTTTTAAAGTTATATACCTTACTTCCCACTTCCTTAGTTAGCTTCCTTTGTTTACTTTTCCTTATAGGTGATGCTCAAGTCCCAGAACAGATGGAGGACTAGTATTTTAGAATTAAAAGAGTAAGTCTGTCCTTGGGTCTCACTCGGGAAACAATCTTCTTGGAGAGATTTTCTCTGTCTAGTACATCAAAAGATCCTCTCTTCCTATTCTGGTATGTTTGGTGGCATAAACACAATCTTTCAGATAGGGTTCTGTAAGCTTTAAGATGCACCCAAGTTCTCAGGGATAAAATTAAAACATTGATATAATCCAGAAACTTCAGAGAGGTCTGGAGTCTACATTTCTAACAGCCTACAAGACAGAGTCCATTTTTTTCCCCAAGAAGTAGCCTTTTCTTGTGCCTACTGGATGAAGTCAAGTTTGAATAGAAGTCTGGTTCCTGACTCCCTTTATTCTGTAGTTCATGAACACCTATATGAGTTGTCCATTGCCCAGAAATTTTTTGTTCATTTAGATCATAAAGAATTGCCTGCTGATGATATGGTACTGTAACATGGCTTTTTGGTTGGAGATATCAATAGGAAATTAACTCCTTTTGTTGCTGAGTTATTATTGTATTACCAAAGACCAGGGATGAGGGGTCCTATATCTGAAGTGATAGAACATTACCTCATGTCAGAAATTCTTCTCTTCAACATATTTCAAATGTACTTGAGAGTGACACTCTGAAAGTTTAGAAAGTTATTTAGAATTTCTCAACAGTTTAATAACTTCAGAAATAACTGATTAAAATAAAAAAATGACACAAGTTGCAGGATACAACCAAAGGAATGTTTAGAGAAAAAAGTCACTAGATATGTCAGTAAATAAGAAAAATATAAAATCTGTCACCTAAGCTTTTGCCTGTGAGACTGGAGAATAAAAAAAGACAATTTCTGAAGAATAAGCCAAAGAAAACATTAAAAATCAAAACAGGAAGCCAGGAGCTGTCCTCAGAAAGTGTGAGTGGGGGAGCCAAATACGAGCTGGCCCCAGAAAGAGGGGGGAGTCAACAAAGCAAAACAAGTTCTTGAGAAATTAATGAAATTGTTAATTCTCTACACAGCCTAACCAACCAACACTGTGGCAAGAAAACATACTGTGAATACGAGAAGCAAAGGGGCTCTTACAACTGACTCACAAAGAGTCTGATTGAAGGGGAAATTAAAGTTTCTCATCTTAGAGGATACACAACAATGCATTAAAATCACAAAAGAAAGAGCAAACACACCACTCACAATAAGGGAACCAGATAAGATGAAGTACCCAACACTCACAAAACCAACATTATCAGTAACCAACAATCTCCCAGAAAGAAATCACCATCTCCAGATGTTTTTACCAAGCACTTATGGAAGAAATGCCTACAAGCTCTCATAATGCCCCCTCATGTAAGAAGCAAGTGAAAGCCTTCATCATTCATTCTTTAATAACATAGAGGAGAAAAATTACAGACCTGTTTCTGTCATGTTCATAATTGTAAATTCAATAAAATATTCACACATGTAATTCGATGCTACATAAAACAGTCATACACCACAACCAAGTAGGATTTTAAATATGTAAGAGTAATCAGCATTCATATATCTCTATTAAGTAGAATGTATCAGTACAATCAAAATTATACAATCACCTCAGTATAGAAGGAAAACACATGGCAAAGCCAAATATATTTGTGATAAAAGCTTCAATATAAATTTTCTTAGCCTTATTGAAAAGTTATTAAAAGCAACATTGATAGAAATTCCACAGTTAAAATTACACTAGTGATGGGAAACTGCTTTCCTTGTAAGAGTGGAAACAAGTCAAAGAATCCCCTCACTGCTCCGAGTAGGTACAATATTGAATGTCTGGCCAAACATAATAAAGGAAGAAAGTGGTTACATAGATGGAAAAGAATGAATGAAAATCCCTTTCTAGTCACAGATGGAATGCTCTAAACACAAAAAATCCTCAGAATCATCATCCACAACAAAACTGACGTGAAAATAAAAGCAAACATAGCAATATGCAGGGTGTGATGCCTTTTTGTATGCTAGCCATGAGAAATTGCACACAAAATTTAAAAACACCATTTATAAGAATCTTCTAAAAATACAATATCTCAGTAAAATCTAAGGAAACATTTAAGTTTTACAGAAAATTACAATCAACTGATAAAAAATGAAATATTATCTAAGTAAAAGACAAGTACTCCGTGTTCACAGATTGGAATAGTCACTACTGTCACGTTCTTTTCAACTCCATGTACAGCCTCAGTGAAATTCCAGTGAAATTCAGTGAGCAATTTTACAGATATGGCCAAACTTACTTTGAAGCAAAGGACCTAGAACAGAGGAAGAGCACAGCAGGATTCACACTGACAGATAGAAAGGTTTGCGGCAAGCGTAAAATAATGAAGACTGAACTTGTTGGTAAAGAGCAAACCCAGATCAATGGAGAATAGAAATGGATCCTTGCAAAGACAGTCCTGGTCTTTGGAAAATGAACAAAGGTAATTCAAAGCATACAATAAATAAAGGTGGTGATGAAAAGGTAATTCAAAGCAAATGCAATTTAAAAAATGGTAATGTTGTGTAGGCCTATCCAACATTCCCCTTAGGTCTTCCACTTTTATTTTTGGAGACCTTGTGACAGCAAACACTCACCAGCTGTGACATTCTTACCTGACCTTCCCCATACCCAGGTGAGAATCAAGTATTTTTGTCAGAATGATACATCTTTACTACATACATTATTGGCCCTTCTAGATACCTTAAAAATACTAATGATTAAATGCTAGTAATATCTTAGATGTTTTATACTTTCACTCACCATTCTATTTAGCCTCAGCCCCAAGCAGTTCAGGTAGAATACTGTCACAGCTATAAAAACAGTGGACTTCACATGAGAATAGTCTCTCAGTTGTGCCATAAAACTAGAACAATCATGTGACACTGAAAGATACTTTCTCAGCATATTATGTTCCCTGTGTGAAGAACATAGAGGTCATATAAATGTGTGTCTCTACATTTTTAAGCCTCTCTTTTGCCATAACTAATGATTCTGGGGCTGGAGCGATGGCTCAGTGGTGAGGGGCATGTATTTGCTCTTACAAAAGGATTCAGCACCCACATGGTAGCTCACAATCACTGGAAGCTCCATTTCTAGGGAACCTGAGGGAACCAGACATGTACATGCACAATCTACATGCAGGTAAACCACTCATACACATAACTTTTCTTTAAAAAATGAAGGAAATAGTTGTAATCCTGCAAGTAAAAAAGAAAAAAGTAAAAGAGAATCCCCAATTCAGTATAAATAGGATTGCAAAATGATATAACTATCCTGGAAGGCAGTCAGGCAAATTCTTATAATAACTATGCTCTTGGTGAGTTACTCAAATTATTTGAGCATATATATATTCACATTAAAACATCCACACAAGCATCTACAGTAATAGACTTAGCTATAAACACCTCAAAATTCTATCATTGGTAAATAGATAAATTATCTATAATGAATCTTATAATAAAAACTATTTAATGACAAATATAAATGAGCTATCAACCTTCAATTCAACAAGACATGGAGGAAATTTTGATGTATACATTGTTGAAAATGCCAGTCAAAAAAGGCCATGCAGTATTTTATTACAAGTGTGTGACTCTCTGGAGAAGGCAAAGATGGCTGAAGAAACATCTGCTGCTAAGTATGGGGGGGGGGTGAGGGAGAGGAGAATTAACTAAACAGGAAAAGTCAAGAGGTTGTTTTTAAAGCACAGCTATTTTGTATGATACTGCAGTGGTGATTACAAAGTATCAAATCTTTGTTAGAACTCAGCTTCATGAAAAGTGAATCTTAATGCACCAATATTAAAACTACTTATTAGGATGTAAGAATGAACTGTGTAATGTAGTGAACGGTCTTCAGGTGTTGCAAATGTATACATTTAATTGAATGAATAAGCTACTAAGATACTGAGCTAAGTCACCCAGGAAATGCTTACCCAAAGACTATAGAGAAAGACACTGTCTAAAAGCAATGCACCGTTTTTTCATAAAGTTATTTTCTGTAGAGATACTTCATTACAATTCTGATATCACTACATGTACCACAGACTGGCACAATGAAATAGACAGCCAGGGGATGGGGTTGGCCAAATTTCCCATTAGATTATGAAGAAATTATAGTAAGGAAAGCAAAGGAAGGAGGCTGTGTGGCAAGGATTATTTAGCTTTATGTGATGGTTATGATTATATCATAATTATTTTGTAAAG
This sequence comes from Phyllotis vaccarum, assembly GCA_033318265.1. Classification (NCBI taxonomy): domain Eukaryota; kingdom Metazoa; phylum Chordata; class Mammalia; order Rodentia; family Cricetidae; genus Phyllotis; species Phyllotis vaccarum. Next base: position 538,883 of record JARWLC010000012.1, read on the forward strand.
GGTTTTTATTTTTTGAGAATTATATACAATGTATTTTGATCATATTCACCCCCAAGTCCTTTTCATAACTCCTCCCAGGCCACTCCACCTTATACTCCTCAGCTTTGTGTCCTCTTTTTAAATTTTAATAGTCTATGGGCTCCTATTTTTGCTGCCTGTATATTCCTGGGTATAGAGCCGTCCACTAGAATGTGGTGAAGCTACTGAAACTACTCCTTAAATACAGCTTATTCCCCCTCCTCTAGAACCCATCAATACATGAATATCATTCTTTGGGAACAGGACTCATTAAAAATGTCTGGTTGTAGGCTAAAAGCAGAGAAGACATGATAAGCCTAGAGACATTTGCAGCATCAGGCTAAAAGTTTTCAAAATACAAAACCAAGTCACACATTGAGATGGGTATTGCAGGAGGGACATTGGAGCCAAGCAAAAGATTTCCCATTGATTGGTTGAATGGATCAATTTAAACAGAAGTTAATTTCTTGCTATTACCCCAAATATGGATCTATAAACCGTAAATGGTTAAAGTTGAAGTAGATATATGAATGTGATGGGATATGAGAGAGGAGAAGCCTTCAGTGCAGAAGAATTCAAATAATGTATGTTGACATTTACCTTTAAGGCAAAGAGTGTAACACTAGATGCTTTGTGAGTGTGCTATTCAAAATGACTCTATCCCAACAGGATGGGGACACAGGAAAGTTGACCAACCAGCAGCTCAGGAGCTGTTGCTGTGGAGATGAGCAGGTGGGTATCAATAGGGCTCCACACTGGTACTGTGAACTCTGATGTGTTGTGAGGAGAATGGCAGCTCTCTATGGCTTTCTTGTCAGAGATACATCATATCAATCTATGAGAAAAACATCAGACAAATGCCAGCAGTGGAACAATCTAGAAAATAAAAACTACAAGGTCATTAATACAAGTAAGATCATGAACCTAACAGCAAGTAATGAAACAGAGGCCGTGGAGCTGAAGAAGAGCAAAGAAATACACATGGAAAGGTTTGCAGGGAGGAAAGAAAAATGAAAAAGAAAAATGACATAATTACATTCTAGTCAAAAGGAGAGAAGAAGTAACTTAAAAAAACAAGGAAAGTCTGAAAAAAGAGTCATAGCTTGGAGAAATTCAGTGTCATATGGAGAATCCTGGTTGTGTTCCTGGAACCAAAAGGGGCATTTTGGGAAGGTTAAGGCTATCCAAATGAGGTGGGACTTTAGGTAGCTGTGCATCTTCCTTGATACATGTGCTATACTAAGTAAGGTGTTGAAATGCAAAGATAGGTCTATTGTGTTTGAGAACTCTTTGTAGATATCTGCATTAACTTCTTTCTTTTATTTACTTATTATGTATATAGTGTTCTGCCTGCAGACCAGACAAGGGCACCAGATCTTATTAGAGATGGTTGTGAGCTACCGTGTTGTTGCTATGAATTGAACTCAGGACTTCTGGAAGACCAGCCATTTTTCAAGCTGGGCTATCTCTCCAACCCCTGAACTAATTTGTAAGTCAAAATCCTTTGAAAAATAATAAATTCATTTAGAAGAAACCAGCTCTACTTTTACTCTTCAAAAGTTGAACCATGAACTAACACAAAACCAAGTTAGTTTTCAAATGTGCTTATGACTGCTCTACTCTGATGTGAATGCATTCAAATGCAGATCAAAGGAGACTGCTTGCAAATAGGATTTCTATATAATTTAGCTCTAGGAAGAGTAAAAAAATATTTTGCTAATAAGTTTATTTAATTTTAATATTCTATTATAAAGGATGGGAAATCATGTAAAGGCTTTACCAAGACTCCTCTTTCAGGTTGACTAATATAAAACTTTAGGTTTTTTGTACCATTGTAAATAAACCTAACTTGGAAAATTCTCAAAGACACAGTTTTAGGGATGTTTCTCATCCTTCAATATCACAGAGGAATCACTAGTAAATAGATACTCATTTGTATAATTTCTATTTTTAACTCTGATCTTACTGCTCTTCATACTACATACATTAGATTATTTTTTAGATTTATTTACTTGTATTTTATGAGTGCTTGCCTGTATATACAGGGTGTTTACTTGGTGCTTGTGGGATACCAAGAGGCCAGAGGGAGGAATTGGATTCCATGGGACTGGAGTCACAGGTGATGGGTGCTTGGAACCAAATCTGGGTCCCCTGAAAGAGCAGCAAGTGTTCTTAATCTCTGAAACATCTCTCTAGTTTCTTATATCAAAAACTGTAATTCTACATGGAAGTAAGCTCTCCACATACTTTAATTTCATATACATGAGTGAAACAGGATGTGCTTGGGGTGTTGGTGCCACTGAACAGGCACTAAACTATCTATCAGTAGATGATGTTTAATTGAACATCTGACAACCTTTGAATTTGCACACAAGGGAGACTATGTAGCTGTCAGGAGGTCCTGAAATCCTGGTGATTTCTCTACACATAAGAATAGAGAGCAGAAGATTCCAGAGTGACTCTGCCTTACCAAAAGAAATATAGAACCTGAATGCCAAGAAACTCCTCTTGATGATAGATGAGGGTCTGTTGTTGGCCAGGCATGGCAGAAACCCAAGCCCTATAATTAATCACAGAGAGTAAAACAAAACAAAACAAAACCCACACAAGATCTAGAGTGTTTCTTCTACCTGAGAGGTCTCCTGTTCAGAGATTCATGCATTTGTACCTCACATCTATTCTACTAGATCTCTGGAGACAGATACTGTGTTATGTTGCTAGTCCACAGTTTTCTCTTTCAACCCCCCCACTCCTTAATGCTTTAAATAATTTCACATTAAGTTTCTACTAAGTTTTACTGTTGCTTTTTGTTTCTGTTAAGTATGAGTATCTTTTTAGAATGATCAAATTTTTATTTTACTTTGGGGCAAGAAAAGTGTAAGGGCTGTTTTGTATATGTGTGGGTAGGCAGTGGTGGGAATATATGTGTTCCCAAGAAAAATCTGGCTTCCTGAAACTCTGTGAATCTGAAGGTAACGCTGGCTCTGGATTCACCAACTCAACGCATTTCTGAGCCAAGTTTAGAAAATCAGAGCCAAGGACGAGTATCATCCACTGTCTCTTCACAGGAAAGGAAAGTCTATTTGTAGTGGACTGCATTTCCAAAGAAGGGTGTCTAAAATTCTCAATAGATACAAAACACAAAATAAAGGCTAATTTAATTTTAATCTGCTTTAACTTAAAACACGATTCCAAGCTATGAAAATCTTTTAGGGTAGAAAAGTAAGTTGCTAAGGATGTAAAAATATACAGAGTGTCTAATATAAATGCTGGGATTCCTGTTATTGCAGACCGCCTCCTCAATGGCTATATCAGTGCTCAGAAGAGAAATGTTTTTTTTTAAAAAAAATATCTTAAGTTACTTTTTTGTGACCAAATACCTGGCAAAAATAACCTAAGGAAAGAAGTTTTACTTAGTCTTATTGTGTGTGTGAATAGTTTAAGGGATATAGTCCATCAATTCTGGAAGGCATGATGTCATGTTGAAGCTGGCCTCATTGTATCTGCACTCAGGATGGAGAGAATTCACAGGAATTAGGGCAGGGTTAATTAATCTCACATCTTCCTGTCAGATCTTGCTCTCGCAAGGGACACTTGTTCTGAGGACCAAGAGTGGTGTATTTCATTTTCAGACCACTACACTCAAGCAACAAGCATTGGGTATTGTGAAAACTTGTCTTTTCTAAGTAAAATTATTTTAAAAATATCCGTATTATTATTTTTGTTGTTGTTCAAGTGAATGCAACTCAAGAGAGTTGTAATACATTTTGTGTGTTGTGTGACTTGTAAAAGTCTAACTGTTGACACAAATAAAACACAATATTTACTTTTCAGAAGACTACACATGCCCAAGTTCAGGGGTGTGGGGTGCAGAGCAGAAAAGCTATGTGTTCCCTGTAACATACAGAGGAGGAATTTTGTTCTAGAAGGAAGGGAACACACAGAAAGTGCCTGAGTGCACCAAAGGTTTGCTTTGTCCTTCTGTAATGCCCCAGTCACTCCTTCCACAGCACACATGGAAGTCCACTAAAAAAATCTGCATATTTTCCAGATTTTTTTTTTTCATCTTCTGTAAAGACAGAAACGATGGCTTATGAGTTGGGGAGCACACCTGTGTTTTAGTGTTTCAATTAAGTCTACTAATGAATCCTTGCAGATACTCATCTTGGGACACTCAGAGATCTTCAATCAGGAGGCCGTACTCGTATGTGGTAATTGCTAACACTAGGCATCTCCCATCTTCTCACTTTTCTTCAAGAGTGATTTTTCCGAATTCAGAAATCATTTTGTTCAAGCCAGGCTCCAGAAAAGTGGCTGCCAGCTAGAACAGCAAATGACTCTGAAAAAGCAGATCCCAATACACCAAATACAATGATTTATGGTATGCTAACCACGCTAGAGTAAGTACAAATAATTGTGTATAGACAGATGAGATACTTTTGGTGTCATTTCCTGATGATTTGTTCTGGGTATGAAGTGAAGAAAAAGAAGTGAACAGAAGATCATGTCCTAGGAAGATTCCTTGCAGGGTTTAGAAATCTACCACACGTTACTCAAGGTCAGCCTCAATGAATGACAGATATATTTTATGCCTCGTGTTTTGTCTTTAAAATATTGGCTGAGGGCCAGTGAGAAGGCTAAGTAGGTAAAGGTGCTTGCTGCCAAGTCTGACAACCTTAGTTCAATTCCCCAAACCCACACGGGGAATGAAGACAACCAATGCTGAAAAACTGTTCTTTGGGCTTCATAAGTACTTCATGGCACATATGCATCTTCACATACACACACACACACACACACACACACACACACACACACACAGAGTACACATCTATATACATACACACGTAAACATGCACATATACCTATGTACACCTTCATACACCCATGTACAACTTTATACATCCACATACACAAATAAATATGCACACATACATACACAAATACACAAGTACATATACAGATATACATACAAAAGTACGTACATATACATATAAATACACACAATTATTAAGAATTTTTCTTAAGATTTAGGGTAACATGATTCCTGATGTTTTATTAGGATGTGTGGTTCCATAGATAAGGTAGCATTGATTCCAGAATGGTGTGTAAACAGAAGAGTGTGAGCACAGTCAGGTTGAGAGTCTCACTGGAGGGCGGATTGGGGCTGGTCGTGTAGCTCAGTGGTTGAGCACTTTCATGGGTGTGTGAAGTTCAACTCCTCTCACCCTGCACACCTCCACATGATAGGTCAGACCTTCACATGATAGGTCAGACCTTCACATGATAGGTCAGACCTCCACACAGTAGGTCAGACCTCCACACAATAGGCCAGACCTCCAACAATAGGTCAGACCTCCAACAATAGGCCAGACCTCCACATTATAGGTCAGACCTCCACTCAACAAGATAGACCCCCTCCCAACAGGACAGATCTCCACAAAACAAGACAGATCTCCACACAAAAGGACGGATCTCCACACAGAAGGATAGATATATACACCAAAGGACAGATCTCCACCCAACAGGACAGATCATCACCCAGAGGACAGACCTCTACCCAACAGGACAGACTTCCACCCAATAAGACAGACCTCCACACAACAGGACAGACCACCACCCAACAGGACAGACTTCCACACAACAGGAACAACCACCAGCCACAGAACAGACCTCCACCCAAAAGGACAGACCTCCGCCCAACAGACCGCCATACAGAAAGACAGACCTCCATGCAACAGAACAGATCTCCACACAACAGGTCATATCTGGACCTCTATGTGTGCACTGTTTCTTTACTCTGTATATTCAACACTAAATATTAAATATATTTCAAGATACCTTATATGTCAATTATAGCTGTTTCATCAAGAAAATACTTTTATATATAAACATTTTAGTAACAAAAACACTTCCACAAAATACTCATTAACTTATAATATATCTATATTTTTAGTCACATGTTTTCCAGCTTTTTTGAAGTGCTACTGATTATATGTGTGGGTGTGGGTATATAAATATACATATATGTGTATATAAATATACATGTGTATGCATATTTATATATACACACACACTGTGAACTTGGTGTTGTCTTACCCTTATATATTTATGAAGGACCATACAACAAACCTAGTTAACAGCAATTTTCTCACAAAACTTTTTAAGACAGCCAGATCTCTTTCAGTAGACTTCAAATATTCAAATACTTTAAATTTATTTTTTAAATTTTGATTGTATATATTGGTTATATGTGTGTGACACAGGTACATTTTATATAAGTGTGTATTGTACTCACAGCATATTCCCCAATGTAGTAGGTAAGGTTGTACTACATGATATATTAAGGGAAGTAAGGGATGCTTTAAAGTGCTTTGTACCTAAGTGTTTTTTAAATGTCGGTAACATGTTTACTTTCTATATTTATGATACAGAATTTGTGCATAGGCTGTTTGATCATGAGAGCAATGTTAGGTGGATTCCTTTGGCTATGAAGGCAGAACACGATGTCTTCTCTTTAGAAGCTGTCTACATCAGCTCTGGCACCTGCAGGTCTTCTGGGTAAAGGTTACCCTTAGGTGTTCATTAATTTGGGTTCACATGATTTTCTAAAAATATATGGGGAAGATGATAGTGAATGTGTGGAGCCAGTCACAGCCACTCACATTTCTGCTTTAATGACAGTCTCATTGCTTTTCTTTGATTATGTGACCTGTTTCAAAATGTACTATGAAGAGTGGCCATGGCATTTCCTAGGGAGGCAGAGGCTGGTGGGTCTTGTCTATGTGCATTCAGTGGGTATCTGGGAGAGTCTACGTGCTAGGGAGCAGTGAGGATGTATACTGCAAAGAAGGTTCAATACAATCTCATGCCTTGGACCTTTGTACTATAGTCACAGGGATGGCTGTGACATGCCAGCCACTCTACTTCATTGACGGCAACACAGACAGTTTTGTCTAGTGGCTGCTATTTTTTCTTTTCAAGATGCAAACACACAGACAATGTTATTTTAGACCTGAGGACTCTGAATTCCAGTTAGTGTGTTCTTGCCAGTATATTGTACGTTGAACTTTTAGGTTGAGGTACATTAATAATTTAGCTTTGAAGTGAACTCAAGTGAAATGATGTAGAATTAAAAGCATCACAAATGCTGCTAAAATATTTATGGAGACTGCATTTTGACTAAAGGACTGCATTTACAGAGTGATTTATGCCCTAATTCCCGAGATCCAGGCTTATAAAAGGAGCCAAAGCTAAAACCAAATTTCACAACTGTGCTTTCCATATGAAAAGATTGTGCAAGCAGCAGCCCCCTTTTTTTATTAGATATATAGTGGTGCAACTAGATGTTCTATGTTTGCTTTTCAGATAATTCCTTGACACATACATCTTCATTTTGCCTTTATAAATCAGAAACACCTTTTTTTTGTTTGTTTTTTAAAAGCTGGGAACAGTCACAAACTTTACCACAATAGATGTCATCAACAAGAAAACATGTGAGCTAGGCATGGAAGCTCCTCTCTGAAATCCCAGCACTAGGGAGACTAAGGCAGGAGGATTCCTGTGAATTAAAAGTCAGTCTGTACCCCAGAGTGAGTTTCTGGCCACTTTAGTATGAGATCCTATATCAACCAACCAACCAATCAATGTATAAGCAAATAACCACACAAACAAACATATAATAAAAAATAAAAAGGACAAGGTAGAAAAGAGCCACTGAGCAACTAAAATGGTGATATTAGGCTTGCAGGAAGAGTGGAGTGGACATATGGGACATGGAAGAAGAAAAGAAATGGGAGCTGAGGAGGTGAGTGATGTGGAGGAGCTGGGAGATTAGAGAAGAACAAACAGAATAACACATTTGCTGAGAAAATGTTATCATATGCTGATTAAAAGAAAAGGCTGGGTGTGGTGGTCCGTGCTTGTGATCCCAGCATCATGGAGACTGATGCAGGTGGGTTTTCATGAGTTCAAAGCTATCATGGGACTTGTAATATATGTAATGAGTTTCAGCCCAAACGGAATCACAAAGAACTCCCCTCCCCCCCAAAAAAACCCTAAGTAGTGTGCATTTACACACACACACACACACACACACACACACACATATATAACTTCAGACCTTATTCATGATAAGCAGGCACTCTGCCCCAGTGCCATACTCCTACTTCAAGAAAGACAAGAAAATAAACACACATGTTATTTTTTGTAGTGTGAGAGGGGGTGTGGGGACCAGAATGCCTCTCCTTAAACCATCTTCATTCTCAGTGGGTTCACCGTCATTTACAAATGCATTTTCTTCCCCAAACTTGTGAAGTAGAGAATCAACAGCCTTCTTAGTAACTCTCAGCATTGCCTACTGTTCACACACAGTTGAATCACAGCCTGCACATAATCTAACAAAGCTCACACTAACCAAAGACCTTTGTAGGCAAGGAAATCAAAGAACCTTTTGCAGGTGATAGTTCAGGTTCTTTTAACTTGAATTTCACAAAACAAAGATTCTTCAAGCAAATATATATATATATATATATATATATGCCTGTTGCCCAAAACAAACATGAAGTGTGGTGTATGAAAATGTGCAGGTGTATCAAATGCATTCCAGTCCCTGCCTAGGCCTGGCTCACTGCAGAAGCTCAGGGTCATCAGAAGAATACCTACACATTAAAAATAAAAAGTCTCAGAAAACTTGGCCATTGATTTTTCCCCCCATTCTTACTAATATGCCCTAATATGTGGATGTTGGAAGGGTTAGGTCATCCTTCCTAGGCAACAGAACAACATCAAATGCCAAGGCCAATGTCAAAAGTTCCCAGAACCAAGGGTCCAGAGAGGCACACACTGCAGAGCAGCCAGGTTTATGGTTTTCAGTTCATCACATTTGATATTTTCCTTCTCTCTTCTTTTCTCTTTCTTTCTTTTCCTTTTTGTTTACATCCTTCTTTTCTCTCTCCTTTTCATTCTTCTTCTCCATTTCCATCCTTACCCCTTGTCCCTCCCTGTTTGTTATTTTTTAAAAGACAGTCTTAGAACTCACTAGGCAGACTGGCTTCAGACTTTCAGTGTTCATCCCGAATCTGCCTCCCAAGTGCTAGACTTGTAGGTGTATACCATCACACGCAGCTCAGATGACACATGGTGACAGCCTCCGTATCTCTCTCTCTCTCTCTCTCTCTCTCTCTCTCTCTCTCTCTCTCTCTCTCTCTCTCAAGATTTTTATTTATTTATCACATATACAGCGTCTTCCTGCATCAATGCTTACATTCCAGAAGACAACACCAGATCTCATTATAGATGGTTCTGAGCCACCATGTGGTTGCTGGGAATTGAACTCAGGACTTATTGGAAGAATAGCCAGTCCTTTTAACCTCTGTCATCTCTCCATCCAAGCCTCCATCTCTTTATCAGAGGTTGGGGAGGGACAGAAACTCAAACTCAGGTGCTTGTAGAGAACAAGCGAACCTGGAATCTCTTGACTCCTAGGTTCACACCAACGTCCAGGGTGTGGACTAGTAGAGGGGGAAGCACAGGTTGCTGAGGGGAAAAAAGCACTGGTTGGTGGAGGCCAAGGCAGCATCCCAGTAGCATTAAGTAGCATCCTAGAGAATGTGCCTCAGGAATAGTATCCCTTAAAATTCTAAACTCTCTCTATATATAGTTAGTTGCTAAAATCTCATTAGAATCTTCTAGTTCTCACACCTTTCTCAATCTTCCTCAAGACCACTATGGCTTATTCACTTTTTCATTTTAGTTGACTCTGAAATAATTCTGAGTGAAGACATTAATGTGGGAATGAAGTGTGTCATTTGACAACAGAGAAATTGCCAGTCAAGCTCTGTTTCACAGCAATCCTATTCAACCCATATTCTTGACCATGCATACTTTCTTTGTCATTGATGAGAATTCTCTATATCCTGACTGCTCCCGGGTCCCATATCATTCCCATGGCCTTTGCTTCCAGCTCTCATGTAGATGAAAATAAAAAATTCCTTCCTTCCTTCTTTCCTTTCTCTTTTTTTTGCAAGTAGACAAACCAGCATAAGAATTGTGTTTGGGTAAATATAGCAGAAGAAAAGTGAATAAAATCTTATTCCCATTAAAAATTTCATTCATGTGCCAAGTCTTCTAATTAGAATTCTATAGAATCAATAATACTTTGATATTTGAAACATAAACTATATTAGGTTCCTGGTGTGATAGCTAAGAAATTTTGTGTTTCTATGGTAATTTAGTTTAGACAGTTTTGCCATGATGGTTAAAATGAAATACCAATTAGTACACACAATTTAGAAATTATACTCTAGCCTTCCAGAATTTTAACTAAAAAGCAGATGTCCTTTCAATAGAATAAAAATTAATTTTTTTCCAAAGGGGTCTTATCACAATTCAAGAACAGCTTTATAATATCTGTGTAGAGTTCAGAGAGAATTACCTAGTTTTATAGCTTGAAGTGGAGAAACATAGTTTCAGTATTGCTATGTCAAGCAAAAGCATTTTATCATAAGTAAAAAAAAATATGACCCATAATACTCAGCCAGCCACACAATCCAGTCCTCTAAAAAGTTTTTTACTAGGTAACTAGCCCTTTGGTAATCACCACCTTACATTCCCTGCAAAAAAATGAAGGAACTGCCTTGTGTAAAGAAATTCTTACAAATTCAAATGAAACTAAAGTAATTCTTGGGTTTGTAGCTGTCCAAACTGCAAAGCAAATGGCTCTCTTGAATGGTCTGTGACTAACCTAAGGGCACAATTTAGTTATTTAGATCTATGAATTAGAAGCGAATATTCTCTTCACTGACACTCACTTACCATAGAGCAGATTTCTCTGTCCTTATGTGTGTGGTGTGTGTGACTAAAGAAACTTTATTCCATTTTGTTATCTTCAGTGTCTTTAAAACTATCTGATTCTACAACTTTAAATCACAAAGACTGGTCCTTCAGGAACTCCATTCCAGGAACTTTGAGCTGTTTACATGAGTGCCCAACTAGAAGGAGACATTATTCTGGGGCACAGAAGCCCCGTGGACCAGGACATACACAGGACTGTGTAGTGGGGTGTATAGTAGATGTCAGAGCCTCAGGCAATGGCCAGGAGTAATGTGTGCACAGGTGCTTCACTATCCCATGTGTGCTAGGAACTGAACATGGATCCTCTGCAAGACAATGTGTGCTCTTAACCACTGAGGCCACATCCACAGTTCCTCAAATTGTGAGCTGGAATTAATAAACTCCAATACTTTGACATAGTGGTAAGGATTAAATACAGCCATGATGGAGTCTCTGAGCACTGTGGTGTCAGAAGTCTTTGTGAAGATACTGCAGAGTGCTCACTGAAGGTGTAGGTCAATCACTTTATGTGCCTCTTGATGTGGTAAAAGTCAAGTGTTGGGGGGGGCATGGCAGTGGCAAGATACTGTGAGTGGAATGCAGGGAAAAGTAAGCTACAAAGATTCAGAATAGACACACAAACTTAAAGATGTCCCCAGACACAAAGTATTTTGTGGGAAGTCAGGAAGATTTTCCCACTTTTGTGCTGCTAAATGAATGCACTGCAGATAAGGTTACTATCTTAGCATTGCCATTTTGTAAGAGAAAGAATCGCCCACAGAGGTTCCAACCTGAGGATGAGTACAGAAGTACGGACCCGGACCCACGTTGTACCTTGCTCATATAATTGTGTAACTTGCCTGTGACTGACAGACTCTACATCCCACTGTACACATCTCATGGATCATGATAGCTAGAAATCTAACCTCTTTTCTGTCTACAAAAGCCCTGCTTTTGTTAGGATGGCATTACTCTAATAATGGGAAAAGACTGACCAACCATGCCTTTTGTTGAAATCTTTGGTTTCCTTAACTTGCTGGCCCATCCCATGTTGTTTCAGATGTTGGCTTGATCTTTTACTAGACAGGCATCTTCTGCCATAGTAGCAAACAACAGGAAAATGAATCTCAAATAACATATATAAATCATTTTCAGGTGGTCGAGATTTGCTCCAGACTACCTTAGCTGTTCCTGGGATTTAACAAGTGTTGAGGCTTACTTATGAGACCACAACATAAGAAAATGTGCTCCTAAAGGATCAGATCTGCTTTGCTAAGTAATTATCTAAACCTGATGAGTAGCTCATACCTTACCATAAGAGTCATACCTTCTTAGAACACTGTATGATTGTCAGTTAAAAAACAGAACAAAACAAGACAAAAACCAAACCAAACCAAACCAAACCAAACCAAAACAAAACAAAACAAAACAAAACAAAACAAAACAAAACAAACAAACTACAGTCTAAAAGGCCAGATCAAATTCACCAAGAAGATCCTTTAACAATGGAGGATGAGGAACCAGAATGCAGGGAAGTTGACTCATCACTTTGAGTGCTCTAATGTTACAGTTTAACAGATGCATAAAGACAGTATGGTAGTCCATATTGCTTCACTGGGGAGAATTAACTGGGTACCACACTGTCTACATACACCAGGAGTCTTCAAACTGTTTCAGAAAAGGTGTATTGGAACATGAGATCTAGCATACATGAGAGAGCATATCCACCTAGTTGATGTGACCATTCTTCTTAAACCTATATATAGGAAAACCATAAAAATCTACTTCCAAATAAAACCAATAGATAAAGATAAACCCTTAGATTGGCATAAAATTGCTCATTTTAAAACTATTTTTTTATTATGATTGTGTGTGTTCCATGTGTGTGGGTGGATGGGAGGAGGTCACACATGCCAAGACCAGAATACAGCTTTGAGGAATGGATTTTCTCCTTCCAGTTTTAGATGAGTTCTAGGGACTGAACTCAGATCATCAGAATTATTCCAGAATAACCTTTACCCACAGAACCGTCCCACTGGCCCCTATGCCAAAGTTCAACCTGGATAAGAAACCAAAAATAATACAACAAAGCTAGCTCTGAGGTCAAATGAGAACCAACTTGCTTTGTGCTTGCACGTTTGCAGAGGTGAGAATGGTGGTGGTGAGAGACTCCCTGGAGTGAACAGCCTAAAAGTTTCCACTGAATTTCCAATAGCGTGGTCACCACATGACTGCCCAGTACGCAACAGGTCACTGTCACCCATCATGCCTTGTGAACATAAACTCTTTGCTCTCAGTTTTCAGTCACATAAAGGATTAGAATTTAGGAACTTGCTTGGCTTTTATAGATTGAATATGCTTAATATCAATTTATTAGTCTATAATACAGTTCATCAAAAACTTAAGAATGATGCATTCAAAGTGACTCACTGCACTATTTTATTTTCTATGTGGCAGGTAATCAAAATGTTGGAGTGTTTTATGCTGTAACAGAAGCTTTACAATTTTTTGTTGTTGTTTAAAATGCACTTATCTATGTCCACAAGCGGTGACAATGACATCACCCAGCTACCTCTCCTGCTCAAAGAATCTTTCTCCTAAGCTTAAATATTATATTAAAATTCATCACTGTGATAGGCTTGTAGAATCAAAATTACTTATTAAACTCAGGATTTTAGCTACTTATCAAAACCTGATATATTTGAGGTTATTGTTTGTTTTTTGTTTTTTTTTTTTTTGGTTTTGTTTCTGTTTCTAAATCTGGAAAAGTAAACTAAGTGCAAAATGTATGATGTCTGAGAAAACTGTTCATTTGTATTTTGTTTTAGGGGAAAAAGTACCACAGAGTTTCAAGAATCTGCAATCATGAGAAATATTCCACACACCATAAATTGAAACTTCTAAAAAGACATCTGACAGACTTAAAAAAATAATTGGTATCTTCTACATAATCTACATTAGTGTAAACAATAAGTCTTCTCTTAAACAAAGATTGTGTAAATCTTCATTTATCTTTTATGACAAGGGAACAAAGGTTGTGATTTAATGAATGGAAAGAAGCAAAGAGGTCAGGTTTAAAAGCCTCGCAGGTCAAATGTCTGACATCAGTGAACATTTTTTTGAAAAGCCCTAACATAGTAATTTCTATTTTAGTCAAATCTCAGGGGTCCTGATGAAGCTTCGAGTAGGGAGAGAGAAAAAACACCATAATTTAGTAACACAGAGACACACAATTGGAATGACAATATCCTTTTAGGATCCATTCGCCAGCATCTTAATAGGTTTGGATTAGGTAGATTTGAAAATAATTTTGAAGCTTTAGGCTTTGAGAGCCGACAACAATTCCTTGTGTTGATAAAGGGAATAAGAACAGCATATACTTTAATTTTGCATATGCATTGATTTTTCCATCCAAATGGACGACCTCTGTCATCTAGAGAGGTTATTCATAGATCCAGAGAGCTGATCAGGGTCATTAGTAACAATAGTAAACTGATCATCATTGCAATGGGACCTGACAAGTTTCTTTTCAACTCAGATCCTAATGTATTGATGCCTGTGAAGTTCATTACAGCAGTAATAAATCATTAGTCTCCACAAAGTGATTTATAAGTCTGTTGAAGTGCATTATAATAGGCTGCCCAAAAGCTCTACAGACCTAAGAAAGCCTTATCTGAGCTCTGCCTGCACTGTGATAGCCAGGAATGGCCGCCACTGACACAGCCAAGCCCAAGGAAACCACGGCTTCCTCTTGTTTGTTTAAACAAAAATTCAAAATTTAATTTAACATATCCTTAGTCCTGCCCTGATCTCCTGTCTTAAAAATAATTTAAAATTCCCTTTCCTTCATTTCATTTATTCCATAAAGGTGAAATATAGCAACCTTTCCTTAAATTTCATTTTTTCTCTAGTCAGAATTAATTCTGTAAGGTTATTTGCATGCAGGATGATATGCAAAGTAAATACATTCCAAAGCATTTAACATTCTGAGCTAAGATTGTAATAAAGCAATTCTAAGTGCAGCAAGGGCTGAAACACTTATCTACAAACATGTATAAAAATGTTTCTAACTTTCTATAATGGGCTGGCAGTATGTTAAAAGTGCTGCCAAGCCTGACTCCCTGAGTGACACCTTGAACCCACAGTGGAAGGAGAGAACCAACTCCCTCAAGTTGTCTCCTGATCTGTACATGCACTCTGTGGCATGCATGCACAGACTTACATTAAAAAAGGAAAAGTATAATAAAATATTTTTATTGATTTATAAATGAAAATATTAGATATTCTATTTTTAATTATTTAATATAATTATAAGTATTTTAATTGAAAAATACTTTCATTATCAAAAGTTTTAATTTATATAACAATAAATGCTTCTATTAAGCTTTCAACAGCACTGGATGAGTTTTTCAGATACTATTTGCCTGTTAGAGAAAGAGGAATAAGCTAAAGTTGAAATAATATTAACTTTCTGTAGAAAATAGGAAGATTTTCTCATCATAAATAAGTACAGTTAATTATTACAATAGATGATGCATACTTAACTCAGGTACAGACTGAAAACAAAAGTATTCTCTATCATTTGTGAGCAGTAATTTTGTGGCTATTAATACCCGATGTAAAAAAGCACTAGTTACAAAGTACTTTCTTTGCTCTTAGTAGTCAGATGGATTTTTATCTGTTGCTAGTTCTGGGTAAAAAGCCAATGCAGATACACTTATTTCTAGTCTCTTTCTGGCTAGTTAGCTGGGAGGCAATATTGCCCCTTGCCTTGTAACTTTTTTCATAGAGGATGTTAAGCTTTTCTCCAAATGAGCCTGTTCCAAGAGGGGAGCAGTCCACTTCAGTATCCAGAGTTCTCTATGTCTGCAGAAAGGCAAGCCCATATCCCTCCAAATCAATTTTGAATTTAGAATGATTTACTGTTTGTTCATGCCCACCATATCTACAGCATACTTCAAGACAAAGCTGCATAAACCTGTGGTAAACAGGAGTAAGAGGAAGCCATCTTTCCATGCAGAGATGCCAGTAAGTGAAGAGAGCCTGCAGAGACGGTTTATTAGCACGCACAAATTCCTGATGTTTGTTCTTCAGCAATGACTTGTTATATCCTAAAAACTTTGACTGGAATTTCCTTAGTGTACCTGTGATGTATCTGGATATATCACTGAAGGTTCTTCCTAAGATGGGGAATTGAAGCCACTTTGGTTAGGCTTTGATATCAAACCCTGGCTTAATCCTGCTCTGGAGAAGTTAACCTTGCAGATAATTGCACACTGAATGTTCAGTGTGGTAACATGTACACCTGTCCTCATTTATCCCTGATGAGTATCCCAAATTGCATTCTGCCAATTTATTGCCTTCTGAAGTCTATTTCAGCTGAGACCAGACTCAAGAGCCTACATTTTGAATGAACTTCCCAAGCCTCATTCAGCAGAATGCATTCACCAGCCTGCTACAGTCACACAATACATCTTAAATGCCTACACTTTCAATAAAGTACCATAAATTTAAAAAAGGCATAATAGAAATGGGTCAAAAAGTTTTATTCCAAAGTACAGCCAACTCAACTACTTTATCAAATTATTTGCTTGATTTATTGCTTTTTGATCTGAAAACAGCTAATAGAGCTGACCTCACACATCAGAGGGGAATCTGGATTTCTTCACTGTCAATGCCCAACTTTTAGATTCCACATACCTGTGTCTGAAGAAGGTTTTTAAAGTAGGAAGACCAGTGTCAAAGAGCAGTATTTTATTAGAGTCTTTGTGTTGAAATGCATCACCGGGAATGCCTTTAATTTTAATTTTTTTGTCCAATGATTGTCAGATTTTTAGTGTTTCACTTGTGGTTAGATAAATGTCTATATACTTAGCAATTAAAAATAATTACACATGGTGTTAAAGTGGTATTCAAGTGGCAAGACAATAAAATGTATTTGTTAAACAATTGCTATACAACAATTATATATAAAAAGTAAGTCTTTTGTATTGAAATTTGTATTAAAACTACCTATTGTTTGTAGAAATTTTCATCAGTCTTTTTGCAGATTTTCCAAGCACCCAGAAAGATTGTCATTAAGTAAAGAGTTTTACCTCTTCTTGTTTTTCTTCCTTTAATTAATTTCTTTCATGGTGTTTCATTGCCTTGTATGTTAAAGGCAGTTTTTGCAAGGGACATTTTGGCTGGGTAATTTTTACTGCACGGGATGTGTATTTCTCTCCCACCAGAAGTTCTCAATTACTGGGAAGTTTCTTCTCAAATTATTATCTCTGAGCTTAATATTACTTATAAATGCTTAGCTGGTAGCTCAAACTTATTGCCAATTAGCTTTTACCCTTAAATTAACCCATAATTCTTACCTATGTTTGGCTCATGGCTTGGTACCCTTTCTCGGTCCATCATTCTCATTTTGTTTCCTCTGCCTCTGACTGGTAACTGCCTTTTCTTTTCCCAGAATTCTCCTATACTTCCTGCCTGGCTATTGGCCAATCAGTGTTTTATTAAATCAACACTATTGACAAATCTTTACAGTGTACAGGAGTATTGTCCCACAGCAGGGGTGACCCAATGGCTGTTGTAAACACAAAACTGATGCTATGCTCAGACAAAAGTAATCCATTACATTAAGGAAGCAACCAGTGAGTTCATTTTTTTTGAATCTTTAGAAATAAAGAAATGGACAGTATGGGGAGAGTGAGAGACTTTGGAGCACTCAGTAATAAATGGGAAGTCTTAATCAAATCCCTCCTCTCAATGCTCAGAAATCTATGTGGAAGATGGGATAGGGAGATTATAATAACCGAGGAGATAGAGGACTCCAAGGCATCACCAGTGTCTTCATATCCAAAAGGACTTATTGACATCCACAGAGACTGTGGCAGCATGCACCAGGCATATACAGGTTCTAGACAAACAAGGTCTTACTTAGCACTGAGAAGGGGAAGTACATACAATGCCCCATCCCTAACCTAGACTCTATCTGCACTTCATTCATGCTGGCAAAGGGAAAACTGCTTTATCCCAATGGAGTTTCAGTTGGTAGATCAACTACACTTCAAGGGAATCAGTTGCCCAACTGGTAAGGAGTTGACCAACACAGAATGAACTGCACAGGGTTGTGCACGTGTGTGTGTGTGTGTGTGTGTGTGTGTGTGTGTGTGTGTGTGTGTGTGTGTGTGTGTGCATGCAAAATTTTTATTTTGTCATTTTTTCTTATTGTTTTTGTTTGTATATTTTCTTTTCTTACTTTTTTGAGAGAGAAAGAATATGTAGTTTGTGGGGAGGAAGATGAAGAGTGAGAGGAAGCAAAAAACAGGATCAAAATATATTTTCTGAAAAAAATTTAAATAAGAGTATTAATGTTTTCTAACATGGCTAGGTATTTAGTATTCTATGATGTTAATACTTTTCTAATACTGAGTTTAGCCAAAGCATTCTCACTATGAATTTCTGTTTATTAACATTGTACTTAGCCAAGGTGGCACAGGTTTTTATACCAAGCTCCGTGGAAGAGAGGCAGAAAAGCCTACAATCTCAGCACAGGCCTGGACTGCAGAATGCTCCAGGTGCCCTGCAAACAGAGGCTTGGTCTCTCAGTAGAAAGAAAAGACAGGGTCAGTGTGGAGGTCTGGTCTGTAGGAGGCCATGCACTCAATTCCCAGCCCTGGGAATCAAACATCAAAGCAAATGGAAGTTTTACTTGTGTTTTTCTGTTCATGTAGGTTGGACCCTCATTCGATATCTCTTTCCATTATAGTCATTTTAAAAAATAATATTATTCTCCTTCAAACAAACAAAACATCACAGCTTTCCCTTATCTTTGACACTTTCAGGTAGCTTTGACAACTTTAAATATTTGTTACAGCTCCTCTTTAAGTCTCTTGTGAGTGATGCTATTTTTTATTAGTAGGAAAACAATTTTGACAACTTACTAATTTCTTGTCAACAGCTTTTAGCTTTCCCTGGGGGAATGAGTTTTTAAATAAATTGTATTCTTATAGACATTTAAATTTATTTACAAAAAATTAGGCAGAGTAACTTCTAGAGTCTCTGAACTTTCTCCCAGTATCTGTTGTATATATATATATATATATATATATATATATATATATATATATATATATATATATATTCTTTTTCTAAACTAATCTATTTTGCTATATTTTTAAGAACTAGAATTTATTTCCCAATTCTTTTTTATTCCTGACATGTATTTTCTGCTTTTATTTTGAATACGCTTAATTTTCCTTAAGCTTATTTTGTTTCTTTCCCAGTCTCCCTAAGTTTTAAATTTAATTTCATAATTTCATTTTATGTACTTTATGTCCATACTTATATAAGCATTCAGGGCCACAAATCACCCTTTAAACTGAACAGTAGCTGCATTTTCCAATTATTATATGTCTTATTCCATTTTCTTATTTTTGAGAATGTCTCCAATCATATAGAAAAGCCATTCATAAGAGTAACATAAAACATAACCGTTAATATTAGCTAGTGATAAGTTTCACAGAATTTGTGAAACATACAAAGGAAACTTTTTAAAACAATGTTTAAGGTTACAGAAGAAAATTGAAGACTGGACTTCTGTCCTCCGTCCTTCAAGAGAAGTTTGAATTTCACTCAATGCCATTTTCTAAAAGTCAGTTAAAAAATACAGTGCAGTACAGAGTGCGGTACCAAGGGGTCTTAAGCACTGTTTTTGTGTAGGGTGTTGAGTCATTGGTCAGAAGGTACAAGTAGCAGAATTTATAGAAATAACCAAGAAGAACAGTGAAGAAGGATTAGGACTAAAAGATACTAAAAACATTGACATGCTTGAAGGAAACCACAAGGGTCAAGTTAGCACAATGTGGAACAGAGATCCCAAACAGTCCCAACTGTGTTACTAACAACTAATCCAACTGCAGAACTAAGGCCTGCCTGCTCTGGGAGTGCCTTGGACTTGGCTGGATAGCCCAAGGAAAATGGCTAAATAGTATCCTTGTCTCCTCCCTCACACCAGGATAACTTTTAACTACTTTGTTCCCAAAGAATTCTTAATTATATGAACCAAGTTTGTATAATTATAAAACCAAGTTTGTGTGACCAATCAGATTGACCTAAGTCCAAACTCTGATGAAGTTAGGGAAAGAAGACAGCCCTCATGCAGACAGTGGTACAACACACAGAAGGTCCAGTTAGGCAAATATTTTATAGCAGCAGACATTTTAATATCCAGAAATCCCACCACTGTATTTTCTCTCTTACACACAAAAGTTCATAGGGCTCCCTCCTTGCAGCTTTGTGTACAACAGCAAAAAACAGGGAACATAAGATGTTTCAATTAGATATTAGATAATTGAATTGTGAAGAATTCACACAGTGGGAAACTGTGCAACAGTAAAAATAGAAAAAATAGAAGATGAAGTAACACGAGCAAATAGGAGTTAAACGCAGTGATAACTCTATGGATTAAGGGATGGACGTGTAAGCATGAGGACCTGAGTGCAGATCCCCAGAACCCATGTAAAGGAATAAAGTGGGTGCAGTTATTGTCTCTGGTGGGGCAAAGTCGGACAGACATTCCTGAGGCTTCTGGCTGACTGCTCTAATAGAAACCAAATGCCAGTGGTTCGCTATAGGACAAAAACATAAATTCTAAATTAGGAAGACACCTGACATCATCTGGCTTTTCCATTTCCAGACACACACATGCGTGCGTGCGTGTGTATGTGTGTGTGTGTGTGTGTGTGTGTGTATGTGTGTGTGTGTGTGCATGCCTCTCTCACGTGCACAGGTGCACACACACACACATACACACACACTTAAATCTTTAAGAGAATGAAAATAAATCAGAACATAATCTATTTTTAAATGCAATTTCTACTTATTTGTGTCTGTGTACACCTAAGCACATGAGTGCAGTTTCCCTCAGAGGTCAGGCCAGGGTGTCAGATCTCTTGGAACTGTAGTGACAGGCAGCTGTGAGCTGCTCACATGGAGGCTGAGAATTGAACACTCATCCCCAACCATTGGGTATCTATCTCTCCACTCCCAGTACATTGAGTATCTCTCCACTCCCAATACATTGGGTATCTCTCCACTCCCAGTACATAATCTTTATTTTAAAAAATGTGGGAGCTGGAAGGAAAGTGCTCTTTCTGGAAAGAGACCTGGGGTTTTTGTTTGTGTGAGGAGGAGTAGACGTGAGAGATGGAGAATAGAGGATGCTTTCAGAGTCAGGACTGTGTGAATAGAGTTCCTATATATAACTCCTATAATTGACCAGGTCAACACACACATAACTTTATACACAATTAAAAATTACTAGGAACATGACATTTACAATATGTGAAAAAATTTAAGTGATAGAGCACCCTTTCACCGATTCTTTGTATGATTTCATATTTTAAGGAGTTTCCACAGTGGAAGCTGTGGCTCAAGAAGTGAATTTTCTTTCCCAGAAGACTTGTCCCAGAACAATTCCAATGTGTGGATGCCTGAAAATCCCTGTAATATTGCTAATTTTGTTTTCTAACACCAACAAAAAAAGTTTGTCATTGGTTATTAAAAGTTCAAGATTCAAGAATTATGACTAAAGTGATCTTTTAACATTTTAAAAATGAGCCTTCTGATTAAGAAAACCCTAGAGGCTATATATGTTATGACATATGACTCACAGTTTTCCAGATGGATATGTATTATTCAGGAAGGATGAGTGTGAACATAGAAAAATAGGCTTTCAAAGTTACGCTGGTGGAAAAATCTGACAAGCGAGGTTTAATCATTCTTCACTTTTTACAAAATATTTAATGTCTATACTTCTGATAAATGTCTCTTTGGCTACTATTAAAAAGATACTTGATGACAAACATCAATTCATAAAAGAAATGAGAGGGACTATGTACAAGAATGGTTAGTATTTCACATTGGCAAGAATTCAAACAAAGATCCCACGTAGCTGTTAACAGCCAGAGTGCCTGTAGTCTGGTGAAGACTGGAAGAGCATGCCTCAGCAAGGAAGGCATGGTGCAGTGGGGAGGTACACCACAGCAAAGAGTGAACGGCTCACCCGGGAGTATCAGACTAAGGAGAATCTTAGGAAGAAGAGAAAAGACAGTTAGAAAATAGTTACAGGTGGGTATAAAAAATACAGAGAAGGTTTTAACATGACAAGGTGTTTAATTTTCTTAACACTTATATTGGATATATAGAGAAAAAATTGTAGAAATAAGCCTGTATTGAAAGTTAGTTGTAGGTGAAATAACATAACATAGCAGTTGGGAGTAGAGGAATCAGGCCATATAATTTCAAGGGTCTCATCTCACCTACAGCTTTGCACCAAAGTACATGTTTTAAGGAATGAAAAATGATAACTCAACAAAATTTGCTGAGCATTGAAATGACATAATAAAATTAAAAAATTAAAGCGTTATTGTAGCAACAATAACAACATGAAGAAATGAGAGAAAAAAATACTTTGGAATGGGAACACACAAAATCTGGCCCCTTTTCTATCACTGTGATAAAAGTACGTGGCAGAAAAACTTAAAGGTTGGAGGGCCTATGTCGACTCAACTTCAGAGGGTCATGCCCATGTTTTCTTGGCTAGAACAGGATATTATGGTGGCAGAGAGTAATGGGCCACATCGAGGCAGGTAAGAAGCAGAGGACAAGTGAAAGCGGCCAGAGAAATGAGGATAGCTTCAGGGACTCATCTCTTCCAGGCTAAACTTTCGAGATCATTGAAAAGTTTAGTGTCTCAAGTTGGGGGGTCCTAGAATTCAGAACATAATCTTATGCAGAACATTTTCAATTCAGCCCACAATAGGCCCTTGTTTTCTCTTGTTTAGTATTTTAGAAGAGACTCTGCCCTGGGATGCTTATATAAGAAGGTAAAAAAATGTTATGGATAAAGCAGAGAGATGCTGTAGAGACAGAGATATGTGCATAGAAACAATGGCACTCCTGTTTCAGGAGTTAATGACTAGGAGAGTAGTGAATAATTGCAGTCAGTACCTCAAGAAAATTGTTTGAGATGCTTGCAGAAAACCCTGAATGGTGTGTTCTCCAGGCATGTTAGGAAGCCAAAGCCATAAGTGGAACAGTAAAGGAAGCATGTAGAGATACTTAAGGTGATGGTTAAACCAGGAAGCTAGCTGGCATGCTCATCCTCAGGACTGTAGGGCCAGATGAAGCTGAGATAGAGAAAGAGGTTTGGAATCATGTCCAGGCAAGAAGTCATCATAGAGATCAGTGCTCATGGCATTAAGCATGTTTACCTTTGTTTCAGAGATGAAAAAGTTGAGGTTGTGACATGTGAAAAGCAAGACAAATGATCGTTAGTTCATAGAAGGAGAATAAGGCCACATGTGAGATTTTGGAAGTAGAGAGATGGGCAAACAGTAAAAGTCATGATGTAGGGGAGTTACTAGTTTCCTTTTAAGAACAAGAGTCCCGTACAATTATAAGTAAAAGGAAGTCAATCAAAAGTAAAAGGCACAGTAGTTAAAACTGCTAATCTAGACAAAGAAAAAATAAAGAGGAAAGAAGGAGTATCATCATCATCCCTATCATCAATAACAAGAAAACCTAAAAAGAAAAAAAAATAAAGAACAGCAAGACAGTGGTGTCTGCACACTTGGTGAAGCACATCCAGGAACGCCACGGTCCCGAGAGGTGGTGGAGGAGCCAAGATCCGCTGCCCCACTGTACTGCTTATTGTAAAAATGGGAAATGGGTGAAAACTGAGTATGTCAGGATGGAAAAGGAAAACTGAAGGATATTTTTCCAGGCTATTCTGATTTCCTTGTGTGATGGAAGGTCAGCTCCATTGTTGAGCAGGGAAGCTAAGTGTCTGGAAAGTGTGATGTAAACATGATACTAGATGTGGGAAAGAAGTGTAGTTTATGGAACGTAGACGTCAGAGCCTATGTTTCTAAGCATTCACACAGAACAATTTCTTAATTGTTTTTTAAGTTCACATGATCCCCCTGTTAAATCACTGTAATTCTACTGCTCATTTTCAATTCTGTGTACTTTTTTAATCAAAGCACATCATAGGTGAAGGGAGAGCAAGGTGTGTAAGGTGTGTAAGGACAAGAATGGCACTGTTGTAGGAAACCTTTCTCTATGGACTTTAATTACCAAGCTTTCCAGCCATTTCAGAAGTTTATTATCATCACAGTTGCTGTGCCTCACATTGGATTTTACATTTTCACTATCAAATATATTTTTATATACTTATCCACTACTCAAACTTGAACACTCCATGCCAAAGTGGAACTAGAAGAACATTAGCTTTACATTTTCATTCCTTCCTTATAATAATCAATGTTTTGTTTCTCAGTGTTTCTTCATTTTATGATACACATGTCTGCAAGAATGATGCTTGGTTCAGTTTTAGAAAGTATAAAAGTCTGAAGGAGGCAGCATTGAGGAAGGGGGATATGCAGGGAGAGAGAAAGAGGGTGGTAAAATTAGACCTTCAGTCAAAAAAAAAAATCAATGAGTGTTTTCATCCCCAAACAGAATAGTACTCTTCACTGGTTAAAATGAATGAACAGCTCTTAGGTACCCCAATACTGGATTAAAATTATAGTTGGATTATAGTTGCATGATAGATGCTAGGTATGTTGTATCTAAAACAAATAAAGAAGAATGTGATCTGATTTGGGGCTCCCTTAAAAAGCATGACACTACTAGAGGAACCTTCCTCTGCAGTATCTTTAGAGAGATACTGTCAGCTACATAAAAAAAAAAATCACACCAATTAAACCTGATTCAGACTCATGTTATGTGTGTCAATATCTTGGCTAAATGTGTGGCTTATATGGTTCCCAGAAGATGTAAGAAGTATCATGTTGCCCATCAGTGTCTCATTATCTTCAGCCTTTATACTTCACCTATTCTACATGACTTCGGACACTCATTTAATCTTCCAGCTCTCCCATTTGCTTAACTACAAAACAGCTCACTGATGCTCAAGAGAGTTACAGAAGCAACTGTAGGGGCTAAACATCAGAATTAGAGAGGTGCCAGCAACACTAAGGGAAATGTGGCAGAACTATGTGATTATCTGCCTCTAGGAATATGGAAACCTGGATGAATTGGTTGGTTGCAAGCATGTGCTTGAGGCCAGATGCACATATACATTGCCTTTCTGTTTTGTTACACTGACTTAATTATTTTGGTTTAATTGCCACTTATACATCAATCTAACTACTTCTTGTCTATAGTAAATATTGAATTTTATTTTGTATGGTAATTATGACCCTTCAAATTGCCTTAAGATGAACATTTATGTACTTGTGTATTTGAATGTCCACACACAAACATAGTCATAATCCTGGTAAAAAACTGAGTTTGCCACAATTTCATGCCCATTGTTATCTGGCTAGAAGAAAACATTTTTACTTTTTTATCTTTACCCTTTTCTATCTATAGAAAAAAAACTGTCCACAGTATTACCCAGCTCAGAAGATAGCCACTGTTTTGGTGGCTGATACCAAAGACACATGGGCCATATTGTCTACTGATAGCATTTTCAAAACTGAAAATGTATTTTAAGCTATATAGTACACATATTTTTTAGTGTATGTGCACAAAACATGTTAATTTTCTATAAATGGAGGCAATTACAACTTTTGGACAGCTAAATTAACAGCTTTCTAATAAAATATATCAGCCCTTATGATAGTTTGTAGTTACATTGACCTTAGTTTCTTAGAGTGGGCTGGTTATCTTGTCTGATAAAATCCAGCAAAGTATTTGTCTCATGAGGCTAATTTTGTTTCCTTAGAAGACAATAACAAAAACCTTCAAATGCTTGACTTGAAGATATTGCTGAATACTGGCCTCAACTTCAACAACATATATGGTAGAAATGTGAAGGCCATCGAATGAAATGGGCCCCTCCTAGTTAGGTGGTGAAGACAGTGCTGGCATGGTTAGTGGTTGGAAAAACCATATAAATACACTAGCTTCCTCCCATCCCCTTGCCAAAAGGCAATACTGAGGACAAAAGCCTCTTTGCTAGCATCACACATGCTTTGAACTAATAGCTAAGGCACTGTTAATGTCTGATCAAAGTTGAAAATGTCAACATGCTGGGGACCGTGGGTCAGATTGGGATTTGGGGAATTCTCAATGATTTTACAAGCTGCTACAGGCGGGGTTTGCACCAACATTGTAGCATTTAGTCCTCTATACACCACTGAGGCTCAGCCCAGAACTCCTGTGTTATCCCCACTTCTCAGATGAATGAAAAAGGACTCATTGTCACCCAATGTTAATAATGTAGTCCTAACAGCATGGGAGTTTCCCTCACTCTCGGGATCACCATTCTTCTAAAAAAAAAAAAATCAATAGTGGTGAACAGGAAATAAGAGAAAGAGGAAAAAGCCATGCTTAATATTGCCTTTGATGTAATGATTTATTCTTAATAACACTGCTGATAACACTTCACTTAGTAATTATGCTTTCTTACATGTGCATTATTAGCAATTCTGGTGATTTATTTGGAAGGTGACCTTCCTATTTTTAAAGATAGTATTTTGAAAACAGAAAAATATGATTCTATCTGTCTAAACAAAAGATTATAGTTCCTCACACATAGGAATATTATATTTACGTAAATTCACATGATATTGAAACGCTGCCTTTTACACACACACACACACACACACACACACACAATGTAAATAGAATCTAAACACTGAAATCAAAGAACACAGCACAGAAAATGGAACTCTGAAAAGGTGTGAGCAGTTGTGTAGGGCACTAGTGATTCAGTAGGATGATTCTTACACCCTAGACTCTACTTATGCTGGATACAAAGCTGGGGAGTCCAGGCAGGTTTGCTCTGTGTCTGGTTTTAACTTTTCTGCACTTGAAGATCATGTGATTCACTTCCTCCTGTGGTTCAGTCTCCGACAACTCTCTACCAGCGATTCCTTTTTACCTCACATTTGCTTGGGAATGCTCTGGAAAGAACATCAATAAGCAGATAGATCTTCAGTTTTTTTCTTTTCTTGTTTGTTTTGTGGAGTTGGAGATAACCCCAGGGTTATGTCTACAGTAGACCAGCTATCTATTGTTGAACCCCACTTTCAGCTAGTTTTTACATTTTCTTTTTCGGTGCAGGTTCTCACACAGGGTATCTTGAACTCCAGATGCTCCAGCATCAGCTTTATTTGTACTGGTTACAAGCATGACCATCAAACCTGGCTCCAGCCTAGGTTCTAATGCTTACTTTAATTCCCCTGAGCACCAGTTTCTCTATCAACAAAGCATGGCACCCCTGTGCCTGTCTTTGATAGCTGTTGTGAAGAAGACTAAATTCTATAATGTAGCTGTAGAGATTCCAGCATGAGTCTAAGGTGCAGTTCATGACTTAATGTGTATAAATTATATCACAAAAGATTTGAAGGATATCCCATAAGTCTGAATCAGAAATTTTGTTCACTCTAATTTTTTCAAGCCCTAAAGTAAGTAAGATTCTAGTGTCTATATAGCTCTGAGACCCTACATTTCATTTTGCCTCCATTTGGTTATGTCAAATCCTTGAGTTTAAGTCTTTCTGCTGTGATCTGGCCTGTGGCTTCATGGAGGTTTGAGCAATGGACCCCTGACTACATTGGGATTTTGAGAACATGTTAAAAGGGGGATGTCACCCTCAGCTGGTGGGAAGCTAGCTTTGCTGCTGTGGTTCACATAATACAGGAGAAAGATTTCTGAACTGGCCTTTAGAATTTCATATCATTACAAGTATGTTTTTAATTCATGGTTACCCATGCGAAGAGATGCCAATGTAGTAAAGCCCCTCTGCCCCATGTGTTGGCCTAGCACAGCTGTTGAGAGTGGATCAGTCTGCATAGAACAGGCCAGGAACTCACAGATACTCATCACTTGCCTCATACACAAAGACATGCTGAGACTTATTTTAGCACTCAGTCATGAACCACAGAGGAGACATATATATTCTGTCTCAAAAGGCACAAAGGCAAGTGAGACATGTCTTTATTTTGTTGGTGGTGATTGTTTTGGATTTTTTGTTTGTTTGTTTGCTTTGGTCAGAGTTCATTTCTTTCCCCAGATTACAGCTGTGAATGTTCAGAATATTAACTCTGGACTATTACCTCTGAATGTAATAAAACTATATTTCTAACATTTGCATCCACCTTACAATATCACCACTGACAGTGTGAAAAATCAGGTCAGTTAAACCTAGGATTACATAATTACTTCTCAGAGATAGAATGGTCTAGAAGTTCACCTATATTAAATCATATTTTCCCTAACTTATGATATTCATTTTCACTAATTATCACTTGTTTCTTACTTTATACACACTTATCATATTTTAAATTAATATTTCATTTATTTTTATTACCCACTTTCTATCTAGTAGCATTCTAGAATTCAGATTCAGAACTCCTGGATACTATAGAATACATTAATGTGTCAAACAATACCTTGTGACAAGAATGTCTTTACAGTGTGTTCCGGAGGGCACAAGCCATATATCACAAGAGCATGCCAACTATAGGATGACAGGAGCCCATCGTATTGAGAAATGCATCACTCAAAACCAAACTGCAACACCCAGGAAAACTCAGTGATGTGTCTCTGCTTCTTTTTGACCTTCTGCTGTTTCTTATTTGAAGATCCTGGCAACTGTCAGTGATGGAATATTCATGAGGCTATAGTCATTCCAAGACTAAAATGTTAGATTCTGCCACTTTTTCATAGATGGCTGCAGAAGTGGGATTTCATTTAAATA